>NQII01000793.1:415719-504047 GCA_002778355.1 Clitarchus hookeri | reverse complement strand
GCCACCTTGCGACGAGCCACGTGCGTCCTGGAGCACAGTTGAAATTCCGCACCCGTGGCACCAACATAAAAAGACACCTGGTACAACCTTTCGAAACCAGTGTCACCTCTTCCTGCCACCCCCCAAAATGGGCGTTACCTGCAGTTACATGGCCTACGGGCGCATCATGCCACCCCCCAAAATGGGCGTTACCCACAGTTACATGGCCTACGGGCGCGTTAGTAGCCAGGCAACTCTTACTCACCACCACTCAGCTTGCTACTGCAAATATTGTGGCTGTCAGTATCTATTCCAGGGCAGCCCTCCGCCCAGCTCCTCAGTCCGAAAGGTTATCGAGCTACGAGCCCGGAAATAAGGATCCTGAATGTAATAACGTAATAAACCTTGTTAAGGAGACCCCCTTTTTTGCCTGGTCTCTAGGGAGATACTGAGGCCTGTTCACTTTCATTGTCACCATGTTGAGATTTGGTAAGGCTCCAACTGTATAAATTGTTGTTAACTGTATACTTTATTGTATTCGGGAAGGCTTAGCCAAAACCAATGTCATTGAATACACGATTGATGACATGTCACTGAAAAATAAGCTTTAAATGCAGTTTGTGACCAGATACAGCTCACAGGACCGGAAATCACATTGCCATGTAAGTAGCACATTCATGAAACATTCCTGTCAGATCGCTAATAACGGGTATGGCCTCTCAGTGCAGTGATATGGTCGCGGATATGTCGTGACGTGCTGTAAATGAGGCTGTTCAGAATTTCTTGAGGGATTAGGTCCCACTCCTCAACAGCAGACTGAACTAACCCTCTAAGTGTTTCAGGTGTGTCGGACCATCGGCAATTGCGTGTTTTAACATCCCCAATGCATGTTACAAGCTATTCTTATTGAGTGGTCTGGCTGGTCAAGGCATTCGTGTGATGGACGCTTCTTGCAAGAAGTTCTGCATGATCCATGTTCTATGTGGACAAGTATTATCATCTATGAGGATGAACTGGTCACCGGTGTTGGCACGAAAAAACATGCACAACAGGTTCCAGAAACTCTTCCACATATCACAGGCCTGTGAGTGTGTTGTTGACGCACATAAGTTGCGTGCATCTACCAAACATTATTCCTGCCCAGAACGTCACACTGCCATCACCATATGGATGGATGTCGTGGTGATAATGGTGCCTTGCTGTAGGTCTACGATTATGCCACACCCTCAAAGACAGTGAATCAGGATGCAGACACATGCGTCTCATCTGTGAACATGACATGCCTCCACGAGGCAAGCTCCTAGTAGAGGAGTGTACGCCCCCAGGCTAGTCGCTCAGTTCAGTGATGTGATAGAGATGGACACCTCACAGGCTTGTAGGCAAATTTGGTGACCTGGTGAGGCCTGTTCCGGATAGTCTGCGTCGATACCTGTATTCCAGTCACTCGACAAAGATCTCACTGCAAGTCAGGTGCTGTGGAAAACTGCAGTTTCCTGGCACTGACCACTATCAATCTGTCCTGCACTGCTGTAGTGGCACAAGGGCATTCACTATGAGGTGCATCTGCAACAGAATGTCTTACATTTCCTTGTTGGGAACTCCTTGTTGCTGTACCAGACCACAGTCTACTGGAATTGCCTTTTAATAGACTAAATAGTTGGCTTCATCAGAAAACTTGGAAAAGATGGAGTCTGGAGTATCCCCACACACTTCAGAAGAGAGCAAAGTGGACCAAACCCACTCCAAATGTCAGTGTGGAGAAGCTGGTCCTTTTGAAGGATCCACCAATGCCCTCACTGAAGTGGAAACCGGCACGAGTGGCTGCAGTACATCCAGGCCCTGATGGTGTGGTTCAAGTGGTTTCACTTCAGAACCTTAAGAAGAGCTAACTTGGCCTATCACCAAGATTTGTCCCTTGCCAGTGGAGTAGAGCAGTAGCTAAAAAACCCTAGTGATAAAGAACATTTTCGTTTGTGTTGTATATGTAAACTTTTTCAGTGGTATTCTTGGAATGTTGGCACCAGTAACATTTTTTAATTTGTGTTATTTGTGACAGTTTTACAAGCTGTATGTGACTGACACACTAGCACTGTGATTGGTGGAAAACGGCAGTTAAGCGAAACAATGGCAGCTGGTTCATGCCATTATTTTTGTGGGCTCAAACAATGAATTTGAGGTACCTTTAATTATTGGTTATTCTACTTTTAATGATCATTATGTGAATGATGGTCATGTGTGGAAAATGCAGCTATTAGATGTGCTACATTGTAATTCATACTGAACGTGTCAGCTTCCATGCACATAATAGCATTCACAAAATGAATGTTTGATATCACAGAATGAAATAATGTTACACAGTAGTTTTAGGTTGTAAAAATAATTTACTATACAATAATTCATCTCACCATTGTCAGTTGTCACTATAGCGAGGTTCTACTGTATATTACACAAAAACTGTTGGTTGAAGTAAACAGAAATGTATACTACTTTAATATACATATTTATTTATACTACTTAAGTTTTGACTAAGTGTATTTCTATTTTCCCCACGCATACATATTTCAGTAATAAAATGCTCTCTCAGATACATATGTAGTTTACCCTCTATAGTGAACACAGTAAGTGTTCTCATAAGGGCTCGTCTACCTGGCACTTAAACTGAATTGCGGAGAGTTTGTAATACAAGTTTTTCCACAAAACTATTATACGAGCATCCGACATGTTGATTTAGGAAAAGAACACATACTTCAGATGAGGCCTTTATAGTGCTTTCAAGAGGCAATGCACATTAGAAACACCATTTCAAAGCATTCTAACATAGTTAAAAACTGTTTTGAAAATGCTGTATCTCAAAATAATGTGTCAGATGTGCACAAAAATATTAGAAGGTCCTACACTGAACATTGCCACAGACTTTTCACCAATAAAATAATAGGGTCACTGCTTAAAGTGCTACAGGTACATGCAGCACGAGAACACTGCACACCAGTTCAGAACCTTGTGCATTGTGGCGATGGCACACTTGACTTGCATGGCAGTCTCACCCTTATCACTGCCAGTCTCCTCTGCCACAAAGTGGAGAATAGCTCCAGGTAGGCGGGTTCCTTAAGATTCAGTATGACAGGATTGCACAGTATGTAGTAACGAGAGCCGCTGCTGCTACTCTGACCCGAGGCATCTAGTGTGTGGTGGAGCGTCACCTGTATGCAAGAGGGCAGGAGGAGGGCTGGGCCGCGAGCGCGGGACAAGATGGGCAGCAACTTGAGTCGTATGCGTGTAGAGGCGGGGCGGCGGCACTGCTCCGGGGGGCGGGACTTGGCGACGGCAGCCGGGGTTCCCAGGTACAGCTCGTAGAGTGGCGACACCAGCACCGGGCTGCTCCAGTCCACCGTCCTGCACACACAACACACATCCTCTTCGTCTATCTCCACTGGGTCCTTACACAGCACATCACAAACACTAATACGTATTGTGTTGTCAGAAATTACATAATTGTAGAGATTTTTCAAAATATCTCGAAAATATGGAACCATTGTTTCTCATTGTTACTACTAACATGACATAAGATAATCATAGCTCCTAACCACACTCATCAGCTATACCGGCAATTTTTCAATTTTCCCGCCCCACCTTAGTTCGCCACCCAGCCGCTAGGTTTACTACTACTAACAGCGCCCTTCCACCATACTGCAGTGTCCTACAACTCGCCACCTGATTAAGCTGGCTTAGCCAGTAAATCGTCACGATCGGACAACCGCATGGAAAATGTGTCGTCCTTCTTTGTGTGTGTGTGTGTGTGTGTGTGTGTCGTCCTTCTTTGTGTGTGTGTGTGTGTGTCATCCTTCTTTGTGTGTGTGTGCATGTGTGTGTGTGTCGTCCTTCTTTGTGTGTGTGTGTGTGTGTCATCCTTCTTTGTGTGTGTGTGTGCATGTGTGTCATCCTTCTGTGTGTGTGTGTGTGTGTGTGCATGTGTGTGTGTGTCGTCCTTCTTTGTGTGTGTGTGTGTGTGTCATCCTTCTTTGTGTGTGTGTGTGCATGTGTGTCATCCTTCTGTGTGTGTGTGTGTGTGTGTGCATGTGTGTGTGTGTCGTCCTTCTTTGTGTGTGTGTGTCATCCTTCTGTGTGTGTGTGTGTGTGTCATCCTTCTGTGTGTGTGTGTGTGTGTGTGTGTGTGTGTGTGCGTGCGTGCGTATGTACAGTTCTCATTATACTCAAAATGAAGTCTAATAAGGTCAGGAGTATTTTATTGATGTAGATGTCAGAACCCTCATCTACTAAAATCCTGCATGTATGGACATTTTTCGACAGTCCCATGAAAAACGGTAGATACGGAGTCAACCGTACCTACAAAGTTATGTATAACCACTCGTTTACGCCAAACATTAAGTTCAAACAGAGCACAGCATAGTTTTCAGGAAGTGCAAATTTCATTTTTAAGTTGCTTCTTGCAGGAAAATCAGCAGTTATATTACAAATATATTAATTTATTTCAGCGTTCAAATGTCCTTAAAATGAAATGATAACCTGGAAGAATTGATGCCAAAAGGAAAGATGAAACACAGCACTGTGAGAGTTTTTAGTAGCATTGCACTCTAAAATTCCACATTGTTCTGAGACACTGGCTTTTAAATATGACCCAGTTTGACACCTCTGCATTTAAGATTTGCACACACGTCACCCCAGGCGGGGTTTGAAGCATGACTGACTTGCTACCAGAGCCTACCAGCATGCCCCTAGGCAAGGGGCACCCACGGATACGTCAGCCAAAATCGTTTTTGTCTTTGTAACACACGTCATGCCACCCCTCACGTGTGATAGAAGCCAGCCAAGCGGCACAGCGCTGCACCTGAGCTCATGCAACCCACGCAACCCCGCACAGCTGAGAGCCTGCCTCCGCCACGGCCCGAGAGATGGCACCAAAGTACAGCTTCGCCTACCGAGGGAGGAGCTACCCCCGCCACTCCCAACAACAGGTAAATATATGTCCTTGCACCGCCGCAAAATGGCAGTTCAGTCTCAGCAGCTCGCTCCACCAGTGCTGGAGCTCTCCGCTAACTCAGATATCTTTGCGACCTACCAGAGGTTCTTCAAGAACTTCACCAGAAGCCCCCGAAGAAGTCAACACCCCTTTTCTACACCCACTACCCTTCTGGTAGTTCTACTCAAGTCTCTTCTGGACAACAAGCATCAAGTTAGTTAGAGTTAGCCAGTATAATAGTTACCTAGTAGCATCTGCTTTGTTAGTTCAGACCCAGGTTCCCTTCACCTGGTTTGTGTAGTTAACTTCCCTTACAGGTCTTAGTAAATTAGAACGGGCCACAGTGTTATTCCTCTCAGAGTAAACCCGTATTTTATTAACTTCCGAGCACTCATTGCTAAGGGTGACTGTAACTCAAACATCCGTAGACGTGAGTCCACCAGGGAAGAGCAGGAGACCACTGCATTCCCAACCTATTTTCCGAGCCTAGTGTAGGACTGCGGGCTCCCTTAACCAGGTGCACGTACGTCAAAAATAATACGCGTTAAGCGGCCACCCATACTGTGCACCTGGTGTGCAGTACGGTTGAGCCCCAACCAAACCTGTGGTGCCACCTCAGCCGAGCCAGCAGCTCACTTCGGACATCTACCTGCATCACCCGCCGCAGCACCACCTTCGCCCTGAGCCTGGGCACGAACTCCAGCACAAACCAACCCCAGCTGAAGCACAGCCAGGTGCTACCCCGAGCAATGCCCATCAAAGGTAAACCAGTTGTGGTGTGCAGACCGGTAATGTGTACGGTCATTCGACACACTCCAGACTTTGTACCAAACAGCCAAACAACGTACCCCAGGTTGTATACCGAACAGACTCCAGCGAACAAACCATAAGTCAATCTTGACAGCCAGCCGTGTCTCCGACAGACACACCTAAAACTAGCCCAACAGTGACGTCCCCGTCAATCACAGATGTCACGCGTCAGGTTACTACACGCACTTCATGAAGACGATTAGGACAGAAGACTAGAGTTTTGAGTCATTTGTGATTTGTAATGAAGTTGATCTCAATTTTTGGAAGCCACTTATGTAGATGGACGAAGCAACATTCAAGCTGAGTGAATATGTTAACAGTCACAGCTTGTTATGGAGGCAGAGTTACATATACCAGTTGTCTTTTTTCTGGGGAGGAATATCGCCAATGGGATTAATATGACATTTTTATGATCAGACTGTTACCGCAACGACTTACTGCAAAATGCTTTAGGATGCTGTTTTGCCTGAGCTGGAAAACAGCCCATCTATTCACGTGGTTCATTAACCTGGTAAAAAAAAATAGGGGCTCCTCCCCACTTCAAAGTGAGAGCGCACATCTTTCTCATTGCTTTCCTGAATGGATTGGGTGGCGTGGAACTATTTATTGCCACCACATTTGTGTGACTTGATGCCATGTAATTTTTCTCTATGAGAAATTGTTAATGATGCTGTGTTCATCTCATCATCAAGAACTAGGGGTGTGCGAAGCTTCGCATTTTCGAAGTCAAATAGAAGACTTTAGTACTTCAACTTAATCTTCAAATAAAAAAATCTTAAAATTTTCAGTAAGTGTTTTTTCCACTAAAAGTAGTATCAAAACCAGCAGCCAGTATCATTAATAAGGGTGTGCAGATATTCGAAAATTCGAATAGTTGCAAAGTTTGAGTGGGCACTCTGGGAAAGGAAAACTCAAATGGAAAAGATGCTGAACTTACACTATTTTTCAAACAAAGTTTGTATTTTTTATCCCAAACTACACCCTGCTGAGATAATCTACCAGCTTAACATTGATGAGGGTACACCGGTCCCGCTAGGGGAGGGTGTGAATGTTTTTACAGCTGCGCTTTCCTTTGTCTCTTTCTTTCTCCCTCTCTCTCTTTTGTTAGACGAACAAGACCTCATGCCTGACACACACCAGTGAAAGGCTGTTCAATTGGAAGGTGACCGACCAAAACATAACACAAATACAGTGTGGATTTCCTGTCTCGAAAAATGCATGTTTCTTTACCTTTCTAATTTTGACATGTGCAGCAATGTCATAACAGTTAACAAATTTATCATATGCGGGAGTTAGGTTGACCTACGTGCAACGCCTTTTTGGAAGAACTGCACACTTTCCTTGTAAGCAGTGAAAGTTGCTCAACTCTCTTGCTCTGAGGCCCTAATGCCACCACCATCTAGCAAGTTTACTATCTAGCCTGACATTGACAAGAGTCCTTGGAGGAGGAAAGGGAAGAGGCCAAATGTTGATAGGCACCCATTGAAATCACTGTGCCCTGGTGGTGCCAAATGGGACTGGATATATGGAATATGGTAGTTTTTATAAAGTTTGTAGGTATCTAAATGTATAATGATAACTTTCTTGCAGATTTCGATATTTCAGTTTTTCAGCAGTACAAGATTAGGATATGTTTTATTCCATTGCTCAGTGTCTAGTANTTCGATATTTCAGTTTTTCAGCAGTACAAGATTAGGATATGTTTTATTCCATTGCTCAGTGTCTAGTAGGCATACACTTTTTGGCAGTAACAGTACAAATGAGTTGAATACACTTGAAAACGGTAGCCTACTATAAATTAATAAATATATTTTTTAATCCTTCGACTTCGAATTTTTTTTTAAATTCCTTCGAATGATGCAAGCTTCGCTTCAACTTCGCTTCACATTTAAAAAACCACCTTCATACATGCCTACAGGAACCATAGGTGAACTAAAAAAATGCAATTGAAAATGTGTTTAATGACATAAATATTGACAAAATATACCTGTCGCGCACTTGTGAATCCGTTGTACATCATTGTATGAAGTGCACTAGCAAAATGATGGACAATTAGAACATTACTTACAACTCTTGATGGGGCTGCAGTATTGTAGTGGTTAAACTACTTGCCTCCCATCTACGCAAACCGAGTTTGATTCCCGATGGGGTAGCTCCCGGATTTGCGCACGTGGGAATAATGCTGGACAATGCCGCTGGTCGGCAGGTTTTCTCGGGGATCTCCCGTTTCCCCCACCCTTACATTCGGGTGTCGCTTTATACTCACCTCGTTTCACCATCACCGGCTCTCAAGACCTCGATGTTAAGAGCCGCACACATCTCTCCACTTCACTACAACCTTTGATGTTGAATGTATGTACCTGATACACATATATAGTGAATATTATTTAATATACGTCAGGGAAACAGAATTTTGGGACAACCTACATGTATAACATGGGCTAGACAGCAAAAAAAAATTGCAATATTAAAAATATTTACATAATCATGGATTTTATGACTTTATCAGAAAATGTTTTTACAATACGCTGTTTTTTTCACCTAATAAAATTGAAAACACTGGCTGCACTTAATCTGTTAATTTGCCGCAACCTGTCTAATTATGGTTTACAATTGATAATATATTTTGAGAATTGGACCTTATTAAGGGCATTACATTTTGCATCACGTTTATACAATATTTATTTAGCTATACACAGGACCCCACTTTTATGGTAAATAAAATGAGCTGATTTTGTAATTAAAATTTTACCATTTTGTCCAAAAAATATTTTCATTTCGTCAAATAAATTGTATAGCAAAAAAATTGATACATTATTATTAGAATGTGACACTGTTGTTTTTGTAACGATTTTATTCAAACTACATGGAATTTGTTATTCATTCTTTTAATCAGTACATACTTAGGTGTAAAACATTCAAAAATATTTAACGATAAGGCTGAAAAGGACAACCTTATGAGAGTACACTTGCCATGTAACACACATTGTCATGCCACAGTAGTTTTTATGCAATAAATCTTGTACTTTGAGACATTTAAATCTGCCCAAGAACATTCCCTAGCGTTTGAGTTTTACGAGGTTTTTACATCAGCCACATACAGCTTTTGTTTATATGTAGATAATAATATTTTAATTGAATCCCGTTGTGTTCAATATTACACCAACACAAATCCCCAAACTAACTACAAAATACTAGTAAATATTTTATTATTGATAAAACAAAAATACTCCTTGGATTGTAAAAATGTTTTTACAAAGAAGTGGCGGAAACCTATTTGATTTGTTTTGTTGGCTTTATGAAAATTATACAAATTTGCTTCCAATGAAGTTGTCTTTTATTTTTTATGTCCTCCACTATCACTAAGTCGCTGTGCATATGGCACGGCAGTGTTTCGGCACGTGTCTTTTCCCGCCCACTCAATGTTTACATCGCAATTTTCACTTTGGTCAGATTTAATACAAAAAAAACCCTTCACTTTCAAACTCCCGGACACAATTTAAAACAGTAACTATTTTTGGCATTCTTAACTGGTTTTGTGGTGTAAGTAGCTAACTTTAATCACCACCCTCACTCAATAGTTGCAAATGCTGTATTTGCTAGTTGTCAAGAACCTAACCACGAAGTACTGAAAATGAGTAAAGTCTGCAGTGTTTACAAATACCTCGCAAATGTTTAGTGTGTAATCATTAAATTAGACAAAAAATTTTTATCTGTGTTATATACACGCACTATTTACTTTACTCACATCACCAACATTTTTGGGTAGACATTCGTTTATAAATAAAATATATGCAGGCATGATTCTGCCCGTGAACAAGCACCATAGTGATTCGGCTCTGTATATATTGAATAGTACGTGAAATGATAATCTTTCGATCTTGCCACCAATTGATTTATGAATCGTTATAGTGGCGTAAAATTTTGTTATGTTTTTTTATAGTAAACAATGTGATCACGTAAATAGTTTTGTTATCCACACATATATAAAGTGAATGGGAGATAATGTTGTATAACAAATAGAAAATTGTAAAACTTAATGTTTGAAAGAGTTTTCATGGTAAAAGAAGCTCGCACTGTAGTTTTAGATGCGCTTCAACAAGCAATTTNAACTTAATGTTTGAAAGAGTTTTCATGGTAAAAGAAGCTCGCACTGTAGTTTTAGATGCGCTTCAACAAGCAATTTTGTCAATGTTTCGCGAATATGGGAATTATTACAGAATTTCGCAAATAAACATACTTTCTCAGTATTTCGCGGTTCGCAAAAATTTCTAGGCCCTAACTATACATAACCACACAAAACTATGCTTGTCTGGCTGCGTTCGCTGTCGCACTGTGTAGTTAACCTATATAATGTGAATAGGACTGAGCCGATACCGGTACCGATATAACGAAAACTTGCCATAATTCGAGTGCTTTGCTAACTATTTGGTTTTATTAAAATAATCACTATTTTTAAATTGGTTTTTACTAAGTACCCAACTGGCTGTGTTTATTTTCAAAGCAAAATTAGGCACGTTTTGCATGATTGTTTACGAAACATGTATACAACAAAACAATAGTAGCCACCATTTGCGTTTACTGAATTTTATCTATGGAGGCAAGTTTGCAGCATACACAAAACTTAACATTTACTCAGCCTAACACACATGATATATCATATTAGCAATAATTAATATTTACGATTACCTCCAAAAAATTTTTGTCTTAATTGTTTTACGACAAACCGCGAACACGGCGACACATAAAAAAAAAACTTATGTAATCTTGTAATGTTGGTTATATGCTGCACATTACTGCCGCCTAGTGATGCCATTCCGACAGTTTGCCTATTTTTTGTTTGCTTTGTTGGTTTGTTTACTGTTGCTGTAATAACATGATGGTGTTAGGTTAGGGTTCGAACGTGGTGAAATTATTTAAATGTGCTAGCAATAAACAAATGATATGGCTGGAAGAGAAAGTGATTTGTGGAATTTCTTTGTACCGTAAGCAACACGCCAGAATGCAAATCTGTTTACAATATTTGCAAATGTTTGGTTTCGAGAGGCGGTACATCATAAAGGTCCTATAGTACCACAAACTTAAACCGGCACATTGAATGTGCGCACCATTTGAAGTGTTATGTTTTTTTTAAAGAGTTTCATTGCTCAATGACATGCTTTGGAGATTATTTTTGTCTTATAAATATGCTTAGGCTTAATATGTGGTTCCTAGATTTATATTTATCGTAATAGTTAGGCCTATCACTGAAACAATAAAAACGAAGACAATTAGAATTTTATTTAGGTAAATGTTTAAAATTAAGTTTTTATTTTTTGAAACTTGCAATAATGTTATTTTTCCTTGTCAAGGCAGTATCGGTATTGGTATCTGCAATATCGAAAAAGGCTCAAAAACCATATCAGCTCACCTCTAAATGTGAAGTTGTAATCAAATTACAAATGTTAATTAGATATAGTGTTATGCATTGTATGTCATTACCTATTGATACAATATCAGACAAAAACGTTTTAAGCATTTAAATGAATATTATCTAGTGCTTGGAGACACATCCATCTTCGTGGACACGTTCGTCTACAAAATACATGTGTTTGTCTTAGTATCTGACTCGCCAATATCTGTAGTCTTGTGTATAGGATGTGTAGAAATAGACACTTTTTAGACATGATCAGCAAAGTCCAGACTGTGGCTTTCCATGACCGTCTGGGAAAACATCCCGGCAGCACACAGGCATGAGCGCCAAACAAAGCTAACGCCTGCCACCTACTCACAATGTGCAACAGAAAATAATGCCCCAGGGTAACAGCAGCAGTGCGCCTTCTTTTGGGGCCTCTGTAATTGGTAGAAACTAAACTCAAAACTATTTTAGTAACCTCTTTTTTTTTTTTTATCATTCTCATTCACTTTTACTTTCACCTCCCGTTCTGAGCTTTGCCTACTGTGTGCATAACCATTCATCTACTTCTAGGTGCACGCACCTCCGCCACGATAGAGTGTTGAACCAAAGTCCCCACTAAAGGGCACTCGCACCTCTTGTCAAAGTTTGGTTAACTGGTTGCTGGCTGGTAAAACTGCCCTTCTAGTGACACTGTGGCAAGGGGAGAGAGAACTTTTCTCCAAGGCTTCTGAGACTTGAGGAGAATAAATACGTTAAGGGCATTATGACTCTCAAGCTACAAGCTGGTTACACCGCTTACCTGAGAGCTGTGGAGTCCTCGCTCAGGGAACACTGTAAACCCAGAGGGGCAGTTGAGGTCAGAAGCAGGTAGCACAGCTCACACAATTTCTCACCGCGGGGAATCAGGGGGCCCTCTCCACAAGCCGCTACAGGCCAGAGTACTACTCCTCGTGAAGCGCATGCTCCTGCGCCAAACGAGCGATAGGACTCCGGCAGGGATCTACACCAAGGCACCGGCACCAGGAAGAGTAGATTCCTTCCTGAACGGACCACGCGAGATCTGTCAACCCTCGCGCTGCTACGTAAATTTAAACAACAATTACGGTCGTGCCTGCGCCTCCAGGACACTCACTAAATCCTTCCAATAGTAATAACCAATTTTTCTTCTTTTGTTTTATCCTCTGAGATTCAACGTAACATCACTGGAAATGCATAGCTGTGTGCCCACAGCTATTTTATAAATGCCCAATCACCAGACGGGCCATAAAAGGGATAGCATAACCCTCAGTGCCCAGTTACATGCTCTGGTGAGCCATGGTCAGATGCCCCCAGGGTGCGACCACGTCAGCCCATACGGTCCCCTTAAAATCATTGTTAAGGAGACCCCGTTTCCCTGGTCTATAGAAGGATAGTGATCCTGTACACTTTCACTGTCACCACGTTGCGCATATTAAGGCATCAACATTGACATTTATGGTGTGAACTGGATTTCTAACTCAAAAATTTTATACTGAACTCAATTTCACTCAACTTCGAGTTTCATACAACTAGCCTCAACTCAAAGCAGTAAAAATCAAACTCGCCCATCACTACGATATTACTTATGCATTTTCATTGTGCTAGTTACTTGCTAGTTGCAATCTCAGTAGCTGAAATAATATGTTTGTCAATGAAATGCTGTAACAAAAAGTTTTTTTTTTCTTCTTCTTACTGCTCAATTCAAAATCATTCAAACATCAAAATCCACTAATTGCACACTCCTTAATAAGATGACAGTATTTGTGAAAATATGGACGAAGAAATTTTGAAAGCACTCAGATAATATAAGAGTGAACAAAGTGGATGGGGCAGCTGGTAGGACACGCACCCCACCACCTTCTTGAGCTGTGTGTCGGCAGCGTTGGCAACACTGAAGCGCGTGTCTGCTGCAGCGACCACCAGGTGTGCCAACATCTCTGACTCTGGCATCACCCCGCTCGACAGGAACTTCACCACTCCCAGCTTCGTCTGAAACACGTCGCAACTCTACCTCATACTCTCACCTTCAACATTATTTCACAGACCAGTTCCATTTCTTATCATCACAAGCCGCCATGATTAATAATTTTAAAATGCCAACGGTAAACAGGCAACCAGCATACTAATACAGTAAAACATTTTTAATACAACCCCTCATGGTTCCCAGAAATGAGGTCGTTACGGAAAGAAGGTTGCTATATATATTTTGGGAAATTTTGGACAGATTTTGACCCACTCCTAACCACTATCATCAAAATTTGCAATTTTTTGCACAAAGTCCATGCTCAATTATCTCTAGCACAAAAATTTCTCATTTTTTAAAATTAAATATAAATTTATTTTAACAGGCAAACATTTTCTAATAAAATGATATCTAAGAGACATATACTTAGTCTCTCCTTGTCTCCCAAAATGTTAAAATCACTGAGCAGCATAAGGATTTACCATGCATTTTAAGTCCATATGTCCGATTGTCTCTGGCTTAAAATTAACATGATTTTTGCATTCAATTTTAATTTAATTCAAAGAGATACCACAGAACCATAGAAAGTATCTGCGACCTCCTTTGTTGTTGATGAATTCCAAAAATGGTAATATTCGACACTATGTACTATTTCCGAGCGCAAAGTCAATGTTTGGTGGTCTGTCACACAAAAATCAGAGGACATTTTAATGAAACATTAATTTATATAAATAGACAGACATCTTGCGAATAAAGTAATATCATAGTAGGGCATCTGTTACCTCCTCTTAATGCCAAAGCCACATATGATAAAAGCAACTGCTGTCTAGATTTGTATTTATGAGTCAAATGGTAGGCTTCCACACAGTCGATGGCATGTCCAATAAAGCTAAGCATAAGTCATCAACAAACAGTAAACAAAAACCAACAGAAATCCAAGTCGAAGTTCATAACAACAGAGGCAAAGTAGGCTGTACGTGAGGGAAAAGCACAATGGCATGACAAGGAAGTGATGGTCGCACGCAGACACACTTCGCTGGCCGAGGGGTGGAGGGTGGGCCAAGTCAATAGGTATTGGCTAGTCCTGGCAATCTAGGTGGGTAATATCTATTTTTAGATATGCCCTATATCCATTAAAACATTCACCAAAAGAAATGTCATGTGCAGCAACCGCAAATAGCACACTAATTTATTTTTCTGCAGACGTCCCTCAATTTTTTTACTTTTTTAATCAAATTTTTTATGGTTCACCAAAAAAAGAGTTGTTATAGAACTACGGTTGCAATGAGTGGTGTCAACATTGAGAGGGACTACTGTAATACAGCAAAATCCTCATTACAAGGCTGCTCACGGTAAAGCGAGCACTTTTGAAAGCACTCTCATTTAGAATAATAGTATATATATTATATATAATTGATTTTGGGCTTATGCATTAACGTTTAAGTATGGTGGAATATACACACTGTGTTTATTACTTACATGGAAATATTTATTTAAAAAAAGGTGGTTAAAGGATAAAGTAACTGGGGCTCAAAAGTGCTCACTTTATTGTGAAGAGCCTATAAAAAGTTATTTTTCAAAAGTTTTCCTGATTAATAACCAAGTTTTACAAAAAAAATCGCTACCCTGCAGTCTTGCCACAAGAGGCAAACGTATCTGCTTCAACATTGATCTCAACAAATAGTGTGAATAAATAGCCAGAGCATTCCTTGACAGGGGCTACCCCAGGCCCACTGTCCACAAAAAGATTCAGCAAGCCATTTCAAATACCGGAACACAAACCAAGGTCAATGCCAACTAACTATCACCCCCAGAGGATCCCACCCCTGCAATAGTTCCCCCCTGTGGCTCCTGTGCCATCCACCAACCCTCAGCTTCTTTCAATAGCAGACTCACTAGCCACACATCCCCATCCAAAACTACAACTGTGCAACAGAAAATCTAATTTATCAACTACAGTACCAACACTGTAATGCAGAATACATCGGCCTCACCACCAACACACTCAGGCAGAGAATGAACAGCCACAGAGCAGACACCAAACAAGTCATAGCTAGTCACATCAATATCCTACAGGACAAACCAGTTGCAGCACATGATGCATCAACAAAGATTTTGATTCCTGCTACAACCCCAGAGTACTGAGAGCCCTACCACCTTCAAACAATAACTCAGAATTCAGATGCTGGGAATCAGCTTATCAATTTACAACAAAAGCCAGGCAGCCCCCAGGACTCAATGAAAGATAATCACAGCTCCTAAACCATACCGCCAACATTTCAATTTTCCTGCCTCACCCTAGTTCGCTACCTGGCCGCTAGGTTTACTACTAACAGCGCCCTTCCACCATACTGCAGTGTCCTACAACTCACCGCCCGATGAAGCTGGAATAGCCAGTGAAATGCCACAATCGCATGAAAAATGTGTTGTCCTGTGTGTGTTTGCCTGTTGACAAGTACTAGACTGCAAGTACTTGTGCTTCTGTCCTCCTTATATGTTATTGGTAGCCTAGCTGTCTATAAACATCATAGTAATGGGTCCCCCTTAAAAAGATTTCCCATTTAAGAAGCCTAAATTTGTCAGTTCCTTCAGAAACTACTAAAGAGAGTTTTACTGTAATTGTATTGAAGGTGAAAAAGACACAAACACAAGCACTTACACAGTTTGCTGAAGTTTGAATATGCACACGTGTACAGTACTGAGCTAAGTAGGATGTGAGGGTGCAGGAGAAACACTGAGGCTGCCTGCTAGTACCCAGACTTTAAACATTATGCATGGTTATAAAAACTAGCAGCAGTCCCCTGCACCGTCACATCTTACTTAGCATAGGTACATCGTCCTTCACAGGCCATAACCATGTTCAGTCATAAAGCTGCACCCAAATGTTATGCACTGCATTAAATGTGCAGCGGGCACGATGTTGAGATTATAATCCATGACTAGAGACCCAAGAAATTTGTGACTCGCGAATTCGCGAAAAATCTTAAAACTGTTTTAAATAGTGGGGAACAACTTATAATGCATTTTAAAGTTGTTATTTAGTGTTTTCAACTCGTGAATTAATCACAAATTTCTTAAAATTATCTTGTATCCACGAATTTTGACAGGCATTCGAGAATTTCAACGAATTTACAGATAACAACAAATCATTAAATGTGCGTGCCAACATGCGATGGTGGTAGCACTTGGCTACCGAGAGCGCAAAAGATGTAGGAGTGTGTCGGAACTCGTGGGTGACTTAGTCGGGTTTAGACAGTTGCGGATTGCAGAGTTTTATCTGATTTGTTTTAAAACTCCACCACAAATAAATATTGACGAAAGAGTAAAGCAATTTTCTCAAGAAGGCATGGTTAAATCGGAACACGTCACGATATGCCGGTTTTGCAATAAAACAGTAGCGTGGGAAACATCCGACAGCGTCAAGAAACACATGCGGAATTACGGTCACGTCAAAGCTCTGTTGCCTGTAATTTCATTTGTTCAGTGCGACATGGTCACACTTCCCTTCTCTTCGTCCAGGGCAAGGCAAGGTCATCCCTCCCTCACTCTTCTTTGTTAAATGGTTCTTCAGCTATTCGTCATTTTTATCTTGTCACCCCTCCTGCTTTTCTTTGTTCAGGATAATCCAACTCTCATCAATTTTCATTTTCTTTCACACCATTTGCTGAACTTATCATGCCACATTCACGTTAGTAAATGTCACATCGTTCCCTTCTCCTTTGTGGCCAAACGCAAGTTTTCGCAGATACAATTGACTATTTTATACTTTATCATTGTAATACATCCGCCGTCTTTGCCACATCCTATTCCATGATTGTGTAAACAGCTTGTTTGTGAAACGGGTGGTTTTTAAATTCCGTCTTGACCCACTTTAGGCATACTTATGTACTTAGTTTTGTTGTAATTTTTTTGAATTTCAATGCCCCATTTTTCTGTCTAAAATACGTATTGTTGGCACTAAACAAATCTGCATTTAACTCAAGAATTTTTATGTTTTCAATCAAGAATTTTTGCCTATCTTACTCAAGAATTTTAGGACATGCTACTCAAGAAATTCTCAGGTCTCTATCCATGACCAATGTGCCGATAATTGTGCCAATGACCGATAAGGCAAAACACACATATATTACTAATAACCATTAATAGTGAGGAACACAATTGCAAAGCTGAACACCATAGCAAAGTTGCGAAATACTGTATGTCACGTGATGTACACTAACCCTTCCCACCTTTTTTAAAAGAGTGCAGCCAGGGCACAGGGTGAAGAGCCACTGCCCCTCCCTCGCTGCAGGATGCATGGTAGGCATGCACGTCATGCTGGCTACAGGGATGCTCTCCTCTCTCTGGCCCACCTTCCTGCCGGCTAACACGTACTGTAGCCTGCCTTTGTGGCTTCCTTACTCTACTCTCATAGGACAGCACATGTACACAGCAACTACCTGTACTTGGGTTATTCTGAAGCATGTTTTCCAAGGACGTCCAGCTTATGAATATACATCCAGGGGTTTGCCGTGTCTCAAACCCTGACCCCATAACAATCATTCCATCTCCACCCATGTCTCCATCTCCCTGTCTCCAACCCTCCCCCATAACAATCACTCCATCTCCACCCGTGTCTCCAACCCTGACCCCATAACAATCATTCCAACTCCACCCACATCTCCATCTCCCTGTCTCCAGCTATATCTCCAACCCTCCCCCCATAACAATCACTCCATCTCCACCAGTGTCTCCAAACCTCACCCCATATCAATTATTTCATCACCACCCATGTCTCCATCTCTCTCTCCTCCCCTAACCTTGTCAATATCATTCTTACCCCCCTCCCTCACTATCCCCATGTCTCACCATTTCTATTCTTGTCTACATCTTCCTATTTCTATCCTTGTCTCTGCCTCCCTGTCTCTATACTGCTCCCCATTTCCATTGCAGTTTCCTTAACCGCCTCTGCCACTTTTCACATGTTCGCTTGCATGTCTGTGTGCATACAAGAGATGAGCACATGTAAGGACAATCTGCGAGGACTTGTGCTCATGTCTTATTCACTGCTAACACTGCTGTCAGAGCCATGTGGCCGTCGTGGATGAAGCTGTGCGTACCTGCTCCAGCTGCTCGGGGGTCAGCGAGCTGTCAGCCGTCACACGGCGATAGCTCGCCTCGCTCATGCCGGCAGGCGTGGGGAACGAGGTGGGCACCTGCACCTGTCCCTGCCCCTGGTCTGTCCTCGGGCTGGCCCTGCCACATGCCACACATCACCCTCGCATCTCCTCACCTCCAGGATGAGCCACAACTCACGCTGTACATGGCTCACAGCTCACTTCCTACAATGTAGTGTTAACTCTAGCAACTCACGCCGTACCTTGCTCACAGCACACTTTCTACACTGTAGTGTTAACACTAACAACAAATCTGGAAAAATTATTACAAAGCTTACTCTTATTAAGATGGTGTGGGACACAAATTATCTCTGAACGTGTCAAATAAAATTTACAGCTTTATGGAAGTCAGCATTGAAAAACTAAGAAAGGGCAATCCAAGAGCAAAGTTTTTGCTAACTTTGTGGGCAATTTTCTTCCCACACCTATGCATTTATTTCATATAATATATTCTGCTGCAACAAAAAATTTTTTACAGCTTCAGAAATAGCTCAACAGAAATTAGTCTGGTAAAACTTTTCCACCATAATTAGTAAAAGCAGTTATGTATGATTGCCCTTGCTTGATTTTTCTATACTGGATTTTATAAACACGTTGATGTAAAATACTACATATCAAAGTTTATTGCAGTAATTTATGCCCCACGCAATCATCTCAGGACATACCTTAGTCAGCATACTTTCACGCGCAACCTGGGTCTGTAGATATGCCAAGCCTCCCTCCCCCACGGAACCAAGAAACTGTTGTTCCAGTCACGAGGTACTTTAACAGCTTGGGCCCTTCCCAGTAGCTACATCACTCGTCTATCAGTCCGTGGAGGTGCCGAGAGGGCAGCGGGTCAAGTAGTAACACAGGTTGGGTGAATGCAGTTGCAGTACTTGAAGGCTTAGCTGATGGCAGACGTCCAGGAAATGCCAGTTGACGCTTAATGGCTACAGCTGGAGTAGGCCTGATACGCTCTGGTCAGCATTAGGCAGGTGGGGGTCAGTGCAAGGATGATACTGGCCTGGTTACGGTGAACAGACAGTTGAGCCTGAGCAGCGGCTATCTTCTCCGCCTTTACCCTCCCTGCTCTATGGTGGGACATGCGGCCAGGTAATAGCTCAGGCTTAGGCAAGCTCTGGTAGGTAGACAAGGTGGCCTTACTGTGTGTAAGGGAAGGGCGGACCTTCCAGAGATCCGGAGACTCTCTCTGGTGCCAGTGCTCGAAGATTGATTCACTCTCCAATGGAGGGCATCCCTACACCTGGTGGTGGCGAGCCTCGCTCCTCCACTCAGTGATGGCCCCAGAGAAGCAGATGTATCAGCTGAGTAAGGTAACGTTGCCAACTTTTGGGGGTTCACGTACCCCTAGGGATGGTGAGAAGCCTCACTCCCCAGAGAAGCAAAGTTATTGGTGGTAACCAGACCGAGGTAGACAGCAAGTCCCAATGTGGCTAATGTAAACCTGAAGGGCTTGCCGGAGCCTGAGGAGATGGGAGATCGCTGGGAAGGAAACACGTGAACAGAATGGTGAAGACCAAGGTATTGTTTATATTGATTTATTCTAAATAAACGACATATAATCCCAGATGTGCCCAGGACACCTAAAGGTTAGGGGTAACCTGACAGCTAAAAAGATCTACGACTCGTGCGGGAATGGCAGGGTGAGGGCGACCCCTGGCAGTAAAGTTCTAGGCGCCCGGTGCAGTTGAGCCAGCATGAAGGTACGGACTCCCTAGCCTTACACTGGGAGGTGCCTCGAGACAGACGGACTAGAGCATGGCAGCCAGTCTTGCAAGCGAGTCAAAGACTGTGATCTGTGCTGGAAAGCAAGGTGAGCAAATAAATATGCTACGCAAGCATAAAACAAACAGCCCCAAGAGGCCTGTGCTAGCTCTATTCATACTTGTCTGGCCGAGGGCGAAAGAGGGAGGGAGAGCAATGGTGGAGAGATAGCTTGTCACACCACTGCGTGAGCAGGATGCATATTTAATATCCCAAGCTGGAAGGCTGCTCAAAGAGGTAGAATGCAACCAAGTTGCCAAGCCAGGCGTGCATACAGTGCGGGTTATCTGCACACAGGCTGCAGCAGATGTCTTGGAGTAACTTGTGGGTAACACTGATGATATTCCGTGAGACTGGCGACGTATGGCTTAGCATGAGGGAGGGGGGGGGGCACAACTATGGCGGAAGCTCAACAGGGTACCTGGACATCGCCCGTGGCATGTCAACTTCTTTACATTATTTCATGTGTCAAAATAGGCAGTAACAGGTATCCTACTAATCATTATTTAGAATTAAAAAAATTTTTTAAAGTATATTTTAGCGTATATTTACATGTCACTAAATGGGAAGGAAAATGCTGCAAGGAAAATGATGGAGCTGATTTACGAAAGACAGAGGTCGAGGGAAGCCCACAGAGAAGATGACAGACAGCGTCAGGGGTGCAGGAGAGTGGAGCGAAGCACGATGAGGGAGAGGAGTGATGAAGCGGCTCAAAGAGATAGCAGTGCTACACTCTGCTGATCTGGCTACAGAAAACTGCAAACCAGGTTCAATTTCTGACAGGGTCATTCCTCATTTTTGCATGTGTAAAATGAGTGAAAAGAGATGGCTGTTGCCACCAGTCGGTGGCATTTTCTCAATGTTTCTATATTCTGTCACTGCTCAATCTTTACCTTGCTTTACTCCTATCAGTGCTTCAATGATGAGTGCCCCTACATCTCTCGAACACATTTTTTATATAAATTTCAGTATGGAAATTGTTTAACAGTAACATACATATGTAAATATGCACATATATACATGCGTACACATATATAATTATAAATTTGTGTATTATGTAGATACCTTTACGTATTCATATATACATAAATATTTAAATATAATTATGTATAAATATGTACATGCATGAATAAATACATATGTATATGTAAAAATAATAAATATATACGTGTATGTATGAACATATGTGTGTATCTATTGACGAGTGACGCGTACTGGCATAATAATTATTTATGGCTCCGCCTTATCTTCATGTGACGTCACGTCACCACTAGCAGGGTTTGAACCCAGGACGACTTACTTCCAGAGCCAACATGCACTCCCCTAGGCACGGGGCACCCAAGTACACGGCAGCCGAAGCTATCTATACCATTACGTCAGATGTCACGTGTCCGGTAATCACCCTCGCGTGCGACAGAAGGCAGCAACGAAGCCCAGCCCCTAAGCTCGCAGCAGAGATGCAACCCGCATGCAAGGAAAACCGCCACTTCAAGCCTCCCCCGAAAAAATGCAGCCTGTGCTGCTAGGGGAGGAGATCAAGTCCGAAGATACCTAACCTGCGAGCAGAAGGACCTGTAGCCGGCCGACTATATATGCCGGCGCACAGCCCCAAGACGTCAGTTTTATACTCTGCAGCTCGTTCCACCATCTCGTGTGCTGGAGCTCTCAGCTTACCAACTTCTTCACAAAAAACCACCGCTACCTTCCAGAAGCCTTCTAGACTAGTGTCCAGCGACCCACGAAGATGTCTTCTCCCTCTTACACACACTGCCACTTTGGTAGTGAACCCAGAGTCCCGTCTGTACAACAGTATAGGGTCAGTTGTTGTCGTAGCTACCTAGCCTATTTCTGCTCTAGTCTAGTTTTGCCCCAGGTCCCCTCCACCTAGTTTAACGTAGTCTACTTGCCACGGTTTCAGTACAATTGATAGCTAGGAGATAGTACGGGCCACCGTGTCTATTCCTCTGGCGTAAAAATACGCATTCTTACCAAAACCCAGTATGATTATTCTAGGGTTATTGTAACTTCAGACCTCGTAGACATCAAACACACAAAGGAGAAGCAGGAGACAGCGTCTTGAAACCCATTTTGCCGAAACTAGTGTAGGACTGCGGGCTTACCTTAATCAGGCACACATAAGTCATCAAACACAATCCAGTTGACGGCCACCCGTACCTTAAACCAAGTACTTCGGTACTTGGAACATTGTAAGGTAGAGCCACAACCACTAGTAATACACGCAACGAAGTGGCTAGACATCCAGATCAGCTAACCCACTCCATCCACCAAGTTGTACTTCGCCATTTGGAGTGACACGACTGATTCTGGGTGGCCTAACCTCTTCTGGTTACACTTTAGCCAGGGAACAAGTCGCCTGCTCCTACTTCATGTGGTAGACCGTAGTAGCTTTCCCATATGCCCTTCACCCTTAGAAATGGTGCAAGAAGGAGAGTTAAGAAGGCAGCTACTACTACCTCTAGAGTTGTTTCGATACCATGTTTACCGATACCAATACCCCGATACCAATGCTGATACCCCGATACCAGTACCGATACCAATGCCCTTGCCTCTTGCTCGTTTCTAAGTTTGCAGTTTTCAACATATTTTGATGTGCGTCACAATGTGTCAGGTGCTTGTTTAAATTTGATGTGGTAAAACAGCTTTTATCTTTACCACCCTGAGACACTATTTGACCACACTGGTTGCATTTTGCTTTACTCACGTCTGTCAAGTCTTTAGAAAAGTATTTCCACACACTAGAAATTTTAATGCAGTATTTAACAATTCATGGGTGCCAAAAATGCATTTCACGCGTTAAAAAAACACAATAAAAAAACAATCAGGATTATGCTCAGATAATCAGATGCTCAGTATTTTTGCAGTCTCATGTCCTCTAGCGTCAAGTATTTAATGACTACAGATGCAGACTTAATAAGTTTTACCAATAGTCCATACAGACGGTAATTGCATACGCCAGCTTTCAACTTTTATCAATTCTGTGTCTTTTCACTTGCTCGTTTGTAGTAATGTATTGTTCCTCTGATTTATTTACGTTTTTATGTGCATCTTATTGCAGCTTGCCATCTGGAAGATAAATACTTTACAACAGTTACAGGCTCCAATATTTATTTCCAGCAGTGAAAGTTATTTTTAAAATATTTTTTAACAGCTCACAATATGTTTGTATAAGTATAAAGCATACATTAAAGTTTGGCGTAGTTACGTTTTTCATGCCAGACAATAATAATAATAACAGGCAACAAAAAAAAAATTTCAAACATATACGCGCAAGATTAGAGAACACTTTGGTGGTTACAGAATAGTTCTCAGTGCAGCCGCAAGAGGTCAACGTAAATATTCAAAATGGTATTGATTGTAGTTCGCAATATTGCCACTCAGAGCACAGCAAAATGAAAATTTTCGACTTGCGTCCATAATAAATACATGTCTGAAGTCCAGCCATTTCCTTGTAAACAGATGAAAGCGGGTCATGAGTAGCGTGATAGTAAATCTGTGATGTTCACCTTTATCCAGATATTTTTGTTGGTTTAAAATTCCGTAAAAAACGGCAGGGCTGATTAACATTGTAAAACGTACCACACCATATAATTTGTGTGTCTAAAGAGAGCAATAACCTGATTTCATTGTCTATCACCCGATACTAAAGTATCGGCCCGATACCATACCCGATCCAGATACACTTAAAAAAGGTTAAGTATCGGCAGATACCGATACTTGGTATCGGTATCGGAACAACTCTACTCTAAACCTAGTCAGTTGCGCTGCAACCCATTGCCTTCTGCCCTCAGCAGCCCCTCCCTATGGGACCGAGCTCAAGCGGCCCAATGACTGGCAAGGCCTTACCTCCCAGTCCCCCTCTAGCACCTAACTTCAACAACCCCCAGAAGATCGCCGGTGAACAGCACCCGATCGTAGTCAGTCTACAACCGGGCCTACCAGTAGCCCTGGGCCGTACCAGCCCGCACTTCCAGGCATCGCAACCAACCCACCAGACACCATCTCCGCCCGTACCAGTGATCAGCTCAGCAGCTGCCCTAGGACAGGGCCCTCGTTCCAGTCAGCAGTCGCTAAGCCAGTGAACAGCACCCGATCGTAGTCAGTCTACAACCGGGCCTACCAGTACCCCTGGGCCGTACCAGCCCGCACTTCCAGGCATCGCAACCAACCCACCAGACACCATCTCCGCGCGCACCAGCGATCAGCTCAGCAGCTGCCCTAGGACAGGGCCCTCGTTCCAGTCAGCAGTCGCTAAGCCAGGATCTGCCCCGGGTGAGACACAAGCAAGGTAAAGCAACACCAGTGCACCTGACCGGCACTATAGAACCCTTGTCCGACAGTGACATCATTGCCATTTCTAATAGACATCATGCATCACTATAAATGTTATATGTATAAATCTACGGGTACGCACATGTATAAAAAAGCATCTACCTTTACCTGTATATGTATATGTCTACCTGCATACATATGATATGTACCTATGTACGTATGTACATATGCAGCAACATGACTGTCGGCCAGTAGCTCATTCCATCATATTGACAGATGGCGATGCAGAGCAGACAGTGACATGGCTATTGGCACAAACAGCCTAAAAGGGAAACACGAGACAGCACGTACCCATACGGCAGTAGCAGCAGGTCCAGCATGAACTGCGAGAGGAGACGTGCGATGTGCGGGCGCTCGTTGAGGCTAAACAGCGCGGCCCTCTGGCCTGGGTCGGCAGGCACATGCACGTGCCCCAGTACTGGCATCAGCAGCAGCAGCAAGCTAGCAACACAGTAACAACACACCTCACAGCTCTCGTGCACCGGCAACATTGAGCCACTGCCACGCTGCTCACAAACTTGGAGTACAACTAGCTCCCATGTAACTCCCTATGGGTAGAGTGTGCATGTCACCTGTGTAATGCCAGCTTTCCAGTTCCAACACAAACTCTCTTTACTATCACCACAAATGTCAAAACCACCTGGCTTACACCAACATTAGCAAATTGTTCAAATACTTATATTTTTAGAAATTTTAGTTCACTTTCATCAAGTATGTTTTTAATGAAGATGTGATATATTTATGATATGCTGAATCACTTTTTATAAAAGCATGAGTCAGTAAAAAAAAATACTTAACATATACAAAGTGTTGAAAATTTATTTTTCTGCACACAATTCGCATGCTGATGTTGAAGACACAAGAGGATAAAAATCAGTCTACCTCATCTTTAGTCAAAGCGCAAAACCACCTCAAAAATAAGATGACATGTACACTTACAATTTGGTTTAAAAATATAACCAATCTCTTCAAAAATTTAAATGTCATTTATTTAAGTTTTTAAATTTATTTTTTGAGAAGAACAATGCCATCAACATTTACATGTACTAAGTACTCCTGACTTCCTATGATACTGTCATTTAATATGGCTGACATCAGCTTGTAAATTAATTCAAGGTACCACAATTAACACATGCTTACAGTACAAAGCTTCAAAAGTATTTATTTCGAAGGTCCTCATTTTCACCTAGTTATAAATGTAAAGTCAATATTTTTACGTTATAAACACACTAGTGTTAGCTCATATATTTCAAGTGAACTTAGTACAAGCAACTTAATCAGATTAAGTATTATCGTTGCATTTTGACAAGAATTTTCACACAAAACATGTATGTAACAAATAAAATGAAAAAGTTAATCAACGTGCATGTCCAGTGAAAAAAACTTTTGACTGATGCTGAAGTTAACTACAATGTTGTGTGCTTTTTCAACACTTTTACTGCCACCATCAATTTTGTAAAATGTGTTTTTTGATAACGTTCTTTTCACTGAATTTATTGCTTTAGTTTAATGAGATAACAAAAATTAGCATATGTTTAAAAAAAAAATCTATGGAAGATGTTACAAAGTCACATGAGTTAATGTGATGCACATGACAAAAATTAAAATACAGCTGTGCATCATATATGATATACATAGCGGTCAGAATGTTTAGCAGAAATTTTGAGGCAAAATATGTACAAAAAATTGTCTGTAGAAAGCGTAATTACATGCAGTTGAGAGTAACGCGGAGTGTGCCCACAACATATAGGTGCTTCAAAACTATGTTATTAACCTGAATTTGTCACTTTCTTGGTTCACGAGGCCTACCTCTCACCAAGCAAACTGGGATAGATTCCCGGTGGGATCGCTCCCGGGTTCTCACACATGGAAATCACGCTTGCCGATGCTGCTGGTTGGTGTGTTTACTTGGGAATCTCCTGTTTCCTCTGTCCTTGCATTCCAGTGCTGCTCCCATACTCACCTCGCTTCACCTTCTTCGGCTGTCACGACCCCGATGTTAAGAGCCGCCCAAACTTCTCCACTCCAGTCTCGGTTCACAGGCACACAGGATGAGGACAGGGACAGAATAAAGGGATGGGTGTAGTGCGGGAGAGACGTAGCTGGGGACAATTGAAGATGGTCAAAGTGACAGACGCTGGGAAGAAAAGGAAAGGAGCTAGCACCGCACGTTAGTTCAACAAAGGAACAGCTCTTGCCTCGACCAGTGCTCAGACACACTCACCTGTCCTGATGCGACTGTGGTTTGTCGTCGATTGCGTTGAGAAGACACGGCACGAGCTCCGCTTGCTTGGCTGCGAGCAAGCGAGGGAACCCCATCTTTATGTAGATTATCGTGAAGTTCTGCAATGCAACACCATCTCTCACAATACACATCGCCCACAAGCACCTTGACTTGCATTTACCCAACCTTGGGAACAAAAACCTCCCTCAAGACTGCATACACTTCAACACAAACACTAACAACAAAGTTGGCAGCAAATTAGTTTTTCAGCATCTTCACATCTCATTAAAAGCATGAGTGAAATTAAGGCAGCTGAAATTTTTTTGTTTTATGCACATCAGAGTAATAACTGTCACAACAGTAACAAACATATGTATGTAAAAGTACACATCCTTGCTGCAAACAACTGTAATGAGTCAATATTGTGTAGCAAAATGTTACATATGTGGATGATTGCGTTGCAATGCTGCATGTCAAAACTTAACACAAACAAATGTTCATACTTGTCTGATACTAATATATGTTGCTTCTTATCACAGTAATAAAACATTCATTTGAATCAAGGGTATATCTGTGTGATCTGCGTAGAATTGGAATTTTAAATCCTATTCAAAAGGGTACCATTTGTGTTGCACATCTGTATGTTCTGTAACAGCATACTTCTACACCAGGAGGAAAAAGGTAAACTTAAATTACTTACCTGTTGGAGAGAATTAATGTGTGGTAATTTATGTTTTTGACACCAAGAGTTTAATGTTGTATCGTGCTATGGTAAATGGGCAATAGTATTCTCGTCCCACCTCCTTCTTGGTTGCCTAGCAACCATACAGTGGAATTTGTTGATTTTGAATGTGCAAGGCTTCTCTTTTCCAAAATTACTCAATTAAGTTAATAAAATTTAAATCTAACACAACAGCAAAACAAAACTAACACACATAATTATTATTACACAGAATATAAGCTACAAAATACTCAGCTTTCAAGTTACAAAAAAAAAAAAAAGGATTTTGCTTCTGTAGCTGTTCCTATGCTAGGCTATCTGGCTATCACTTACGCACTATCTAGGCTATGGCTACTTACACTCTTACTATCACTCGTCGGGGCACTTCATACTAAGATGTGGAGGCTCTCGGCTGGTTGATGCTGCCAAGGACAGCATCACACACAGAGTCTGTTGTCTCTAAGCGGTTGTGGAGGACCAAAGAGAGTCCCCTCACACAGATTCATTACGCTGCAGAGTAGGCCAGCCGTAGGTGGGAGGGGCTCTGCTCCACAACTTCTCCTTGTAACGAATGGGCCTTCCCTCGGTGCCGGAATGACAGGCTCTCCAAGGCTGCTCTCGGCGCTGCGGTGGGATATAGCAAGGCTCAGCTGGCAGTGCGGGCAGCACTGGGTCAGTAGGCCGAGGGTCAACGATCCACATCACGAATGGCTCTGCGGCTGCGCTCAGCTGGCTGGTTGGAGGGGCAGTACTCATTTCCCCTTTCAGAGGGAGGGCGGCAGACTCCTTCCCTGCCTCTGCTGTAGAGGGGCAGAGGGCGGAGTTGGAAGTGGAGAAGGCAGCACTAGCTGCTCCCTGCATGGTGATTGGCCCACAAGGGGTGGCTCTAAGCTCTCTCTTCTCCTCCTGGTTGGTGTGCCCCCGGCGAGGGAGGGCGCGGTGGCTCTGGAGACAGTGGTGGCGTGGTAGAAGTGCTAGCCTGTGCGTGGGGTGAGGCAGGGCTCGAGGCTGGTGCAGTAAAGTCTGGCAGTGTGCGTTTAGCGGCGTGCTGTGATTGGTAACTGCCTTTCTTCGTGTTTGGCTGCTGTTTGGTGCGGCTCATCGGACTTGGTTGTGCCTACATCCATCACACATACTTTTCCCCTCTTTGTTGATGCAGGTCGGGCGGGCTAAACTGTCACCATGTTATTGGACTCCTCTTGGTTGCTCCTAGATAAATCCTCCCTTGCCCGCAGTCCAGGATCGCTTGCTGTGCGGATAGCCAAGGTTGTCCCAGGATCATGGCTTTACCCAGGTCTTCTGCTACATGAAACTTGGGAGGAGTAGGAATCCCTTAGTCAGCAAACCTAAGTGTTAACATCAGTTTACCTCCTGTCTTGAGGTGTGTCCCTCTCTGGGAAATGCATATCTTGGTGTCCTGGGCGGGCTTAATGTGTTTCCAGGACTCGTTTGGTACGGCATCCTTTCGGATAAAGTTTGCATTAGCTGCGGTGTCTAAGGTTGCGAGAACTTCCTGGTTCCCGACAAATCACTGTGATGCGAGGAGGTTCGCTTATGACTTTTGGCTTCTGCATTATGGACACTAACAGGGCCTTCCCTTCCGTATCAGTCAAGGGTTCGGTGACCCCTTTTGGTTTGTTTTGGCTGCTGGTCCTAATCTGCTTGCCTTGCCTCTTCTGTTGGATGGAGTACTAAACAATCCCTATGAAAATGTCTCTCAGGACAATACCAGCATTTCAGAAGAGTGGTCATGGGGGCGGCGGTCTCTTCTATTGTGATCCCCTGAGCTGGGCTTTTGGTGGGTACTGCTCTCCTATTAACTTGGAGACAGCCTGCTTTTCGCCTGGGCTTGACGAATACAGGCCAGGTCGATTTTACGAATGCACGCTCTCTTGGCGAGCTCTTCAATGGTCTGTGGCTCCGGGTTGCGGAGATGTGCTCCGACTTCCAGACGCAGTAGGCAGGTGATTAATTTGACAGCGTAAAGCTCCTCACGGCCTGGATGCACGTGCTGAGATATCGATGATCAGTGCTTTGTGGCGAATGAAGAGTTCGTCTTCCTCATGGTCCTTCTGAGCCTGACTGTACAGCTCATCAGTTGGTTGGGCGACCAAGCGCGGTCCTGAAAAATTAGCTTAATCTTTCAGCGAAATGGTCCCAGTTGGCCACGTATTAACCGTAACATTTCCACCATTTCTTGGCTTCTCCCTGAAGCTGGGCCTTACCCTTAATTTAGTTATCTCGAACTCCAAGCTTGCAGGAATTTCCTAGAGTTTTCCTGTTTTCCTGGTGTATTCCGGTAGTAGCATTGGTTCAAGGACGATGGTCTCCCGAGCACCATAGGTTCTGGTTGATATTGCGCTCTCTGCGGCGTGATGCAATAAATCCCTCTTCCTGGGCAGTTCGTTTAGTTACACCTGCAGTGACGATCTAGACATTCCTGGTAGCGGTACTCAAGGCCTTCTGCATTCCTCTAAGTGTCCCATCCTAGACAGACATAATGGTATATAGCTCCGCAGTGCACACAGGTAATGAGATACTGGCCTGTACCCAGGCATTCGTCTGTTGCACAGGTTTGACCAGCACTTTCCTCGGTATTCTCGTGAGTAGCCATTTCGGCTTTTGTGTATGAGCGCCACGGGGTGTTTTCCTCTCGACTCCACGAAGTCGGTTCAGTGGTCTGGCTGTGGAGTCATAAGGGTTTTCTCAGGGGCTTCCCAGTCCTGAGTGTTAGTAGCTCAAGCTCTCTCAATTACTCAATGGTCCCTAATTGCTCAATGGCCCCACATTGGGCGCCAAGAAAAGAAAAAGCTGTTGTCGCCTCACTTTTGGCATACTTGATGTGGGCGGGCGTCTGCAGCTTTTCTCCCCCAGACGGCAGGAAAACTGGTGCTGCCAACTTGACGGGGTCAATGCTGGGGGCAGGACGGGCCTGTAGACAGTTCAACAATGGCCCACTGTGCACGTGAAGGTGCCGAAGGAGGTGCTAGTCTGGTCTGAGTGCTTACAGGAGTGTAGCTGGGTGTTACGTCTATAATACGAGCCACGCATTCGGCAGCTAGAGGACGTGTGGTGGCGACTGTCTTCTTAGGAGGCGTGGGTGGCAGAGGCGAATCTGCATGAGGTGTATGCCACAATAGATTGACCTGTAAGCTACGGTCCCTGGTGGTAGTACTGGCTGGTGTTCCCATCTCTCGAGCTGCTTCTTCACGCTTCCAGGTGTACACCCTGCCTTTTCCCTACCAGGTCCCCAACCAAGGTCAAAGCCTGCTTGGACACTTTATCCCACCCAGCCCTGTGGCAAGGCATAAAAGCATAGAGTAGAAGGGGTAATAGTGGATGTCCAGTAGAGGCGGATACAACCTGGAGGAAACAGGAATTGGAGGGTGTGACTGTCTGGAAGGCCTAGCTGCTGGCCTCCAGGCAAGTAACAGTGAGTAACTGGGTGGGAAGTCAACGGCAAACCTAAACACCCACAGAATGGTTGCAACAGTCAAGAAAGAACCTCACTCCAAAGAGATGGAGGTTCTGAGTGGAAATGATTAGAATGCAGGTTCGGCACGTACCTACTACTGTAAGAGTGTAAGTGGAGATTGGTCGAAACAGGAAATAGCAGGATCAAGGTGCAATAAGAAAGTGCCTGAGAGAGATAACTCGACCAGCTTAGTTTAAGAGTGTTTATTGTTGGAACAACACACACACATAAGCCAGCCTGCAGCCTGAGTGTGGCCTGAGGGGCTAACCTAGGATGCCAACCAAGGTGCAGTCCCTAGTCACGGCTTCATGAGTTGTGAGACAGCTGTTGGGCTAGCCGGAAGACATAGCTGGCTGAAGGCAAGCGAAGGCTTGAACGTGAATATACTGACGGGCAGCAATTCGTCTGGCAACAAGATGCTACCAGTGTCAGAGTGTGTCCGGGCAGTGTGATGTTCTGCGAAAGAGCTGTGCAAGTCAGCCTCGAACTGAGGACTGCAAGACCTATATATACCCAGTTCACAGGGCCAACGCGGGGGGTGCGGGGGTAGCGGCATGGTAGAGGAGAGAGAAGCGAAGCAAAGCAAAGGCAGCGGGCATGGCGGCTCACTTCCCCTTAGCTGGCTGGCCGGAGGGATAAACAGGTCTTCTGCATTAAGCGGGTTACGGGCTGACAGGAGGCAAGCGCTGCACTTCTGTAACCACGGGCGACACGCTCTGTGGCGTATGGCGGCTACGTCTCTTCTTGGAAGGAGCTACGGCTGTCACTGAGGCTAGAGCAGATTACGATGTTGCCTGTGGCGCATCAACCTGTCTGAAACCTGTGTCAGCCATCAAGTTGATTATGAAACAGAATCAAAATGCCCAGGCATCAGTCAAAACAGACAGCATGAAACTCAAGAGGAACGTGTTTCATTCAGCTGGTGTAGCTGACGGACATAAACCAACGTGGTCTCGAACATAAGGCTAGCAAACCTCACTCACATAATGCAGTGTCATCAGGGCCACATTGCATGCGCATAATTAGTGGTAGCTAAATTAATGTGACAGAAAAACATAAATGTGTTTGATTTTCCTTTCATGACTTTATATAAGTACATCATTCCATGGCTACATTTACAGTAATATGATGCAGCAGTCTAAAATACTATGAACGAGTATAAATGATAATTTGGTAAACATTATTCCAGTGCAATCTCCGCTGACCAGGATGTCTTTAGATTAGAAACTTTGGAGTTAGCTGGTTCTAACATCCACCAACGTAGCAGAACAACCAGAAAAAGGTAGCTATGTGAGTCTGCAAGGGGAGGGCATTCGTGGTGAAAATAAAAAATGTTCCAATTATTAATTAGTAGGCACAATATTTTATCTTTTTATTTTGTAGCTCAAATTCATTTTTTAAAATGTAAGATTTTTAAAATTTAAGATTTTTATAGTGGTGTTTTTATTTTTGTAAGCGCACTAAATAGTTAACATAAATGCATATTTAAACATAAATTTGTGTAAAATTTGTAAAATGTAGAATATAAAAAACTATTATATATTATAATCAAAAGTAAGTATTTTATTTCAACTAAAATAACAAAGACACATTGTGATATAGGATAAACCCATGAAGGAACATGGTCTTACATGGTTAACATCTCCCCTCCCCCCCCATCATTCATGCTTTGGTGACAAGGGGCCACTGCAAGTGCAGCCTGTGCCAGGAAGTAGATGCGAGTCCTGTGTAACTGACCCAGGGAAGTAAACATGCCAGGGCAGCAGTGGCACGTGGCTGTGACAGCTGGCCGGCTGGCTGCAGTCGGCAGGAACTGATTCCACAGACATGCTGAGAGCTCTGCCAAATCTGTCTATATAAGCCGGGCAGCGTGCCAGGGTCGAGACCAGTCTCTCTCTGTTCATCCAGTGTATTACTCCTTGGTGCATCCAGGAAGTCTTCTCCATGGTGCAGCCGAGAGATCACAGTTGGAACGCCTTGATCCAGCAAGGAGGGGCAGAAAGACATAACTTTCTCGCTTGTCCCTCATCAAGTGTCAAAGACAGGACAGTAAGTATTCCCCACATCTTGGGGACAAGTGCAAGCATACGATGGGCGTGCTGGCCAGGAACGGCGGTTCAATAAACAGACTAGTTTACAGCACCCAAGGTAATAGTCTCTACAGTTACGAGAACCCTTCCTCACCGTCCGAACACTACTGGCCATCTCACGCAGTTTGACTAGCACTTCGTCAAGGCCGTCTTCAGCAGACCAGAACAGGGGAGGAGCCCAAGGATTGGTGGCGGGCATACCTGGAGGAGAAGAGGCAGTTCATGCAGGTGACTTGGCTGCTTGTCCAACAGAGCGCAAGCCAGGTTTCACCCAGCAACATCCCTGGCAAATGACTTTGTGAGAGCGGGACTAGCTCCTGATTGCCACAGGGCAGCACCCAAGTATTCCCTTCAGGAGACTGTTTTCTGGTACAAACAACGATTCTAGACTATGTGTATTCCCTTCAGTCGGTATCTTTCAAAAATGTTCAGAATAATATTATTCATTACAAGAAATAGGTAATTCAAGTTTTACTGATCAGTTAAAGTATTCTGGTAATTTGGTTAAATTTTGTGTCTTATATCAGTGATGTGTGGTGTATTAACATGCACTTTAGTATTATTTCGGTTTTATCGCTATTCACCAGATGATCTTGTCTCTATTATTTAGACAGTGAGATGCTGTGTCAGTTACTGCAAAGACATTACATTTCATATTTACAGGGAAATAAAATTAAAATGTGTATTCTATGGTGTGCATTTATGTAATGACAATTTCATAGCTCCCAGAAAAAACTTGCTTATGAAATTGAGTAAAGCTTACAGCTAGATAAAGAAGGCGATGAGCTGCTGGGTGGAAAGTGAAGAGAACAGTGTATAGTCCATTCACTGTTACTTCCAACTTTTCTGAAGCCCTGCTAAAGTTCTGCTTTCAGGATATTCCTCCACCTCAAGCAAACAAAGATTAGTCAATACTACAAAATTAGGCGAAAGGGACAGTGCACTGCATTTCTGTGCGCACTCACTTTAATAATACTTTCCATAATTACCAACACATCTATATTCTCCCTTTTTTTTATTAATTTTAGTTATAAATAAAATATTATAAATCATAAATAAAATTAAAATGAACAAAAAAGATACTTTTATACTAACAGAAGAATAAAACGCTTGTGATAAAACATATTTAGGAAACACATCATACATGGGGTGATTTCTCGAAAGTTTGATTGAAAAAGTGTGGAGAGAAGAAGAGTAGACCATAAGCAGCAGCATGCAGGCACTCACCGTGACGAAGGAGCTAGCAGCGGGGTCCTGGTACTGCAGGAGTAGCGCCTCGACGGGCAGCTGCACCGCCGGCCGGCTCTTCAGTCGCTTGTTGATGTGGATCAGCAGCTCCATCACCTGCCGACACACCACACACCATGCTCATGCTGCACCATTCTTACAGATTTCAGTCGTCTGCACACTACCCACAACTATACATATTGTAACATTTCACTTTGACATTTAATCAAGTAATTTCTGTGGCAGTACTGTACTATATTTTATTCCACTAATTTATAGAATATATGGACTCTCATTAACATGGATTATGGTCATTCCAGTTAGTCTGGCTAAACATAGTTATTCCACAACACCACCTACTGACTGACAGACTAGACCGCTCTGTGTCTTCTTGAGTTATGGGCCTAACCCAGAAGTTATGCATGTACAGAAGTCTCTTAACAAGTTTCTGAAGGTGCTAGAAAATTTAAGTATATTAACCAGGAAAACTTCTTCTTAAGAGGTTAAAATTACTTTGGTGTTTATAGACCAGGTTCAAAATTATATAAACTTATAAAGCAGGAAAAGTCATCAACAGCAAACTTCTTGAAAGGGTTTTACTGTATTTAAGGGGCCATCTCGCTGCTCGGCATTGGGTGCACCTGCCTCGCGGCAGCTGCAGTGTTGGTAACATGACCCCTAAAGCTTGGTACCACCGGGCTAACTGATGAGCTCTCCAGCTCTCCGGAATCGTCAGCAGTACATCCTGCGGAAATGAGATAATAGAGAAGGACACACACACATTCTCACGACATCAGGATTACACAAGACACTTGTCTTGTCCGCTAGTACATATATTTATCCAAGTCTGATTCTTCTCATTCCACCACACCACCCACGAGGATATAAAAGACAAAGGGCAGACGAGCAGAGGGGCAGTACTGATGAGTCTTCAGTCAGTCTAGGATCAGTCTTTATCGTTCCACGAGGTTTCTATCATTCCACACATGTTGTAGTTTACAGCTGCACAGGGTGGCTAGGGACGATGTGTTCAATAAGCATATGTTTCAAATTTGGTGTCTGTGATTTCGATAGTGGATAAGTTTCCCTGCGATTGCTAAGGGCACCACCAGTAAGGGAAGTTCAGCAGAGGGCATATACAGAGAACAACAATGGCTCCCTGCATATACAGGTTTGATGATAGACAGATGCCAATCAACACCACCAGACCAGGTGCAAGCTGTAGAGGGCTTTAGTGGGGAGAGTGTCAATGGGAAAAAGTGCATTCCTTTGTGCACTCAGGCATGTCATAATGCACGGTCTTCCAAAGTATTTCATTGCAAATAGACAGTGTCACTGTACTGCACAGTCCAATCCAAACGCATCAAGAGCAGTAGCAGGAGGCACAGACCTTCAGGATCTTGGAATGTGCCCGGCAAGATGGAAAATGGCAACAGTCCAAACTAAAACAATTCACGGCTGTGACTGGTAAATAGTCTTTTGTAGTGCCCGCCACCATAGACTGACCACTACACCACCTCGCTGCAACTGCAGGGGATGCCACATTGTTACCATCAGCCCTGACATGCTTGTCTCTCTCTCATCCCAGCCACGTACAAGCTGGTAGTAACCTTGACCATTCCTGTACCATCACTTGCCAACACGAAATGCTCTCCCACCCCATGCAGTTGACTCGCCCTTCGTACGCCACTGTCTCGTATGTCACAATGAAAATACATTAGTTTTTTTAATATGTTATTGATTCCCAACATTTTTTTTGCAGTGGTTATCATGGTCACCTTTCATCAAGATGCCCGGATTTGATTTCTGTTGGGAATCCACACATTTCAATAATAGCACAGTAGTTTGTATAAACTGCCTGTTGATAAACCTTACAACCTTGAGAGAGTATTTTCATTAGTAATTATAAATGAATTTTTTTTTAGTGTTGGGCAATATACCTGAAATAATAATTATTAAAATATTAAGGCCAAACAAATTTGTTAAAATAATAGAAGTAAAGCAAGCAACACTTTATTATACACTGATTTATTTAATAAGCAAATTAACTGACATAAGTAACCGACATCCCTCCGTGGTCTCGAGTCCACCATGGAGTAATGACAAAACTCAGTGTTGCCATTTGAAATATACCATAAAAATAACACGCCTCCTTACATTTATATGGCAACACCAAAACACACACAAAAAAAAACTTCACTATGTTATTAAAACTATCTGCAACGCCATTGGTTTTTTTTTATACATCTCGTCATATTTTTTGAAAATCTCATAAGCTGTATTGAGCTCTCCTATGTATAGATAGTGTGCCGACATAATCTGGAAACTATCAAATTAAAAAATTACTCAGAGGTTAGTTTATTCTTTGACAACTTTCAGAAAGCTACAAACGAACTAAAACAAGCAGGAGCAATAGTATCGGAGCAGGAAAAGCTAAATTATATGTTGAAGGCGCTACCAGTTAATTACAGCCATATTGGTGATTTAATAGATGTTCTACCGGAGGGTGAGAGAACTGTGGACTATTTAAAAAGTAAAATCAAGTTAAAAAAGGCAGAGAATGCGAGTGACACATCAAATGTTTTTCGAGCGGAAGCCAGGTCATCAAATCAGATTAATTTAAATTGTTTTGGCTGTGGAAAGCCAGGTCACTTTAGAAGAGATTGTCGTTCCAGAAATGTAAACCGTGGACGTGGTTTTTCTAGTTACAGTGGACATGGATCATCCAGTTACCAAGGACGTGGATCATCCAGTTACCAAGGACGTGGATCAAAGAATATTAGAAATTTGCATAGAGGACGAGGAAATTATCATCAAAGTAGTCATGAGAGTCAAGGTAATAGTTTTCATACTACCAATGCAAACAATACGTACACAACAAGTGAAAATTACAAGCCAAAGAAAGGGCGAATAGAATGGTTACACGATAGTGGTTGTACATACCATATTATAAACACTGATGAGTACTTTGATACTTGCGAGACATTGAAGAAACCTGTCCAAGTAAAAATTGGTGATGGAACAATATTAGAAGCTACAAAAGTTGGTAATATTAATACTTGTTTCCTGGTGTATGGACAAAAATCGGAAGTGATGTTGACAAATGTTTTTTATGTAGAAGAAATGAAGACAAACCTGTTAAGTTATTCAAGAATTACAGACAAACATTCAATTGTTTCAAGAAGGAGATTGTCAAAAATTTATAACACAAATGGAAAGGTTCTAGCAGTGGCAATTAAAGATGAGAGATTGTATAAGATGAAAAGCTACATGATTGAAGAAAGAATGCAAGCGAATGTGGGTAAAAGACATATGACTATAAAAGAAAAACTACACCGTACATTGGGACATATAAATTTTAGAAATTTGGAAGTAATGTGCAAAATTGAGTCATTGGATGGATTACCTAAAGAGATTGAATCTGAATACCTAAGGTGTGCAACATGTATTGAAAACAAAATGCATAACCTACCATTTCACCATAATCGAAGAAGAGCAGAGGAGCTATTAGAGATTGTACACACAGATTTAAATGGACCACATCAGACTTCAGGAAATCAGGGAGAAAAATATTTTTTGAGTTTCATAGATGATTACAGCAAATTAGTAAAAGTTTATTGTATAAGGACAAATGATGAGGTATATGATTATTTAGTGGAATATGTAAATGAGGTACAAAACTTGACAGGAAAGATGATAAAGGAACTGCGATGTGACAATGGCAAGGAATATATGAATGCAAGAGTTTTTCAGTTTGCAAAAGAAAAGGGAATAGTAATAAAACCTTGTCCAGCATATGTTCATGAACTAAATGGAACAGCAGAGAGATACAATAGAACATTAATGGATATGGGCAGATGTCTTTTATCAGAAGCAAAAGTAGAAAGAAAATTTTGGCCTGAAGTAATTAAATCAATTGCATATCTTAAAAACAGGACATTGACTAATACTATTGAAAGGAAAACGCCATATGAAATATATTTTAAAAGAAAGCCATTAGTTAAAAATTTGAAAGTGTATGGAAGTAAAGTGTTCATGAGAATTCCAGAAGAAAGGCAAAGAGCAAAATGGGACAAGAAAGCAGAAGCTGGAATTTTACTTGGACATAATGACACTGGTTAACAACAGAGTAATTATTGCTAGACATTGTGATGTAATAGAAGAAGATGAAATTTTGTGTGGATTTGAAGATGAGAAACAAGATAAGATTGAAGATTCACCTAATACAAATCAAGAGAAGATGGATATGGCAAAACAGTTGGAAAAGGATAATACACAGGAAATAAATAATGATGACGAGATAAAAGATGATGAAGATAGGATAACAAAAAAAGACTCAAGAAGACAAGTTAAACCTCCACTTCGTTTTGATGAGGAATTTGGTTATTACTGCATTAATGTCAATTTTTGTGATGCTTTGGTTCCGGAAAATTTTCAGGAGGCGATTACATGTGATGAGTCAATGAAATGGAAAGAAGCAATGAATTGTGAGATGGACAGTCTTGTGAAAAATAATACATGGACACTAGTAAGCAAACCTCCTAAAGACAAGAAGGTAATTGATGTGAAGTGGATATACAAAAGGAAGAGTGAAAGGGAGTATAAAGCCAGGCTAGTGGTGAGAGGCTTCCAACAAACTGAGTGTATTGATGATACTTATTCTCCTGTAGATAAAATGCCGACTCTTAAATTGTTATTGTCTTATTGTTGTCAAAATCCTTTAGTTATTCATCAAATGGATGTAGATACAGCCTTTTTGAATGGCAAAGTTGTATCTGAAGTTTATGTAAAGCAGCCAGTTGGTTATGAAGATGGCACTAACAGAGTTTATAAATTAAATAAAGCATAAAAGAAAGTCCCCGAGCATGGTATGAATGTTTCAATGATTTCTTGATAACTCTTGGTTTTCGCAGAAGTAAATATGACTATTGTTTGTATGTTAAAGAAGAGAATGACTTAACTGTTTACATTCTACTGTTTGTTGATGATTTGTTAATTTGCTGTAAAACTGAACAAGCTATTGTTGACATAAAAAGTAAATTATCTGACAAGTTTAAAATGAAAGACAAAGGTAAAGTAAAAAACTATATTGGTATCGATATTAAATATTGTTATGATCAAGATAATATCTTGACTTTGAGTCAGAAATCTTATATTGAATCTTTAGCTAAACGTTATAATGTTGAAAATGAAAAATTGTATAAGACCCCTATGGAAGTAAATTTAAAACTGGCACAAGTTGATATAAATGAGGATATAAAGTATAGAAATTTAATAGGTGCTCTTTTGTATATAAGCTCTGGTACCAGACCAGATATATCTTTTTGTGTAAATTATTTAAGCAGGTTCCAAAATTGTTATGATGAGACACATTTTAAATATGATCTGCGAGTTCTAAAGTATTTGTACTTGACAAGAGATCTTAAACTAAAATATTATAAGAATGATAATGCTGATATTTTGGATTGTTTTGTGGACGCTGACTGAGCAGGGGACATTCTAGACAGGAAGTCTACCTCAGGATTTATAATTAGGTTGTTTGGAAATGTTATTGGTTGCAAATCAAAGAAACAGAACTGTGTAACAAAGTGTTCTACATTTGCAGAGTACATTGCCTTATCAGAAGCTGTAACAGAAATAAATTTTCTTATTTGTCTAACGAATGATGTTTTCACCAAAATTTGTAAACCAGTTAGGATATACGAGGATAACTCAGGGGCAATAGCCATTTCCAAATATGGAAACTTTACAAAGAATTCTAAACATATTGAAGTTCATTATCATTTTATACATGAGAGTGTCAAGCAAGGAAATATTGAAGTTGTAAAGATAGATTCAGAAAATCTCATAAGATGTATCGAGCTCTCCTATGTATTCCAGCTGTTTATTCTATATGGCACTATAAATGTAATTTGTTGCCTGGACATCCCTGTTGTCCCACTTGTCATCATCAGTCTTCATTTTCGGACTTACTGCCACATCCTTACACTTCTTAAACTGTAAAAACTTTAGGATTCGTAATNACTGCCCCATCCTTACACTTCTTAAACTGTAAAAACTTTAGGATTCGTAATTTCCAATTACAATAGTCCGCTCCATCGAAAATTGGAATGTTTATGTTGCTATTTCTAGCCGCCATGATGGTTAACAAAACTGTTCTTTTTTCGGAATTTTCACTAAACTATTTCACTCGTTCACTTTCTAACCATACTCTGCTACCATGTTAGAATAATAGAAGTAAAGCAAACAACACTTTATTATACACTGATTTATTTAATAAGCAAATTAACTGACATAAGAAACCGACATCCCTCCGTGGTCTCGAGTCCGCCATGGAGTAATGACGAAACTCAGTGTTGCCATTTGAAATGTACCATAAAAATAACAAAATTAAAATTCTAATTTATGCATTGGTCATAACACATTACAAATCGTCCTCAATAGGTTGCCCTCATTCAAGATATGTTGCCATTGACATGTAGAATATATTCCCAAAATAATATTGACACATCAACATACATTTTATATTTGATATGCTGAAATGTACAGCTGTACAGATCACACACCATTAGTGCGAGAAACATGTGCATATGTATCTATTGTGACTTGTTGATCTGCTGAACTTCCCTCCAAGAAAATATAGTCCGTTCACGGTTACATCCAACTATTTTGAGCACTTGCTACTTTCAGGATATTCCTATGACTCATGCAAACAAAACGTAACAAAGTGTAAAAAATTACACAAGGACAATGCACCGCATTCATGCACACTCAGTTCAATGATATTTTGCATGACAACTATTTCTTGCTAGGCATTACCAACACACCTATTTTGTCTATTTTTATTCATATTAATTATAAATGAAAGATTATAATTTATGGATGAAATATATGTTCATTTTAACCAAAAATAAGTACTTTTGTGTTGTATTAAAAGCTGGTGATAAATGACATATTTAGGAAATAACAAAACATACATGGGGTGAATTTTCAAATGTGTGGAGATACTGCGAATAGACCAAGCGTATGTATGCATGAACACATACACTTAGAAAGTATGTCTCTCCCTCCACCACTCTTTTTTTTTTGCACAGTTCGCAACACCTTCCGGTCATAATGTCCACCGCAAGCACCCTTTACTTTAAACTATTAGGTTTTATTCTTACTCTATCATTAAATTTCTTCAAGTCACCACTATTTTGTAATAATTATGTTCATGTATTTTTGCATTTGTACCATAATATGTTGTGGTAAATAAAGGCTGATCACTGAAAACTGAGCACTTTTTAAAGCCCTGCTTAACATCTACGTATATGCACATTGTGTATACTTCCATCAAAAGAAAAATTAAAAATTGTCATGGATCAGTCAAGTGAAAATCTAAAATTATTAGAAAAGTAAATATCTTAACAAATTTGATCATCCTTTTACTTGCATGCATTAAAAGAACACAAAGAAATAAATAATTAATTTTAGTTTTAATAAAAGTTTACCTTAAGATTTTAATTTAACATTACTTACTCTCCATTATTACCAACTTTGCTGGGTGCATGAAAGTCAGGTTTAGATGTTAAAATATGCAGGTTGATTTCAAAAGTGCTCAGATAATCGTGAATAGCCTATACTTGAAATAATTGGCAGGATTATCATTCAAAACACATGAGAGCTTAGTAAAATAAGAAATTGAAAGCAAATAAATTAACATCACACTTTTTTTATTACAGTAATATATTACAAAATAGTAGATTACTAACATAATGACACAACTCAAAATATTTCTTTGAAAATTTCAAAATACAACGCTCTGTAAAATTCTTGCGACCAATACAGTTCAATATAGAACAATCACAATTTTTGTCCCTGGACAAGTATTTGGTTGTGCACGAAGAGGCAGCTAAACAGGCACAGCCAGAACATAGCGCTTCCTACATGCAGTCAAGGTATAGATGAAACCTGACAATGTTCTAGGGGCAGCGAGTATGTAAAAAGGACCCGCAATCAAAGCCCCCTCCATATGGTGTCATCCACATTAAAACTAACAACACGCATGGTTAAAAAAATTATGTTACTCTCTCAATGTTACAATGCTCCAAGTAAATATAATTAATTTGAATATTAGTACAGTATTTAAAAATGAGCCAGGAGTGCAGTGCCACTAATCCGTAAAGATTCCAAAAAACCAAATAACACTTTAAATAGAGATTCATGTATGTAACTACTGTATCCACGCCAGTAGTAGAAACAACGAGTCCCAGACGCTGTTACTTACACCACGTGCACTGTAAATTTCCAAAATAAATTGCTTTACGACAAAAGGAAAGTACTGAGATCAGCTTTACTATGAAGCAGCCTACAAGTTAAAACCAACACACAATTTTGGCTGGCATGACAAAACCCAAAATTTAGCAAGAAGACTGCCACAAAACAAGCAAAAAAAAAATTCACAGGAACTCTACAATGACTATACCAATTCAAGTGGAAGTACAACACGCTAAATAATTTGATGGGTGATGCGTAGTTACACTATATCTTTTTTGCTGCAACTCCGTACAATCACGTGCGCGTCACGTGCCCCAGAAGATATGAACCCTGAATGGCAGCCACCCAGGCCAGCATTCTGCCTCCATAGACAAGGCGGAAGCCTGGAGAGCGGAATGCACCTCAAGAAAGAGAGTAATATAAATTGCCCCCGCCTCACAACCCCTGAGAAGGGAGACCAGCCGGCAACATCAGTGAAGTTGCCCCTAAGCTCGAGCAGCTGATACCACCCACACATGAGGAAAACCCTGCTTCCAGCCGCCCCAGAGAGATAGCAGCCAGTGCAGTGTCGCCTACGAAGGGAGGAGCCACCCTGCCAAAGCCGTCCAAAAGCCGAAGGAACCCGAGACACCCCCTGGCCAGATGTATAAAGGGTCCTGCACCGCCGCAGAACGGCAGTCGATACCAGCAGCTCGCCTTAGCACCAGTCGTGCTAAGGCTCTCTACTCTGTCTGCTCTCCTACGCCTCGTGAGGAAATGCCCAGCTATCACCAGTGACCAACACCGGACTTCTTCAGCACGCGCTGCAGCCCTGAAGAGTTGTCATTCCTCCCACACTTGACACTTGCCGTCAACCCACACATCCCGTATTCCCCCCTTACGTCCCTTCAGGACAACACAGCTTCAGTTAGGGTACAGTTGTTCTGACGGCTACCTAACTCATTGCTCTAGCTCTTCAAGCATGCCCTTCAGCCAGGCTCTTCAAGCCGACAGGCCCCCCTTCACCTCTATTTTGCTTTCACCTTCCATAAGTTAATTAGTGCATTGATTTACAGCAGGAGAGTATGGGTCATGTTCTATTCTGCACAGAATAAAACATGTTTTAGTCTAACTGGCATCTGTTCCTTCTTGAGTGAACTGTACATAGTCCTTCCTGGTAAGTGCCACCCCGTAAAAGAGAGGCAGGGAACCACTGTTTGAGAACTTGTTTGCCAAATCTAGAATAAGACTGCAGTCTGTCCCATAAAAAGGACTTGACGTAGTCACCTGAAACACCACACATAACATGGCCTCCCATACTGTGGACCAGGTACGCAAAGGTACCTGGTGCGGACATACGGTAGAGCTACGACCACTAGCAAGACACACAACGAAAAGAGGCTAGATCACACTTGTCAGTTAACTGACTCCATCCTCCGCGTATAGATCTGCCGGAAGAAGTGCCAGGCCTGACAAGGAGGGATCTACCCCTTCTGGGTTACACTTGGCTAGGGGTATCATTGCCTGCTACCCCAGTGCGGATGTGAACAGTAGTACCTTTCCCCTTGTAAATGCAGTTCACCCACAGAAGGGGAAGTAAGTGGAGCGACAACAACTACTAACATGGCACATCGCGACTCACCAAGATCAGCGCACAAGAAGATTGAGTGTATGTGTCGCTGAAGATGAAAACACTCTTGTTTATTCCTACCCCACGCAGATGACGAAGAAAGTGTGCAAGCATGGAGAGGTAAGGAAATGCAAAGATCTTATACCAAGGCGTACAGGAAGGGAAGCAACTAAACGTAAAAAAACAATTGCCAAGAGCCACTCTGACATAGACGGTGCCACTAATGCATTTAAAGTTTGTGTCAGCCCACGCATGCCACTAGCGCACATTTTATTTGGCCCAGTAAATACTGCAATACAAAACAGCATGCCATGCAAGACCAAAAGGACGCAGAGCCAACCTTGCAATTCACACTAATCAATTCTGTTTTTGGCTACATTGGAAAGCATCAAAATTATGTTCTAACACCAATCGTCATGTTTTAGTTGGGAACGTGTTACTTAGCTGGGTGTACAGAAAGACTCCCGAAAGACTGGAATGGAGTTTAAATGGCAAGTAAGCATGCATCTCCGATGACACTGCTTGCTCAATATATTAAGTTGAAGAACACACTGTAGAGGTGTGAATCATCCTGCACTCATTACACATTCCTGGGATGTATCCCACGAGAAGACTGGCTGCAGCTCACCCAAAATGACAAAGTAATAATAATATTTTCCTTTCAGGCTATCTGTACCAAGGCATTTATGTTATAAACATGAACGACAGTGTTGATCCTAACTACGCATCAACCCACCCTCCTTATGAAGAATGTGAACAAAGAAGTCTTACTAAGCCACTAGTGTCTGTATCAGACCTGTCAAGTTGGAGTTGCAACACTATTGTGGGAGAAGTTTAAGTCGGTTAAAACACGATGATACAAACTCCAGTTTGGCTGAAAGTCCTTTGAACTGTTGCTGTCTGCCAAATTGTTCAGTTAAATTAAAATAACTAGAATTAGCACACAAAAATATTAGGTTAGACATGCAAACTACCAATTCTACCATTTGAAATACGAGGTGTGAAGTTGGATTCAGGGAGTGGATGAAGAGAATTCAGAATTGTAGTTAGAGCTATTCAGAGTAACACCAGCAGCACTCAGGAGCAACCATACAGACATCGAACTGCGTGCGTGGGGACATGCTCCAGCAACACGCACCTTCTTACGCACGCCATCCTGCTGGCTGGAGAGCTTCAGCAGCACCGGGGGCAGGAACTTGGAGACGGCGCTCTGCAACTGCTCGTCCGACTCGGCCGAGCCCACGCGGAACAACACCCTCTCCAGCAGTGCTGCAACCACACACAGCAAACAACACTGCAGCCAACTGTTATATGCCACCCACCGTTAACAGAGCACTTTACCAAGCCCTATTTAAAATCTACTTTGGTAATTATTAAGTTTAGGGGCTTTTCTGAAAAACCAAATAAAAATTCAAAATTATGATATATTTCTACTATACTAATGATGCAGAACACGAATATACTAGGGGCATTAACGTCCTACTAATTTCGTAATATGTGCCCACCTAACATAACAGAACCTAACCCCACGATGAGTGAATCACTATTTTACATTTTTAAACTAACCTAGGATTGTAGGGTTTTACACTAACCTAGGATAGTAGGGTTTTACTCTAACCTAGGATAGTAGGGTTTTACTCTAACCTAGGTTGTTTGGGTTTTACACTAAAGTACGAATGTAGGATTGTAGGGATTTAAAGGAACCGTAAAACACACCAAAAGAATGTAAATTAACTCACCTAGGTAGGGAGCTGGTATAATTCCTCTGACGTTAATAGACGTAAACAAACATATTTTGCAAGTTTTTAAAATATGTTCTACTTATTTTAACATTACGCCCTCTTGAATATGAACAAGGTAAGCTGTGCAGAACCCATTAATGCAACTTTTGTTGGTCTAGGACGTTTCATTCAGAAACGTAAACAAACTGGCTATACTGCTCATTTCGCAATTTTGTTCAATTTTTTAAAATACGTTGTACTTATTTGTGTTCTACGTGATTAGTAGAATAGAAATATATAATAATTTTGAATTATTATTGTGTTTTTCAGAAAAGCCCCTAAAGTTAATAATTACCAGTTGTTATTTTAATATTTATTCCTATAACAGGTTGTTCACTGAAATCCCATTTTGGAATTCCCTGACTTTTCCCTGTTTTCCAGGCAGAGTCTCGTCATTTTCCCTGACCTATTTTCAGGACCAAAACCTTCATATTACCATATCTTTCCACCAGTCACAGAACAAAATGTTATCAGTGAAGCAGAATTAAATTACATAGCAACAGACCAAGGAAGCCGGGCCAACATTTTATTTAGCCCATCTATATTTCTCGTGATATACGCTATTGACTTCACACAAAAATTATTTATTTTGTACATACAGTCCCTATATGACTTGGCAAAAATGTATTATTGCCAGTTCACAAATTTCAAAATTGAAATTTTAACTCGCATATGCTTATAATTACGTTACCCTGTATTCACACAACTAACAACTTTTGGAGGGTTGCAAATAATTTACATTTTCCCTGAACTCAGGTGAAAACTCACTGACTTTTCCCTGCCACATTAAATTCCTTGACTTTTCCCTGTTTTCCCTGTGGGTGGACAGCCTGTAAAACTTTCTGCATTAATTTAAGTTTTTCCTCATTCACAATTATAAAATGCCCACACATTTTCATTTTGATAGCTGTCTAATACATAACCTACTACTGCAGCAAATATGTGCCCCTTTCTTTGTCAAGAGCAGACTCCACAGCAAACCAAGTATCGAAGGGAACACAATTATACATTTGAAGACAATCATTTAGTTCAGTGACATTTATGGAAAATTTCGGTAAATTATTTTTGGGGTCTATAGATATTGCCAAATCATCACCCAATAAATTTATTTCAGATTCCATTTTCAAAATTTTTTATTTCAAGGTAAATTTTTTTTTTCTATTCACGTACAGATGCTATTCCAATATCAAAGAACATAGTTTTTAAATTCACAGCTTGGAAAATTGCCCACTTTATAGCCTACGTTTTGATGGAAAGAAAGGCTTACGAGATCACTTACCCCCAACAGCCTACCTTGTTCATATTTAAGAGGGAGTCATGTTAAAATAAGAAGAACGTATCAAATAAAATAGTTTAAAATACCAGTAATCCGCTGCTTTGTTTACTGCGGGCGCCATGATTCTGTCGTCACCGTATTGGCTTCTGGACAATTTACGTCACCATGATGCGTTGTTAACGGAAAATTTTGAAATACTTCAGTAGCCATTGCGTCTTTGCCAGCATTAGTTGGTCCTCCTAATCCGGCGGATTTAAAACAGAGAAAGCAAGAAAGATGTCTTTTATGCGTTATATTATCCTATTAATGAGTGCTTCAGTGCGTAATATTCGGCTATGACGAGTGATTCAGGAGTTATATTTGTGTATGTGGCATGTTAGTGGAACATGGTGTTTAGTCGAATGAGGTAAGGTTGAATTGGCCGTTGGCAGAGGAATTCTACCAGCCGCCTACGTGAGTTAATTAATATTCTTTTGGTGTGTTTTACGGTTCCTTTAAATTCCTAAAATCCTAAATGCGTAGTTTAGTGTAAAACCCCAAAATCCTACGTTTGTTAAGACCTTACAATCTTAGGTTAGTTTAAAACCCTTAAATCCTAGGTTAGTGTAACACCCTACATTCCTAGGTTAGTGTAAAACACTAAAAACCTAGGTTAGTTTAAATTCCTAAAATCTTAGGTTAATGTAAAACCCTAAAATTCTAGGTTAGTTAAATACCCTACAATCCCAGGTTAATTAAAAAATGTAAAATAGTGATTCACTCATCGTGGGGTTAGGTGGGCACAAATTACGAAATTAAACATACGTTAATGACCCTAGTAGCTGTTCTGCGTAATTAGTAGAGTGTAAATATACCACTTTTTGGGAGTTTTTTTACAGAAAAGCCCCTAAACTGGATAATTACCCATATTATTCCTATAAGATATCAATGTTACATTATGTAGTACTTGTGAATTACTGAACTTCAAATGGTAAACTTTTTTATATTTTTGTAGTGAAGGTTGTAAAGGAAATGGTAGGGTGCTTTATTTTTTTTTTTTTGGGTTCAGAACTGTTTTCATTTTTCCCTTAAATGCACATTTTACTCTTTTTTAAAAACTAATTTTAATCAGTTCTATTTTATGGAAGCCAATTATTTAAAGATTCTTAGGAAAGTTTGGAATGCATTTCCAAATATTTATGTATCTCCTCCACAATTTTCATTAGGTTCAACATTCCTCCCCAATGTTGCATTTTTTTTTCATGTGAGCCTCATTAAAAATTAAACAGCTGGATAATGAAGCAACATCTGTACATGTAAACAATTTTAAAAAAAATTATTATTTTTTAACAGTATCTGAACTATCTGAAAAGAATGAAAATTAAGTGAAGACATGTAAACTATAGATGTTTGACTAAGAGAAATATAAATATCTCGCAGAATATTAAGCTTCAGACGGACCTACAATTTTAACATTTTCAATACATAATACGTTTTTGCCTTAATTTTACATGATTTTTTTTCTAAATAGTTTCTGTAACTTTAAAAATTGTTTCTGAAGTTTAAAACATTTGCATGGTGAGAACGATTACGATTCAAAACAGGAAGTTAGTTAATGTCGACTTAGGTAACAGACTTTCACAAAAATTGGCACTTCAAATTTTTTTTATATTTCCGAAAATTGGTGAAAAAAGTGGTTTTTTAAGACCCTGCAATAGTTACTAATTCATTTCTGTAGAATTATATTAATATTCCCAATGAAAAACAGTGTAAGGATATTTTTACTGCGGCAACATACAATTATCATTATGACTTAAGTTCGAGAACATTTACTACCCCTTAGGTTTAAGATCGAATAGCACGGAGCGCTCAAACACTACGATAGACAAGCCATGAACGGTCTAATGCCGGCGTGCGCTTTCCTACGTCTGTCCGTGAAACCTTCCCCATTTAAACCGCGCGGGCATTTGTGAATAGTGTCTTCCGGGGTTACTCTAAACGTTAGGCTGCTGTGCAATCCTGACAACGCATATGAAGGAAACACGTGATTGGTAAATCTATTTTCTCAAAATGTGTTGTGGGACGAAATCGTGATTTGACAAGGTGACAGGATCGTTTTCTAACCTCGCTTACGAAAAAAAAAAGCACTCTGGCCCAGCCATGCCTTTCAGTGAAATCATCATCTTTACGCAAATGTTCAATCTTTCTTTTCAGCTACATGTACTTACTTAATTCGTCTGTAGCCATTTCTATCTTTCGCCAGGGTACGGCAAAAAAAACTGCGTCACGTATAAACGTATTTGTTGCACTTCAGCTGTGTAGTTAAATGCACAGAGCAAGTAAAGTAGACGCAACACTACCAAATATTGAGTCGTGCTCTTTTTGAACTACAAAAGTAAATAGAGAACTATTCAGGAAAAATTCGCAGTTAAGGTCAGTAACTAGCACACATTGATCTCTTAACTACAACATCGTGAATTTGATATTCACTATGCGCTGTTGTTAAGAAATTTTCATCCTTCGTGAGGTTTGTAGGTATTGTATCAGATCATAATTTTTAGTTTGAAACTTATTTGTAAATAAGATACTAATTGCAGTGTTTTGTAGCTGCCACTTCAAAATAGTTTATTTATGTACAGAAAATTTGTAATACGTGTCGTAATTTCTTAATAATCTGTCACAATTTTTCAAGTTTTTAAAAATTTTACAATTTAATTCCTCTTAATGTGGGTTCACTATGGAGAAATGTAACGCTATTTTTTCGTTATTTCATGTGTAGAAAAACCATCTTATGTACTGTCAGCTGTCAAGACCATGCAGTTAAGATAGCAGCCAAAATCTCTTCACTCACACACTCACTTATTGGTTTCCAATGGAACTTAGTTCGTGTGCGTTGTTGGGATTTCCTTAAGTGTGGCAAGCGAGGTGAACCAGGGTTGGTTGAGTGTAGGATTTTCCGGCGCCATAACTCAGCGGAGAGTTAGTGATGTGGGTCGTTCGGTCGATTGACCAGGTGGCCCTGGATGCCTCCGTCTGTTTGATGATGAAGTTGTCACACACTTAATATTACACTACATACGTTTTGACCTTATGAAAAGACTGCACTACATACGTTTTGACCTTATGAAAAGACTGTAGGCCGTCTTGTATGCCTAAAATGTATTAGAAAATTGTGGGTAGTACTACAAGAGATGAGCACCATGTATAAGCCTGTTTAATGTTCAAGAAGTGTATAAATATTTAAATGAACGGTCCCAGCACTTACGGCCTGCCGGTGACCTTAGTGTAAAAATGACCTATGTAAGTGTGGTTATGCGGATACACTGTAGTATTAAACTATCTGGTGAGTAAGCATGTGGTTCTCCCATCGGTACTTAAAATAAATAAAAGTAATCAAATGTTCCAGTTAATTAAGCGAACAACCACACTGCCAATCTGGTTCGTGTGCTGAAGCGAACTGAACGAGTGGTGTCAGCTTCCATCACAAGTGATGGGAACCGACGTTGAACGCCGAATGGTAAAACATGACATTGGCACTATGTAACATTATTACAATGGTGAAAAATTATGTAAATTAAATGAAACACATTGGTGACACCCCCTTTAAATTAGAAAATGTCTCTTAAGGTTGATGTTGTGAAGTTGATGGGGAGTGTCACCGCAATAAATTAAATGTTATTATGATGGAAGCCTTTATAGACAATCTGCCTTTATGAACACACGATTACTCTCTTATAACAAGACATTGAATACATTATTGCGTTTACTTCTGAAAAGTGTCTGTACTTCATTTCCTGTGATGTATTTAGTTATTTATCGTATGACAATTTAGACACTTATAAAAATAACAATACATAGACATTAAAAATATTACAAACTTTAAGAGTTACAAGCAAATGGAACAATACATAACCATTAAAAATATTACAAACTTTAAGAGTTACAAACAAACATCAAGTCTATTGATATAATCTATCAATTCTTGAGTTGCCAACAGGAAGTCGTCAGGACGACCTTATAGGACCTTATAGGACATTCTTCAATAATGTGTCTGATGGTTTGATCTTCTCCGCAGTCACATTGAGGGGGTGGTTGCCTGCTCCACTTGTGCAGAAAGTATGCGCATCTGCCATGTTGGGTTCTAATTCTGTTGAGTGTGGACCAGGTTTTGTGCGGTAAATCAAAACCTGGTGGTTCCTGAGTAATGCATGGCATGTTATTATTTTGGTGTGCAGTCCATAATTGCATCCTTATATTGAAGTCTTCATGGACAGCAATCCTTGCCGATTTTGTGGGTGGTTTTCTGGAGCGAAGTCGATTATTATTGGCGTCCTCAATATCTTGGTGGATCGGTAGGTCTCTGTTGTCCATTATCTTTTTATACTCGCGTATAAGAGCATTTGTTCGTCGCAGATGAGGTGGTGGAATGTGACTTAGTATTGGGAGCCATTGTGAAGGAGTTGATTTAATTACGCCGGCAATCATTCTCATCGTGTTGTTTAACTGAATGTCCACTTTATGTACGTGCGGGCTGTTTAGCCAGATGGGGGCACAGTACTCAGCAGTCGAGAAAACAAGACCCAGGGCAGAAGATCAAAGAGTGGTGGCCGATGCACCCCAAGTTGTGCCACACAGTTTTTGGATGATGTTGTTTCTTGTTTTCAGTTTCTCAGCAGTTTTTGTTAGATGCTCTTTAAATGATAATGTTCTATCAAGCGTTATGCTGAGGTACTTTGGTGTTTTGTTGTGGGTAAGGATGGTTTCTTCAAACTGTATATTGAGTTCCCTTCTAGCGAGTTTGTTATTCAGATGGAAGCAAGTGACGTCTGTTTTGGAGGCATTAGGTTGGAGCCTCCATTTGCGGAAATATTTTCCCACTTTTTCCAGGTCTTTCGTTAGGATCTCCTCAGAAAGTTCGATTGATTTACAACTCGTGGTAAGGGCCCAATCGTCGGCATAACCGAACTTCTTTGATGATGTTTCCGGCATATCTGCGATATACAGACTGAAGAGAAGTGGAGCGAGCACTGATCCCTGCGGTAAGCCGTTCTTAAGTTTCTTGGGAGAACTGATGTCGGTACCCATAGTCACTTGAAAGATTCGATTGTTGAGCATGTTGTCTATCAGGCGTGCTGTTGGTTTGCAGGGGATTGCACGAAGAAATTTGTATATCATGCCTTCTCTCCATACTGTATCGTAAGCCGCTGAGAGGTCGATGAATGCAGCTGAAGTTTTTAGTTTTCTTTGAAATCCTGCTTCGATGTGGGTGGTTAACGATAAAACTTGGTCCGCACAGCTTCGTCCTGGCCGAAAACCTGCCTGTTCTATTGGGATCACCTCAAGTATTCTTGGGCTGATTCGGTTATAAATGAGTCTCTCTAGTAGCTTGTAGCTCACAAAAAGTAAGGCGATTGGTCTGTAGCTTTTTGGGCTCTCTGCAGGCTTACCTGGTTTTAGTATGGCTATTACCTTAGAACGTTTAAACTCTTGGGGAATGTTGCCAGTTTGCATTATATCTGTGAAGAATCGAGCCATCCAGATTTTAGTGTACTTGCCACAGTTTATTAGAAATTCGGGGTGTACATTGTCAAACCCTGGAGCCTTTCCTGAAGTGACGTCCTTTAGAGCCTCCGAAATGTCTTCACTAGAAAAGGGGCGAGAGTGTTCGGTTTGTGTTGCTTCATTTTTCAAGATTTTAAGATCTCGCTTGACCTTGATTGTATGGCCTTTGTCCCTTGGTGCCCTAGATGTATCTACTATATGTAAGGCTACCGCATTTGGGCTTATGGTCGTCTTTTGCCGTTGTATGGGGGTTCCACTCCCTAGCTTTCTAAGTAATGACCACCCTTGCCTGCTAGATGTCTGGATGTTGAGGCTTTCCACAGTTTCGGTCCATTGGTGTCTTCTTGCAGCATCCAGACTATGGAGCAACTCATCCCATATTTCTTGATCGTCTGTTTCGAGGAAGCTCTGATACAGGTCCTCACTGTTTTGGGACCAGCCAGGAATATATTCTTTACGGTACCCTCTTGGTATATGCTTCTTGGCAGTTCTTATTACGGCGCCAACAAATCGGTAGTAATTTCCGCTGGTGGGTGGTATCCAGCCTAAGCGCTTATCTAGATCTGTAGCGAACTTAGTCCAGTTGGCCTATTTGAAGTTCCATCTTGGGCGAGGGACAGAAGCGATTAGGGGGATTTGTGTCCCTACTTCTATTATGACTGGGCGGTGTTGGCTGTGTGGGAAGCCGGTAAGGACTTTTCGTGAAACTGCTAGGGGCTGCTCTCTGTTGTCAGACGAGACGAAACATAGATCGGGATTATATTCCTGTCTCCAGGCTGCTGATTTAAACGTAAATCGGTCCTTAGCATCGAACGAGAGGTGTAGGTGTTCGGCTTCTGCCCATTTTACTAGTGCGTCCCCGTTCGAGTCGCAATCTCTGTACTTCCATTGCTCATGATGGCTATTGTAACCACCTACATATACAGCTGGGTGGAGTTGTGTTTTGATGACTTGAGCTGGCCAGGATGTAGCAGGTGACTTATAAATGTTGGAGGCGGTAATGCTTCCGATTTTCGTAACAACGTTATGAATATCATCGTCAGTGGAAATGGAAATGCAAAAGGTGTTCTCGATATCTTGCCTGACATATGTGGCTACGCTGTATGATTGGTGGTATGTTGCACCTAGTAGTTCATAACCTGGTATTTTACCCCTTTTCTGCAGTTGGTCTTCTGTCTCGCAATGGGTTTCCTGTATGGCAACTAGATCGATGTTGTCATCTTTTAAAAGTTTTGATAAATACTGACTCTTATTATACATTATGTTTTCTATATTTATGTTACAAATTCGAACCAAAGGTCCGAGTTTTCAAGTCAGAAGGTCCTGGGAAAGGCCATTTTCTTTGTCTGGTATCATGTCTATTTCGAAGTGTCTTGTAGTCAGGAGATCCTAGGATTATCTGACAGCCAGTAAGTGCTAGTTCATTTAGCGTTACCCAGAGTGAACCACGAGGAGGCGTATTTCACTGGCTACAGTGTTGCCAGGTGACTGTCTCCTGAAGGGATTGACGAGTTACCTGGGCAAAGGGGTGTGGGTTGCCATGCTCGATGGCTCTTAATAAACTAAAACGTACCCCTAACTGTAGCTTTGAATGGGATGGAGTTAGGTGATATGTTTAGAAAAATGCTGCGCACTATTACAGACACTTTGGGACACTTAGCACATCAGCTTCAGACTGCAGGGCAGTTGACATCAACCGATGGTGCTTTATTTCGTATGTTGTGGCACAAGATGCTACGACATAACAACCAATGGCCCGTGCACCCAACGGCTGTGGCTTTGCAGTAAACACCAATTCGAATCGCCTACTAATTTATTAAAATATTTACCTCTTGTAATATATAAAGTAGGATGGTATTTTGAGTTATGCAGTACATGTTGGCAAGAAGATGCAAATTCCATTCTTGTCAACCTGCACTACTCTTCGATTTGATCTTATTGGTGCTGCCCAGTGTAGCAGGTGCAGTTGATTTGACTGCGGTAGTAAGAAAGGGTACAAAGAGCTCGTGGACATGTGGTTCAAGTCAAGCGTTGAAAGAAATAGTCATATTTTATATTGTAAGTGAAACTTTTCGGCCGCCAATCGGGACAGAGCACTCTGTGTTATTAGCGGGAAACTCATATTCACTGTATGTAAGAATAAAAAATATAAGAAAGGTGTGTGAATGCACATGTTTACGATTATGCTGGGCACAAAAATTTGCTTCTGTGATAAAAAAAATGTCGACTTTTAATGAGAATATTCTTACATATGATTGTGATATAGGATGTTAGGAAAAACTGTAAACATGACAGGATTGGCACCTGTTTCCATTGGCTGGAATTAATTTAAAAACATAATTGGTAACTGCAAATATAAATTATGTATTTGCATGTGCCAGTTTAGCACCTACTGCATAATAAACTGTAATGATGCGAGGTCGGGTTTGGAGAATGGTAGAGACATTTTAGATGAAGTGATACTTGTGCAAACTTCTCTCAGCAAACACTCACCAGAGATATCTTGTTGATTTTTTACATGCTGCTCTGCTGTTGTGGGTCGTAGTTGAGTTACGCAGGTGGCTAGACTGTTCTCCCATTCATCTATATCTCAATTGAAAATGTATTATTTACAATGCGGTAGGCTGCTAGCTGTGGGCAGTCGTGGATGGCCCAGTACTGCCAAGGTGCCTGTTGTGAGATGGAAATTTATGCTGGTATGACGTTAGGTGAACGAGCAGTTGTTAGGCCACTCCAGTAGTTGAGGAATCCATCTCCCGAAATTCTTGTAAGAGTCGAAGCCTGCAAGTCAGAACTCTGACTTAGGATTGAAATAATTTATTGACATTCCGACACAATACAAACCGAAGTTGACGATGCTCGCGTCGTCTCGAAATGAAGCCAAAGCACTGAACACGTCAGGGGCTAACGCAGGAAAATGAGCATGTGCCCTACGAATATATATGATGAAGTTACGCTCCTGGGGATTTGAATCTACAGAAGATAGAGTGGTGCTTCTCCCAAGCGATCAAGTTAACTTGAATTAATGTTCCAGTTGCTAAAACTGAAAAACTATTGTACATGATGGCAGACAAAGAAGTTGATGAACTGCCCAGGAGTCGCGAAATGCGTGGCCTGTTCCGATGAATGCCTGTTTCAGACTAAATGACTACTGGCGTCTGTCTAGCCACTTTCCGTGAATATGACAGAAGTCGGAAACACATTAGCATAAAATAAAAGTGCAAATGGGTTAAAGACCTTCATATTTACATTGAATGAGTGAGAAAATTCCCTTAGCTAATTTAAGACTTGACAATATGCCATAACTAAAAGTTACATGACCTGTAAACTACGCATGCTATTGAAATATTAATGACAACAAACTTTTGTGTTGTTAAGTTTTGCGTGCACGTTGTGCTGGAAACGTCATTATTGAGTCCATAAACCTGTGACTGTTGCTAAATAAACATATAGACTTTTACACTCACTATACATGATGAAAAATACATAAACTCAAATGCCCTCAGTCATGTGATGCACGTGGGACTAAACTTAAGTTGATGTGGGTAAAGCTACACTCCATGCAGGAAGTCGTTGGCACTTCACTAGGAAGTAATTTGAAATTAATTTTAAAAACACATTTCACTTGTAGTGTACTCTTTGGTTAAACTAGGAATGATTAGGCTCTGCTTTTGGGGGCCACTAACACTCTTAAATACTTTGTGTTGCGCAATGGAGTTGGATGTTTGTACATTCCTTGATCAGGGACGTTACGAAGCCTGGTGTCGCCCTCACGTGTGCTATGCCCTGGTGGAGCAGCGCTGACTGTGAACAGCAGTGCCGGTCTATTGTGATGCGAACCACGAGATGGTCCTGGTGTCGCCCACGTGGTTGGATCAAAGTGGGACAGTCAGCTGACTCGTGTGGTGTTGGACGAAGCGCATGCCTTCCCAAACATTATAGAGACAATGTTGCTGACAGCAACTATCGAAGTTCGTGTCGTCAGCACGGTGCTCAGCTGGGACTGCTTTTCTTCTATGGCGCAGGTAATGGTCACAGTGACCCATGAGTTTGGCTCACATCAGTAAGTTACTGAATTCTAGGAGATCACATATGTTCGATTTAACATATAACCTTTCCTTGAAAGGAAGCGTAATTTTCTGTGATTATTTTGTAGTATGTGCTTAGTACATTTGTAAACCCTAACACACACTCACTCTCTCTCACTCTATCTCTGTCTGTCTTTCTCTCTCTCACACACCACTCTCCAATGCGGTCTATCATGTAGGCCTATGTCACACTGATTTTTCATATTACATTTTGTATACCAACCATCCTAAAGTAGGAGATGATGAAAGAGAGTCGTAATCAGTTTTTTTTAATGTGTACGGGTGAAGGAAGAAGCCCGAAAAGAGTCAGAATATTAATTTTTTTTGTCTTTCAAGTCTATAAAATGGTGTTCAGTGGGACATTAGCGATGCCAGTGATGACGACACTACTGATCTTAAGATGACACCTTACGAATTTTTGTTCCGAACTGCAAAGATACAGTATTTAAGAAGTTATTCAACTCTGACCTCAAGCACTTGAAGATTCAGGATTTTTTGTATTTTATTAACAGAAGTAACAAATTTTCCAGATGTCCTTTTAGAGACTTGTGCTTCTTACACGACTTCTATCCAATGCAAATATAACTGGAAACTATTAACTTGAAGCTGACTGCGGCTTCTACCAGAGCCCTTGTCGGACCACACACACACTCTAGTGGAGCAGGTAAGAACCACCTGCACCAAGTAATGGCCGCATATCGCAACACTGTAGGCCATGTGTCCAAGGTAAGCTGCGGGAGTCAGTGTAAAAACTTTTAGTACCACAAAGCATAATTATGTCACAGCTTCATTTAATGGCTGAAGTCATTTTATAAAAACTACCATAAATTCTAACACCAATGCAAAATATGTGAAGAGATCCCTACATAAACAATGCAGTGGTGTACATGCTGATGGGGTCGAGGTGACCCAGGGCTGGTTGAGAGTAGAATTGCCCGGCTCCATAACCCAGAAGAGAGTTAAAAATGTGGGTCGTACGGTCGACAGCCCAGGGAGACTTGGAGTCCTCCGTCAGTTTGCACATGATGTCACATTCTTACTGTTATACTATTTACACTTTATGACATTACTGTAGGCTGTCTCGTATGCCTGAAATATACTAAAATTTCAGGTAATACTACAAAATGTGTACTGCCCTACTTGTCCTAGAGTATAATAATCAATGCAAATTGAACTTTATAAAGCTGTTTAATCACTGTGCTTTATTACATGTGAATAGTGAAAGAAAACGGACCCAGCTCTTACGGCCTGCCAGTGATCTTAGAGCGAAAATGAGCTTGTTTTATACTGATACGCGATAGCGTTAAGCTCTCTGGTGAGAGTGCAGGTGGTTCTACCCTTGGTACTTAAAAGAAATAAAAGAAATGTTCCGGTTGATAAATTAACTATTGCAGAGAAGTGATAGCAGCCAGAATGATGGTACAGAGAGGGCTCACAGAGCGGTCGATCAACACCGCCGTTCTGACCCGAGTCCTGAGCCGAACTGGTAGAGTGACATCAGCTTCCATAACGAGGGACGAGAACCGATGTCAAACACCGAATAGTACAACATGACATGAACAGTATGTAATATTTTGGCAGTGGTGAACAATTATATAAATTAAATGAAACACATTTGTAACACCCCCTTTAATTAACTAATGTCTCTTAAGGTTGATGTGTAATTGATGGGGAGTGTCACTGCACTAAATGACAAGTCAAAAGGATGGAGGCCTTTATAGGCAATCTCCCTTTTTGAAAATACAATTCCTGTTTTATAACTAATTATTATATACGCTAAAAAGCTTTCTCGTGAAAAGTCTCTGTGTTTCACTTCCGGTAATCAGTTTGTATTTAACTGGCTACACTGTAGCCAGATGGCTGTCTCTGAAGGGATGGACGAGTTCACTTGGGCAAAGGGGTGTGGGTTGCCTTGCTCGATTTCTCTTAATACAATAAAACACACCCCTGACTGTAGATCCGAATGAATTGACGTTGTTTGATGTGTTTGGAAAAATGCTGCGTACTACTAGTTACACTTTGGGGCTCTTAGAGTTTCAGCTTCGGCTTACAGGCCTGTTGACATCACCTGGTGGTGCGTTGTGCCTATGTCGTGGCGCGAGCTGCTACGATGTAACGACCAATGGCCTGTGTACCCAACGTAGGTGGCTTTGGGGTAAACAGTGTTTCGGATCGCCTACTTATTTATTAAAAGAGCTACCACCTGTAATAAATAAGTAGGACAGTTTCTTGAGTTATGTAATCCTTGTTGGCATGAAGTTAAAAATATGCGTTCTTGACTACCTGCATTACGCACTTTCGGCACTGTACGTGTGGGTCACGTCACTTTCAAAGTGCCGAGCCCATGGTCGACGAAATATAGATAATCCCGTAAATTTTCAGAATTCAAATTAGTAAATTGTGTGACACTCACTAAAGAAACAACAGCTATAAGTGACATCATTAATAAGTGCTTGAATAATTATCTAGAAGAATGTGTTTTTACTTTGACAGTGGGACACCTAAACCCAAACTGTGCCACGGCAAAATCCTCTTCAAATTTAAAGAAATTTAAAATATTTATTAAAAGTACATTGCAATTAATAAATATTCAGTAGTCCTGTGTAAAAAGGGTTCTGTGTATGTATTTGCTTTGCAGGTAGTGGAAAGATTTAGTCTGAAACAAATTGAACATTCCATCAAAATTATTGTGCCTCAATTTTATTACTTTTTGTTATGTAAATCTCAACAGCAGTTGTAGTCATGCAATTTGTGCCGTATTAACAAGAGTTATCTGTAACATCTAATCCATTTGAATTATTTTCAAGGAAATTCTGTTTTGGCTGTCGGTGGATAACTATGGTTTACACTGCCACACCAACACTTCCTCAGTGAAGCCAGAGTGGTTGTCAGGGTAGGTCGTGTTACATGGCTCGAGGGGCAGCAACATTTGAGCATCAATCATTTCACATCAATAGACTGTAATTTACTGGAACCTTATGTATTTCTTCGGGCTCCCCGAGTTCACCTTCCATCCAGAGCAGACTCGCGGACCCTCCAGCATAATTTCCTGACTTAAACTTTTGTTCAGATTTCGTCGATGCTTTGTGCAGTCATCTTAGGCCTATGTGGAGCCGTGTGCTACAGGCTCGCTTCACTTTTTACTATATATCATCTCATGTGGATTTTCATCAACACAACTAGTATTTTTGAAACCGATGTGTATGTGCAATTTATGTAATTTATTCCCTCTTCACGGAGAAGCTAAGGGCGACGGTCCCTTATAACCATCAAATTTCTGCAACAATAACTATGTCACGTAAGTCAGTGTGTTTTTATGTAATTGAAGTATTTTATATCTGTTCATTGCAACAACGTGCTGGGAAGCCATAATACACAGTTTGGGAGTACATATATATATATATTTCGTGTTTACCTAGCCAACATCAATCAATATGCACAACCTCGTTCAGTCATTTGGCACAGGGTCACTTAGCATGGTCTTTTCGACCACGTTCCACCTCAAGAGTTTGTGTAACCCGAGTGGATTCCCTTATCTTGTTAGCTGGTGCCCTGTGGACATTATCTTTATCTTCCAGACACTATGACCGCCCCGAAACATGTCATACATAACACATGTTCCATGTGAAGTCCAGCATCGCGATGCCTACTGAGGCTCCAACGGACAGCATCTGTACAGCAGTGAGCACACCATTCACTATTTCAATCATTTCAGCAACACCTGCATATTTTTGATCGGCAACTGTCCCACAGTGTCCACAGTGTCCAACTTCCTGGACATCGCGCAGGATGCATTACCTGGGCCACGTGCTAACGAATTTGATCACCAGGTGACACCCTCATCTGAGAGCATCACGTTAACCTTGAGATGCCCTGCATCTCCCAATTATGAACTGGCTTTCATAGACATGATGGAGATATCCAGCCATATGCCTCGCGCTGCAGATGACCCTGTCGCCACCCGCATTGCACCAGCAGCAGTAGCAGCAGCGACGATTCGGGATCAAAGGACAACTCCTCGCAGCCCAAATTATCTAAGATGCTCCGCCACACATGAAGCACCATGTTGCACAGCTTGTGGGTACCACCCAGTGCCCAAGACAGCCGCCCCTGTTATGCCATCATCATTGGATCACCACCCTCGAACTATACCTCAGCAGCACCAGGGTTGATACAATCTCTGGCCATGTGGGAACCTCAAACCACTGTTGCACTTTCGTATCTGACGACATCGAGGCATCAACATCGACAAACGAACAGAGGGATGGGTCTATTTTATGTTACCTATGTTACACACTGCTGCGACCGTTCGTCCCGTAGACTACCACTCCACATGTCATAGTTTCATAGTGTTCACGATTGGCCAGCACGAATGCAGTGTCCCGTTTAACATACTATGCAAAGGGTGATGTGAACCGCGTGTTCACGAGTCCTTTTTGCCAACTATGACTGCCGCATTCATATCCACACACCAGACAAACCACACAGACAAGCTTGTGGGCATGAGTGAGGGTGTGCATGGTAGTATCAGTGCAAGTACATTAGTGTTTCTAATTTATTCCCTGTTATTATTTCATCAGGGTATGTATTAATAGCATCAGTGTATTTATCAGTGAATATATTTAATTTTTTTTTTTTTTGTCATCAATGGAAGACAGTCTACACAGCCACAGCCAGAGAAATGTGACATTTTACATTTGGAAATGCTGTGGCCGGTATGATAGAAATATTTAGAATTAACATGATCATTTTTATTGTGTATTATTAGTTAAGGGAAAATCATGTCATCTTAGTTTAATTTAATTCATGTCACTTTCATCTCATTATCATTTTTTAGTGTATATTGTGTTTCATCGCTTCGCCGCTAGGCATGGCCTGCGCTCATGTAGCGAAAGCCGGGCCATGCTTACCCCCCAGTTCTCGTCAACACTTCAACTTATCCAGACATGTAAGTCTCTCGCTCCGCAGAGGCCCTCGGTGTGGACATCATCAGTTGAACTTATATCCATCGGCATCGATGTCATAAACTGAATCATTATTTTATTTGTTTCTTTATTTTACTTGTATAGCACCGAGGGGAGAGTGATATTATTGTTATCGAAGAATTGTTATGTGTATTGAAGTTTCACATTGTAAAGACCACCTGTTCGCTCGCAGTTTCCCAGGCCATTAAGACCACAATTTTTGTATTATAGTTGTGTGTGCAGTAAGGAGTCTCAGGTTATAAATACCTCAACAAGCATCGTTCGTAAGTGTTTTATTTGTAATTAATTAAGGCGTGCGAGGTGGCCTACAGCCTCGCCGTCTAGTGTCACGAAGTGTTAACCAGAGTCCCCTAGGCTGTCGACCGAAACGAACCCCATCTCATCAGCTCACCGCAGAGCTGTGGTGCTGGGCACATAATTATTACACCATAAACTCTGGTAACACCGTGGGTCAAGTTGGCTTTCCTAACTCGTGACGGGAAATTCACCATAGCCAAGCTTGACCACGTTAAGGGATAACCACCTCGTTGTACAGAGCTATGTAATTATGACCACTTAATTAATGCCGAGCTGATTAATAAATTATATTACTGTGTGCTCTCAAATGTCAAACATTATGTAGATGTCAAGTATATTAAATTTAAGTATATCAGTGTTAATTTTGTGTAATGAGAAATACACGACTTAATAGAACAAGAATGTCCAAATTATCCAAGTGTCCTAAAATAATTTCTTTTTTATCATGTGTTCCATTTTTGTGAGTCTTGAAGTTTGAGAGTGTGTGCATTTGTTTCAGCGAGACATTAGACTGAAAATCAGGCACCGTGTTGCCCAGGTATGAAATCACTCATTTCTTTCGGTACTTATGATGTAAACAATAATGGAAAAAAATATATGCATTAAGCACTATACATTACAGAGCATTTGTATTTATCTTGTATTGTTAATTTTGTATTATTTTAAAAGTACTCACCCATCATGTAATTTAGAATGTGTTATCATGTTATTATTCATGTTATTAGTTTTAATTTATTTATCATTTTTGAAGTGCTCTCTTTTCAAAGCCTTCATACATTTAAATGTGCACACCATAGTAATCCCCAGGCCTGAGTACCATGACAATAGTTGCATTGTAGTAACAGAGTGGGGTGGATGTCTTTTGCAGCATCTCCGTGTCTTCATCAACTTTTCGCTTGTCACTTAGCAAATAATTAGTTATCGTATTTGTAAGGGAACACTAATCATCTTTTATAGCCACGAGAAAATGCCACCTCATTTGTTTTGGGGTTGTCACAATGTTCGGAATATGAAATTAATCTACGAAGTGCACCAGCTAACCAGTTAAGGGAATCTGCTCGGGTTAGCACGAGACTCTTGAGATGGGCCATTGTCGAAAAGCCCGAGCTAAGGGATCCTGCGCACAGTGTATTAACGAGGTCGCGCGTGGTGACTGATATTGTCTGCTAGATAGACGATGAAACATGTATGCATCCCCGAACTGGGGTATTGTGCCTCCCCAGCATTCCGTTCTAATTCACAGACATAAAACACTTAAATTACATAAAAACACACAATGACTGACTCGATATAGATCACATGGAAGACACTTGATGTAACATTACCTGCGTATTCAGGGATAGTAAAGCGGACATCGTCCGGCGACTATGTTAAGAAAATATAGAATATTACACATTATTCCTATTTCGAATAGAATGGGCGCCAGCTCACTGGTTGAGCATGAAGTCACAGTTCTCAGGATCGTGGACCGAACAACCACATTGCTGTATCCCCTGATAGACATGGTAAAAATTTACAGGGAAACGTAATCTATATAGCCGGGTATTCAGGCTCCCCAGCACTCTTTAATATTACCTATTTAACTTATAATTGTAGGATGTCTCCTTAATGCGTCGATGACTTCCTGAATAGGGCCAGGGCTCGGAATGCAACACTATATGAGAACTCACAAGTTTCGGTTAACTCAATTAAATTTTATTGCCGAATAGTGTACACAATTACATTTATACAATGCAAATTAAAGTGGGCCTGACTCACAAGGACCACCAGCGACCGTTACTGTAGAAAGAGGCAAAGAATGGAGCAAAAACTGACAATAGTAATTAAACCTACAGGGTCTGTAAATTGAGCTGATGGAGGGCTAAATAAAAGTTCCAATGAATTACATTAACCTATTGAAGAACAAACTATGGAAAGTCCCCCCTGACACGATGCTCATGCAGCACCTTGTGTGCCCTCTGACTAGTATCAGCTGAAGCAAGCCACACCAACTACATCAAGCCAAGAGCGCGTAGTGAAGGTTGCTCCTTCTTGCCATCAGGTATTATGTGACTCAAGAGACTGCCCTACTATCTCTTTTAATAAATTAGTAGGCGATCCAAAACAGTGTTGACCCTAAAGCTAAAAACATTTGTCGTTACTTCGTAGCAGCTCGTGGCGCGAGATACGATGAAACGCACCGCCAGGTGCTATCAACTGGCCTGTAGGCCGGAGCTGAAGTGGCAACTTTTCCAAAGTTCGCCAATAGTACGCAGAATTTTTCTAAACATATCACCTAACTCCATCCCATTCAAAGCTAATGTTAGGAGTGGGTTTTATTGTATTAAGAGCCATCGAACATGGCAACCCACCCCCTTTGCCCAGGCGGACTCGTCCATACCTTCAGGGGACAGCCACCTGGTAACACTGAAGCCATTGAAATACAAACCGATCACAGGAAATATAACACAAAGACTTTTCACGAGAAAGCATTTAAGTGTATATAATGTTTATTTATAAAACAGCAATTATGTTTTCATAAAGGGAGATTGCCTATAAAGGCCTCCATTATAGTTACCATCATTTAGTACGGTGAGACTCCCTGTCAACTTCACAACATCAACCTTTACAGAAATTTGCTAATCAACAGGGATGCCACAATGTGTTTAATTTAATTAATGAAATTTTTCACCATTGCAATCACGTTAAATAGTGCTTATGTTATGTTTTACCATTCGCCGTTTGACGTCGGTTCTCGTCACTTGGGACGGAAGCCGACGCGACTCGGCAGTTTTTCTCAGCACTCGAGCCAGACTTGCAGTGTGGTCGTGGTTGTCCACTGCGCGAGTCCCTTCGGTACCATCATTTAAGCATATATATCTTCATTACATTATGAACTTAATTAACTGTAACATTTGATTTCTGTTATTTATTTCTGTAGCGAGGGGACAACCACGTGCACTCTCACCATAGAGCTTGTGTATCTGCATAACACCACGCTCATTTTCACGCAAATGTCACTGCAGGCCAAGTTCTGGGTCCGTTTTCTTTCATTATTCACATGTAATCATGCACAGGGAGTAGACAGCTTTACAGAGTTCATGAGTGTTGAGCCATTGTCCTCTAGGGCACGTAGGACGCTTCACACCTTTGTAGTACATCCCACAATTTTTATAATATATTTCAGGTTTACAAGACGGCCTACAGTCTAGTCATAAGGTCAATGCGTAAGTAGTATAATATTAAGTGTGTGACAACATCATCAACAAACTGAAGGAGGAATCCAGCGCCCCCTGGGCCTTCGACCGAATGACCCACATCCCTAACTCTCCACTGTGTTATGGTACCGGGCAATTCTACACTCAACCAGCCCTGGTTCACCTCGACCACGTCAACATAAGACCCATAGAATCAGACTGCCGGAGATGACGCGGGCGAGCAGCATACTTGTCGAGAGATCGCTCCACTCTGCGAGGTAATTTAATTAACTGATCTCATTAACATAGAACTTGAAACATATACACATAAAAAACTGAAACATTTTGAGTGAATTTTCTTAATCCTGTAGAGTTAAAGAGTTCTTAATTAAGCACTAATTTAAATTCAAAACATTATTTTGTTGTGCCTTGCAGAGCATATGCGAAATTTAGGTCTGTTAAGTTTTGAGTCACTCTATGACTGGAACAATCAGGTTGAAAGAAAGACATTATTTGCCATATCACTGATAGGCTTGATTAGACACACAATCGCTCTCAGAAAATTATATGGAACATTTCAAATACACTAGCCTTGCTACTCTACACCTCATTAAATATGCACGTGGCATGCATTTATTCTTAGATTACATCTCCATCACCTAAGGGCGATTTTCACGAACATGTGCCGGTGGGCGATAAATTCTAATGCTTTGTAATACACATTCTAACACTTGAGTCCAATCCTAATTATACAGATATCTCTAGGGACACCACAGGCACTTGGTTGAATCACTTGGTATCAGGCCATGACCCGTTCCCAAGTGAACGATGCCAACACGCATCGGGACGCATGATGTATGTGTTCTGTGAGCCTTACTGGTGCAGCGACTGTGGGCCGATTATGTTATTACGGTGGCATTGCCAGACCACGCAGGATTGGTCCACGTTATTTCCCTATAAGGGGATGTGTCTTTTTGAGATGAGTGTGTCTGCTTTTATTTTCTTATTTTTTGTCTCCTCTTGTTTACTCGCGTTTTTGCGCCTTGCAGTGGAACACTATATCTCTGCTGTCTAATAGACTCCTCGTTTATTATCTAGGCACTCATACTACAGATGTTGTTCTCCTGACTGAAATTCTGATGTTACACACTCACCCTCTTTATACAAGATCCTTTCGGTCTCTCGTCTCTCCCTGAAGGATGACAGAGGGATGGATATATTTTTATGGCATTCTCATGCTGGTTGGGTTTTCAACATTTCTATTCTTGACAGTTTCCAAGGTGTTTATTGCGGGGGCAATTCGGTCTAGGCAAGTCGTCTCTAGGCTGCTTCCATATCAATATCGTTTCAGTCTATGTCCATCCTAAATCTTGATGTTCAGAGCACGATTGGGCCTATTTATTTTCCCAATTTCCTCACCTGTACTTGTGGGTGGCGATTTCAACTGCCACAATCATATGTGGGACAATCCCTGCGAGGATGTTTCTGGTCGCCATTTGGAAGAATTTTTGCAATCATCATCTTGTACTCTATTGAATGGTACACAACCCAGATGGCTCGGGCCTCAACATTCTTGATAAACTGCAATTGATTTAACTTTTGTTTCCACCAGCCTTTCGGGCTTCTTAATCTGATAGGTAAATAATGATACCTGGGGTAGTGATCACTTTCAAATTAACCTTCATTCTTCGCTAACTCATCCATCTCTTTCCCCTAAGTTTTCCGGTGTTAGAAGCACACGTGGGAAAATTATACTTCAGTTTCTAATGATTGATATGCATGTTTATCTCCTACATATTCTCCGCACGAATATCATAATTGTAGTTCCCTTAGTTTGGCAGTCACTTATTTTCGTCTCCTTTCAGGTCATAATACATCCCTGACTCATTTGAATAAACTTCATATGTTCCCTATTCCCTACTATATCTGCGGTACCCCTAGTGCAGATTTGACCAATCTCTTGGTTCAGTGTTCCACTGGTGGCGATCTAAGTTCACTGTATGCCATTCATCAATGGCTTCGTGTGAGATTTCCTGTGTCTTATCCTGCGATACTTTTTCATGATCCTCGGGTAGTTTGTGACATTCTTGGTTGGTTTTTACTTGGTCACGATATTATTATCTGGTTTTGTGAGTTAGGTGACCTGTTTGATGTCCTAGGTGACCGGCCCTCTCCTACCTTGCTATCCCTTGTTCCATGTCCTTTGTTTTTTCTCAAAGGTTGATGGGTCTCTACCGAGAAGAATTGGTTTGTGATCCTACCTGGTAGATTGTACTTTTTTGTTTTTTTTCGTTGGATATAGTCATTCTATTGTCTTTCTCATATTTTTTTTGGTTTTGACCGTGGGTTTTCTCATTGGCCACAGTACTACAAAAAAAATGCGAAGTATAAAGAAACTAACCCTTTTCTCAAGAATAAATTTCTCTGAAAAAATGTTAGCTTTTTAGTATGATCTATGTAAATATTATTGTGATATACGACGTTAGGTTAGGAAAGGAAGTAAACACGGTTTCCATTGGCTGGATTTAAGAATAAAACATTGTATTTCATGCTTAGATTATCGGCGAATTTGTATGCTCCCTGCAGCGGACCAGAAAGAATTGAAAAATAAAAGTATGAAAACATTAATGGTCGCTGTGAAAGAGGTAAGTATGTTGTGGCAAAAATTATTTATAAATAGTTTTAGAAAATGTTGGTCGCGAGGCCGTAAACAAATAAGGACGATTTTGTAATTTTGTATTTACCGTGAAGGCACGGTACACAAAAAAAAAATACGAAATTAAAAAATACACTATATTATTTGTGTACAAAATCAAGTTACGCAAGCATTTTAACAAAATTTGCCGGTTCTAACAGCGACTCTTTTAATTCCACACCCTGACATTTCCCGACTTGTTATATTTTAACATCTCACTTGGACGCAATGGCACAGAAACGCTCGTATTTTCGCACAATAATATGTCAAATGGGTAATTTTCTAGTTTAGGGGCTTTTCTGGAAATAATAAAAAAAACTCCAGTAAGTGGTATATTTCGACTCTACTAATAACGTAGAACACGAATATACTAGGGGCATTAACGTACGACGAATTTCCTAACATGTACCCACCTAACCTAACAGAACCTAACTCCACGATGGGTGAATCACCATTTCACATTTTTAAACTAACCTAGGATTGTACGGCTCTAAACTAACCTAGGATTGTAAGGTTGTACAGTAATATAAGATTATACAATATTAAAAAAATCTCCGATCAACACCCTACAATCACAGACTACATGGGAACCCTATAATCCTACGTTATTTTAAGTAACTACAATCCTAGGTTAGTTAAAATCGCTACAATCCTAGGTTAGTTTAAAAATGTAAAATAGTGATTCACCCATCGTGGGGTTAGGTTCTGTTCGGTTAGGTGGGCACATATTATACAGTTAGTCATACGTTAACGACGCTACTATAGTCGGTTCTGCGTTACCTACGAATAATCGAAGGTTAGTATAGAAAGAATGTGAAATTGTGCTGTATAAACGTCCGGAAAAAGCCTTGTTTGACTTACGTAATATAACTACATTTGCACGTTAAGCTACCGGATAGGATTTGTGGGTTTCACACTAAACTACGAATTTAGGATTTTAGGGATTTAAAGGAACGTAAAACCCACACAAATAATATAAATGCACTCACCAATGTAGGCGGGTTGTACATACTCTTAACGGCCCATTCAACGTCAGATCACTCGATGAAATCACAGTTTTCACGAAGCACCACATACGCGAATATAACGCACTGAAACACTCATTTACAGCCGAATATATATACAGAAGCACTCGTTAATAGGCTAATATAACGCAGAAACGTAGTCTTGCTTGCTTTTTTTCCGTCTTAAATCACGAACGAAGCACCATCGAACTGACCACGACCGCTGCCTGCATGCATACTAACGTAAGGCCGGCGATGACATCTAACGCCGGTAGATTGCGTGAAATCTGCACTGCGTAGCCATTAATAATGGCGGCACACGTTAGTCAACGTAAACATCAGTTACTCGTACATGTAGCGAGTATTTTTAATATGTTGTACTTATTTTAACAGTACGGCCGCTTCAATATCAACTAGGTAAGCTATGCTGAATTCATTAAAACAACTTCTGTTGACATAAAACGTTTCGTTCAAAACGTAAACAAACTGTCAGAAACAGTCACCTCACAAACTTGTTCAATTTTTTAAAATATGTTGTACTTATTTTAAAGCTATGCCCCCAATATATTCGTGTTCTACGTTATTAGTAGAGTCGAAATATACCACTTTCTGGAGTGTTTTTTATTATTTTCAGAAAAGCCCCTAATCTAGAAAATTACCGCCAAATGGAATTCGTAATGAAGCACGCGTAACAGCACTTGTAAATCACAAACCTCTGCACTGTCAAATGAATATGGTATACAATATTTGCGTACATTACCAGCATACAACTGATTTAGACCAACATCGATTCACATTTGTTTCTTGTCTCTGTGCATCATTGGTCAGTGAATGGTTTGGAATTTATCATGGCATTTCACGTCAACTTCTTTTATAAACTCCACCTGTGAACGTCTTTTTGTATGATATACTGTATGTATATTTTTTCTACTACTAATGTGACGTACTCTAATGCTCTCGTGAATATAGACGAGGTAAGGCTTCAGAAATTCAACAGATTTAAGTGATATTCCGAGACTGCTCGAGTACATTGGGTTATACCTGTATAATCTTAGCACGTCGGCATAAATCTACTCTGTGAATCATGTTTTGTGAATTAAGGTTTGGTTTCACAAGGTGTTCTCGCATTTAACACGATTTTGCAACCCAATAGAAATATATCCAATATAAAATTTATGTGTTTTACCATATGAAACACTTCAATTTTCATAGCCCTCCTCACCATCATATTTCAATATTTATATACTGCAGAATATGTGAAGCCCAATAAAATTTCAATTATGTGTGATGTGTAATGAATTTATATATCATTTGCAGGTATTATTTTCCTGATTTTTGGAAAAGTCCCTATTCTATAATTAGCGCCTAATAGAAAATATTTTTACTGACAATAAAATGTTAAAGTTTTATGTTTAGAAAACAGTTACCTACAAGATTTGCCAAATCTATTTCTTATATTCTCAAATCCATATTTTGTAATTTGAACACCTTATACCAGGGGTACTCAAACTGCGGCCCGCGCTGTTTTTGCCGGCTTCAGTAGATACAAGTGTTACCAAATTCTTATTTTTAGGGTGTCTATTACAAAAATAAAAAAGCAATACATAATACAAATTTATTCAAAGTTAAAGTCACTGATGAAACTAGACGATATTTTCCTATTTTATTATGATCCGGCTCCCTTGCGTTGCATGCAATTCTCACAATATCGTCGAGGTGTTTATCAGTCAGGCGACTTCTTTACATATTATTTATGTACTTCATTTTCGAATAAGACTTGCAAGACGATACACGACACTCTGAAATTTAAATGTCATTTAATTACCTACCTTCTTTTAGTTCACAAATATTATTATGTCAAGTGTCGTAAGTGCGGCCCGCTGCTGTCTTAGTTTTTCTTAATATGGCACCCAAAAAAAAAAAAAAAACCTGAGTATCACTGCCTTATACCATCTGTAGAATATCGGGAAAGAGTCCATCCACTCAAGTTTACTACACAATACCGAGAACTACATCACGTAGACAACGCACTATCACAACATACTGTCAATGACTAAGTTAACCTCATAATTATATGTATACTTCTCGGTATCGAATAGTACACTTGAGCAGATGGGCTGAAAATAAGTAACAACCAGATACCAAGTCTGTGAGTGTAAAATATACTCCTGTTAGTACATTTTTTCTACAATGGATAGTATTCATTTGCAGACTATTTCGTTAGCTAGTAATTCTGTATTACGATTAAGTATTATTTTGTTGGTAATTATGAAGACGTGGGGCTTTTCGAAAAATTTGAAGAAACAATCTGCCTAATGGTATAAATCGCTACTACTATCATGCTGAACAATTGCTTAGGCGCATTGTTATATTTACAGTACATACTATGAATCATGATAGTGGGGAGATCAGTGAAGTTGTGGGGTAAAATTCTTAAAAACTGGTCAAAGACCACTATGTGAAATGCTGAAAGACAAAAAATGTTTAGAAACATGTCGGTAAATGACTCAAGAAAAGTGGAGTCACACAAAATATGCACCACTCTGCTTCCTGGAGCGCAAGTGATAGCAAGTGTGGAGGGTACACTGATGTACTTGCTCGTAACATGTTAACGAAGCCGGTGAAAATGTATGAAGCAGATAAATTGGCATGTTTCCATGGTTATGATTACTGGCGTTGCGGGAAGCAGTGTTTTGCAGGTTTCGTGTGAATTCACTTTACTGGAGTTAGTTGGCAGTTGGTATAAAATTTGAGCAGTTGCAAACCTCTAATATGCAAAATGCAGACATCTACAACAAATGCCAACATCGTCAACAAAAACACTTAAGTACTCGCCTAGCAACTAGAAACTGCATGAATGTTGACAATGTTATTTAGAGAAAATGGCACATTTGACCCAAATTGTAGTGGCTTTGGTTTAGTATAGTGCAAGTAAACAAGCTTTTGTCAATTTACAGATGAAGGTAATGCAAAAGTTATTTTTAACCATGTGGCTTGCCTAGAATTGGTCAGAATATTACTCTGTACCTTATTTTAGTACTTACGACTGGTACGTATCCTGAAGGACAGTTGTGGCAGAAAATGATCACTGCCCACGACCAGCAGGAGTGAAGTCTGCGGACTGTGAACATCGGTGCAGTTAATAGTGAGACTGACAGGCAGGTCTGTTGAACTGGATGTGTGAGTGACAGACATTTGGAATGATGGCAATAGACAGACTGAACGTGTGTAAATAATGAGTGTGATTTAAGTGACTTTAACACATTTAGATACATTGATAATGACATTTATTAAAATTGAGATTGACATTAAATATTGTGCTCACTGAGAATAAGAGTAATAGTGGAGATAGATACTTTAATGTTATAAATAATAGTGAGTGTGTGCGCAGTGTTACTTGGCTATGCACGGTTCCAGTGCTGTGAGGGGTGGTGACCCACCTCGACCCTCCTATCCATCCGGGTAGGCTGGTCTGCTGCATCGCCCGGCACCTGGGGGAATGATTGACAGCCAACCTGGTTGATGTGACAGCCCCTTCCTCCTCCCCCTGCTGAAGGAGTTGACAACTTGAGATGAGGAACAAGAATTTTCTGGTAATATTGTCACTTGGCGCAATGCTGCATTTGGATAAATTTGTGGGCCATGGCTGACGACACTATAAATACCACTGCAGTTGGTGGGCCAACAGTCTTTTGTTGTAGCCATTTGGCTGAAGTGTGGGAATCAGGCAAAGTCTGTTGCAGCAAGGGACATCAGCGGAGAAGATGGATGATGGCAGAGGTTGCGAGACAACAGAAGAGTGTCTCGTGCGGTGTGTACAGATGAAAGGTTGTGGTATTTGACGACAGGCAACTGTGCATGGGGGAGCTCGTAGATCTTTAGAACATTTCAGACTGCTAAATCTGGACTGAAGTAAGGTGGGGCTGTGTGAACATGTGATACGGACTTTATTGTAAATATTGGAACTGTCGAATATGGAGATATAACATATGAAATAATTCAGTGGGTTTTGATACACTTTATTGGGACTAATTTTAGTTATTTGATTGCATTAATTTCTTTAGGTTGTTTTAAATTTTATTTATTAAATTGATTAATTGTAAGTAGCAAGTGATAGCCATTTAGTGTTAGGTATTTATTAGAAAGTATTTTGTTTGTAGTGTTTGTAAATAAATTAGGATATTATTATGACCTAACTGTTTTATTTAAGACCTCCATCCCTTAAGGAACGTGCTGAGCCGACTGACTTTGAAGAAATCGTAACACCATTTTTTGCAGGAAGAAAATTGAATTACTTTCAGCAAAAAGGAACACGCCACATCATGGTGTTACTTTTGCTAACTTCCAAATTGTAACCATTCCACCATCATATATAAATATTATAAGTATTCAATAAGTATTGTTTCAGTTTTATATCACAAATTCAAATACTTTTTCTGTAAGAAATATGAAATATGCTGATATTGAAAATATGTATTGTTTTCCTGCTAATAATGCTGTAAATCCTTTAATGTTTAAAAAAAAAAAAGTGACAATCTTTGCTTTGCCTATTCAGGTTTCTTCCTCGAATGAGAGGAAAAAACCACCAAAGCACTATGACCTATGCACTTTATTTAGCGTTGGCATTTTTAACAATGAGTATGTTTCTATCAGTGCAACCTGAAAATGTAAATATTTCAATAGGAAATTTTAAATTTATAAATAGCATACCAACCAAAACCTAGGTTACTACAACATTTTGACTGATTGATAATTTATTGAATGGTTAATACAGAGAAATACAATTGTACTTACAATTGATCCCTTGAGTACAACTCATATTTGGAATCTTTTACAAGAAAACGTCACTATATGGCGCTTATGGTAGACACATTATCAATTTCATACATGTACAATTGGAAATATATACACATTTTTAGTGACAGTAGAGTTTGCAGTTTATGTTCCTACGCTTAGTATAAAGATATTCAACAAAGACAGCACCAAAAAACACAATATTTGTTAAGTTAATATTCTGAGATGAGATGTAAGATCATGAACAGAAAATATAGACTTTGGCCTACGTCATTAACATTCTAAACAACATTGGTAATAATAAGGATGTTAAGTTAATATAAAATTGAGAAGAGAAAAATGTATAAATAAAATAAACAGTTTCCATATACAAAACAGAAAAAAGTAAATAACTAAATAAAGATCATTAGGCAATTTATCATTAATCTTAGTCATTAACCTTAGAATTGCAAGCTGTGTATCTGGGTTTGATGCTCAAAACATCAAAGTTCAACCATCACATAGATAATATGCATTAATAAAAATTTTGCACTTNATATATATATATATATATATATATATATATATATATATATATATATATATATATATAACCCATTGTACTATGTACACATTATACACACACCCACCTTTTTGCATATACAAACATATTTAGATAAACACCAAAGAAACCTATTATAATTAATATATTTGAAAAGTAAGTATATCTGCTAAGCTCAATCTCTGCAAGAGAAGTTGTTTTAATTTCAGTTTAAAATGGTTATTGTACAGTAAGCTTTTTAATTCACTTGGTAACTTATTGAAGTGTTGGTGCCCATGAAAGGTGGAGGTCCTTCTACCATACTCGGTCCTGATTGTGCATAATTTTTCATCATTTGCATGTCTAGTGTTGTAAGTGTCCATTTACATGTGTTAAGTTATTAAAAACGTGGATTAATAAAGTATATTCATACAAGAATCTGATAGGTAGAATACTGCTAGTTGAGAATACTTTAACTGTGGGTGTATAACCTGGAAGATGATATGTTATCTTTGAGGCTTTAGTTTGTATTATTTGTAGTGGGAGGAGAGTTGTTTTGGCAGCTGACACGAGATCATACTCACGTACTGAAGGTGGCTATGTATTAGAGACAAGTATACAGCTCTTTTGATACTTACATGCATTCCAGTTAATCTGTACAGGGCACTAATTGCAGGCAGTATTTTCTTAATAACTGTATTAATATGTACCTTCCATTTGAGGTGCTCATCAATATAAAGTCCCAAGTATTTAACATAACTGACTTTATTTAATTCCTTATCATTGATTTTGAGTGAATTATCAAATTGAAGCTTCCACAAAGGAGTACTAAACACGATGTAGTTAGTTTTGTTTAGGTTCAGCACTAATTTATTTAACGTAAAAAATCTAATCAGGAGATTGAAGTCCTCTTGCATTGATTGTAACATTTGCTCTGTATCACTAGTTTGTTGGTAGGAAAGGATAGCGTCATCAGCAAATAGACTGGGTACTCCGTGTAGTTTCATATTACCTGTCATTAATGTAAATTAGAAAAAGGACAGGACCTAAAACACTGCCCTGTGGGTCTATGCTAAGTTATTTACTATTACTCGTATAGTTGCCAGTGTGCGCTGCCTGATATCTATCGGCGAGATAGCTAGCAATTAGTTTAGAGCTATGCCCCTCACATCATAATATTCCAGCTTTTCCAGAAGAATCTTGTGGTTAACTAAATCAAATGCTTTGCAGAGGTCACATAGTGTTGCATGTTACAGCAGCTGAATTGGTATTTCTGTTTTTTATAAAGTCATAATGATGGTTATATAGTAGTTTTTTTTCTCAAAAAATTTGCTAGACATTCTTTTATAACTAATTTATTAATTAAGTGTAATATAGTTATGGGTATATAATTATTTACGTATTTACTATCACCTGCTTTATGCAATAGAATATCTTTTGCAACTTTTAAAATGTTGGAATACACACCTGTAGGGAGTACTTGGTTGATCAGTTCAGCTAGACTAGGTGTTAGGATTTGTTTACTGTTTAATAACACTAGTTGATATATTGTCCTGGCCTGGACTTTTGTTTTCTTGACTACTAATTACATCTGTAATTTCCCTATCATCTGTGGGTGGCATAAATAGAGATTCTGGAAAATAAGTCAAAGTTTTAAATAAGTTAACATTTTCATTAGGAGGTGTTGCTATAGAGGCTGATAACTGGTGCCCTACTGTAGAAAAATGTCCACAAAAGATGTTAGTAATCTCCTGCTGGTCTTTTGTACGGATACCTAAGGAATTGTTAATGCAGTCTATGTTATATAACACCGGTTTTGCTTTTCTTGCCCATATCCTGTTGATCTCTCTCCAAGTGAGTTTTACATTCCCTTGACATTCAGGAAATTTCTTTAGATTGTATTCTACAGTTAGTTCCCTCTTAATTCTCGTAACACTATTATTTAATGCATTTAATTGCTCCTTGATACACATATCACCTCTTTTCTTTTTATATTTTTGGAACAATTTGTCTCTTTCCGTAACAATATTTAGAAACATTGGAGTAGCACAGGGAGCCACGCTATATCTGTTCTTATTCTTGATAGATGCTGACACTGTAGCCTTTGTTGCTAGGTCAGCTAGAGTTGATACAAGCAACTCTGTATTTTTGTTTATATCGCCATCATGCTTGGAAAATGTTATAGTACCAAATTCATTATGTATACACCTGTCTTAATATGTTAGTCAATTTTTCCCAGTACAGATGACTTTGAGGTTTTATGAAATTTTATCATGCTTTTTAATGAAAGAAATAAGACACAACTATATCTAATAGGATTTTCTATAGTGTACATTATAAGTTCTATATTTATTATGTTAGAATTATAATGATCAATGGTAGAAGCAGAAAAATCTGTTGGCGAGTTTGCAAGTAGTTTGTTACGTACATTACCTAACTATCCACACAGAGTAATGACCATTATCGGTGATCTTTATTACATTACGTTGCACATTGTCCTTAATATAAACAGCAACTCCTCCACCCACACCAATATTCCTACATGCAAAATAAGGTGAGTGTTTAGGAAGGTCTCATTGTAGTGTCTCATTGTCTTTCAGCCAACTTTCTGATACTACCAGAACATATGGAAGGCAACCAGATTGTGTTACCAGTAGTTTTAAGTCATCAAATTTATTCTTCAGACCACGTTTATTTATGTGACGAATATTTGGAGAGTTGATTGAAATAGTGTTTGTTAGTTCACTTAAGTTTGTAATAGAGCCCAGTTTTGCATACTTACTGTTGATGCTGGATGTGGATAAGCAAGAACATACACAGTGTCACTGGTATCACAAATTTGTGCTGTGAACTAGTTGTTACCAGCCATTGCCAACACAGTGCTGCTCTCACTGTTTTTATTCATATTGAGTATGAAATAAATATCACAATTTATGTTTAAGTTTCATTTAATCAAAACTATAATACTTTAAAAGTTAATTACTGTGTTAAACATTTGTGGTTTATAAGGTATTTAAAAACATATTAACATGTTACTCTTTGGGTGATTTTGAAAAGGTTTGTTTTAAAATGTGTAAAGAAACAATGAATGGACAATATTATTTTTCTTAATATAAAGTAAACATAACGATATACAGTATAGGCCTAAAGTCTCTTTACGTTCAAAAGCTGTGTTTTTAAAATAAAATTTTACAGTGTACTCTAGCAGATTACTTGGTGATAATTTTTACTGCTTCTTATCCACTCACAAGTTGGCAGCTTAGGTAAACATTGTCAGAGACAAAGTCAAGCGTGTTGGTTGGCAAGTCTGGTCACGGTATGACTGCGGCAATAAACAGTTCCTGCTACATTTTGTAAAATCAGAGCTAGGGTTTAAAATGTTAACTGCATCCTGTGACAGTACTGTGTATAACTGCAAATGAATAAAGACAAAATGACAGTTAACTTGGCGTATATAGACTGTTCACAGTAAACTGAGCCGTTTGAATACCCTGTTTAAGGTCTACTTGTATGCACAATGTGTATTCTTCCACCACATGTAAAACTAACATTGCCATGGGCCTCATCACATTATACACACTTATTTCATGTGAAACAGTGAATATATTATAAAAGTAAATATTTTACAAATTTGCTAATTCTTACAGTTATATGCATTTAAAACACAAAGCAAAATAAATAAATTCATAATTCACATATGTTTGCCCGACACTCTTAATTCAACATGAACACATGGAACCACTGTGCCACCATCACTACCAACTTACTGGGCGCATGCTAGTCAATGTGCCCGTTAAAATGCAGGCAGGTAGGGACAGTGACATTTTTCAAAGGTTGGTTTCAAAAGTGCTCAGCCTTTAGTTGTATTTGATGCTTAGCAATACAGTGTGTGATGTGCAGTAGTTACATTGCCAGTGTGACCTTGTGCTGTCGCCAGCTAACCATGCTGGGTAAGTGTGAGCGCTGGAAGCCGTGCTGGCGTGCGCTTTGCGTGAGTGCTGTCGCTGGGCAGATCAGGCCACCCGACCACGCCACTCTCAACATATTCGACCGGCGTGCCAAGCTGTGCCAGCGGGAACGTGCCGCCCGTGCCCCGGACGTGCACCTCTATGACTATCTCAAGGAAGAGGTGGGCTACCGCCTGGCAGACCGTGTCTTTGACATCAAGAGGCAGTTCAAGGTCAGTGTGCACTCGCTGTTGGGCAGGAACATACTTGACAACTTGCGTTTGGTGTTGCAGGTTTTGCCGTAACATCGGGTCACGTTCCTGGAAATTGTGTCTTCATAGCATGGGGCATAACAAATCCTGGAAGCGAGGTAGCCATGGTGTCTAATGCTGGTGCCTTGGTGTCTTTCTTGCAAAATTGTGGACACACTCAAAAATGTGCAAGGCCCTTTTCTATTACAACACATTGCATTATATGTGCAATAGAATTACTCCATTACCATCTGAATATGCTAAAAGATGGTCATGGTGTAAAATACATAGTTGACACATTTCATCCTTGATATAAAAACTTTTGTCATGCCCTGTCGTAGAAAATTACTCTGCAGAGGTTGTTTTTTACCTCAAGAACTGAATACCTTATTACTTGTCCGTAGTAAAAAAAATAGTGTTTCCAGTTAGAATGACTAACTTGCTCGGGATTGGTGTTTAAAGTTACGGTTATAGTAATTATTAGTGGTGTTACCTATTGCTGAAATTCTTAGATGCGCTCCTCCCAACAGCCACCAGCTAAGCTGGCGAGCGCTGTGCTGATAGTCGACAGATGGTGGAGTACTTGTGACAGCTCAAGTTTGTTTGCTATAGACTGTTCGTTGTAAACTGAGCACTTTATTCATGTATCTGTCAAGCAAAACTGTGTAATTATTAAAAAAAATGAAATATTTTACAAATATGCTGATTTTTAAATGTATATGCATTAAAGAAACATAAAGCAAAATAAATAATTTCCCTATTCATAAATGTTTGCCTAACACTTTTAATTCAAAGTTGATGCATGGAACTATTTTCTCGCCGTTGTTAACAACTTTACTGGGTGCGTGCCAGTAAGTGTGCCTGTTAAAATACATGATGATTCAGGAGGAGTTACTGCCACTCACAGGGCTTTTTCCGTACACCATTTGGAGCAAAATATGTCATATAAACGTGGGTCCTATCCCCAATATTTACAGAGTAATTCGACAAATTGGAAATGCCTAGATTATTGCGTATGGGGATGGATGAAGGATATTGTTTACCAAAGGACTGCACAAACACGTGAGGAATCACTTGCGCGTATCATGCATGCTGCTACAGAAATCAAAGACATCAGTGTGCCGCTACATAGAGCAACACGTGCAGTTCATAAGCGTGCTGCCAAATGTATGGAAGTAGAAGGAAACATTTTTGAACATCTTTTGTCAGCTAGTTATACGCAATTGTGATGCTCACTGTACGGTTTGATAATAATGTATTTTCTTCTGAAAGGGGTATTATTTTATTCGTCGTTTTTCAAATGTTTTGAATTACACTGTAAATATTGGGAATAGTATCCACATGTATATGACATATTTTGCTCCAAATGATGCAAGGAATAAGCCCTGTGAGTGGCGGTAACTCCTCGTGAATCACCTGAATATGCAGATAGGAGCAGTGACATTTTTCGAAGGTTGATTTCAAAAGTGCTTAGTTAACTACGTGGGGACAGTGTGTATCAGCTTGCAGCATGTCCTGCGTATTTACAAGCTGTCAGTGCTGTGCGACCAATGACTGGCCTTTATGTTTCACGGGAAAGTCAGGGAATTATTACATTTCTGGAAAGGTTAGTGATATAGCAGGGAAATTTATATGGGACTAAGAAATTTAGAACAAATGGTTGGTAAACGGTTGATTAAAGAGACTAAATAACGGATTCTAGCAGTTGCACTGCCTGCTATCTCATGACTCATACTGTGCATTATTTTGGTTTGTTCCATGTTTGTAAGAATATTAAAAAATTTATAAGGCAGTTTTATTGCTATAGTCTATCTGCTGTTTCTTCACTCTATTTAAATCAAACTTTTGAAAAACCATCCAATGTACGACGTACTTGGTTGTTTCCTAAATTATGCCATGTATCACAAGCGTTTCCAGGTGGAGCGGAATTTATCAAATTGGTTACAAGTGTCTTTTGGTGAGTCAGACAGCTATTTCTGGTGTAGAGAGCTTGAGTGGGGTCCCCCCTATTTAAGTACATTTTAGTCACCTCCCTCAGACATGGCCGTAAGTGATTTGCATATTGTTATTAAAACAATAAACTTTATGTTTTACACTTGAACAACACTGTATGTTAGTGATTCGTTATTTGGTGAAACTAACACTTAACCAAATCAACCATACATAACGTAAAAGTACCTTAACATAAAAGTACCTTATGGTTAAATTGAAAATTTATTTATATTTTACATATACAGTGAAACTTCCCTATAACGGACATCCTTGGGGAATGAAATATTGTCCGCTATATAGAAGTGTCCACTTTTGGGAGAAAAATGAAAATAATGTTTTAAATTGTACATACATACATACATACATACAAGATGTGCCTTAGGTAAATAATAAATTATGTACATATTTACGTGCCAAAGGCAATTTATTTCACAACACGGAGCACAGAAAACAATTACGGTATGTAGTATTACATACGTAAATTATCTTAAAAATGTATAAAAACAATTTAAAATATTTATGAAGCAATAAAATTTATGACAGAAATTAACACTTAAAAAAGTCTGTTATTTTTTATTGATTTTTCTTTTAATAAGAATTTTATTTTCAACATTTGACTGAATCCTCAATGCTAAGTCGAGTCCCTCAGCATCACTGTTCGAAATAAAATTTTTTTTGACCCGCTTAACTTGTATTAAGACTTCTTCAACCTTCATCGGTGGGTCATCGTCCTCCACTTCTGACTCTCGTAAAATTTCTTCGTCATTTAGGCTTTCCTCTGAAATGTAAACAAATGAAAAATTAATTTTTTTTAAAGACAAAAACATTATTACGTACATATGTGTACGTATAACTGTATGATTACGTACCTTCACGAATAAGATCTGCAACATTCAGAGAATTATTTTCTGTGACCAGACTTCCATCGATGTCGGCGTATGTTGTTTCGCCNTTATTTTCTGTGACCAGACTTCCATCGATGTCGGCGTACGTTGTTTCGCTCGTCGGGCCGTATGATGTTAGCAGGTCTTGAAGTTCTCCATCTTCATCAACATCTTGTAGATTTGCGGCTTCATCGCTGGAATTTACGAATCCCGACTTTATGAAGCAATGTAACACAGTTTCTTTGCTTATTTTTTTCACGGAGGACGTTATCCAGTGAATCGCATCCAGGATGTTAATTTTCTTTGCAAGATCACTTGACGATGTCGCATTGTCCATGTTGGCCAACAGGTGCTTCAAAACACACTTTCTATAGTGAGTTTTGAAGTTCTTTATAATTCCTTGGTCCAAAGGTTGGCATGTAGCAGTTGTATTCGGTGGGAGGAATACAATTTCCACATTGCTGAAATTTGTATTGGGATGGGAGGCTGCGTTATCCATAAATAAAATAATTTTTTGATTTTGTAGAATCATTTTGTTGTTCAATTTTGTCACCCAAATGTTCATAACATCTCTGGTCATCCCCGCCTTAGAATTAGAATGCCAATCCACATGCAACAAATTGATATCGATACCTTTGAAACACCGAGGATTTTTTGCCTTTCCTATGACCAGAAGGTTTTCAAATTCACCAAGCATATTTGTGCATAAGAGCAAAGTTAAACGCTCCTTTGAAACTTTTCCTCCTTGACAACGGTCATTTTTCAACTGCATGGTTTTATCTGGAAGTGCTCTAAAAAATAAGGCGGTCTCATCGCAGTTATAAATGTTTTTGGGTTCAAAACCAACGCAATATTGTTGAAACTTCTCTGTCCAATTTTGTACTACTTCTGTGTCTACAGAGGCCCCTTCTCCACTAATGGTTTTGTAAGATATCTTATGCAGAGATTTGAATTTGTCGAGCCATCCTACAGAGGCTTTAAAATCCATTTGACCTAAATTTTTTGCAACTTTTAAGGCCTTTTCTCGAATGATCGGTCCGGAAAGTGGAATGTTTGCAGCCCGAGCATGGCAAAACCATTTTAAAACTGCATCGTCAATGCTCAAACCGGCCGTTTTTGGAAATGATCTACGGGATTCGTCATTTCCATGTTTGGTGAATCTATCTAAAAGTTCCTTTTTTTTTTGTAATCTCACTCACCTGAGTCTTTCCTATTTTGAATTTTGCACCCCAGTATCGCACACTTAGTTTTTCACGTTCACTGTGTAATGATGCAATATTCGTAATTTTTCGGGACGTGGGTGTAAAATTCTTTTGGGTGTATGAAGCTCTGGAAAGCGTCGTAATATTTTTATCGTATTTCAGTTTAAAGCAGTGGTAGCTTGTTTCCCGTGTTTGTTTTTCAGACAGACGTGTGCATTTGTAGGTTAAAGGGCGGACGTCTGCTGTTTGTGTTTTATCAGTAGTCCGGTAACAGTTTCGTTTCGAACTTTGGTTGTTTGGGGAAGCATCAGCATTAATTAGAATAGTTCGTTTCTGTTTTAATGCGTCAACAAATTTTATACAAAACGAGAGGTTAGTTTATCTGGATGTTGAATGCGTCGACAGTTTTAGTTCCTCCAGCACATTTTCATGCAACGTCAACAAGTTTTTGTTGTACGAGAGGTTCGTTTCTGTTGACAATGCAGTCGATAACGTGTTGAGCGCGGGACACGTGCAGTTTAGATAACGCTGCTGGCAAATGCTGGATGCCAGGTGCTTATCTCAGGAGAGGGGGGTGATAGGCAGCACAAAAAGGGCATCTGTCTGTCGCCCTCGGAGCAGTCTTAGTCAGTCGTCAGGGAGAGCTTCTTCACGTCGCCCGTGAGGGCAGGTCAGCACAGTCGAGAAGTATCATGCAATGCTAGCCTAGGCCGCGTTCGGGCAGGACTAGAACCCCCACATCGGCAACTAGACTTTAATATATCATTTCTCAGCCGGTGTGGGAGGTAGCCGCATTTTAAGTTTCTTCGGGTCAGTTTTTAAATACATTAATAAACGGTAAACCACTGTGACGCTGTTCTGTACTTGGATATTTATCTCGGTACGGTTCGTGCTCTGAATACCGGTAATTCATCTGTGAACTGTGTCATTCAAAAAATGATAAATAAAGTATAGAACAAACTAACTTCGAACTTTAACTTTATTTCAAAATTAACTAGTGTTCAATTAACTGAGTCTCGTGTATTCTACCCTGAGCAAGTCGTGGCAAATAAACAGTCGGCAGTGTAAGCGGCTGAACGTTACAAGATGGCGCCTAACCTTTGAGGCTGCATTATGCTAAAATTCTAAATACGAAAGTGACGCATCTATTACAACATGGGGCCCAACGGCAAGGCTGCAGTTATATTAAATATGCCTTAACGAACCGCGCGGCCCGCATCTATTACAAGATGGCGCCCACTGTGAGGCTGCGGTTATATTAAATATGTCTTAACGAGAATACGGCCCGCACTATTACAACATGGCGCCCACTTGTGAGGCAGTTATATTAAATATGCCTTAACGAGCCGCGGCCCGCATCTATTACAACATGGCGCACAACGGCGAGGCTGCATTATTTTAAATAACGTGTTAACGAACGCACTGCCCGCACTATTATAACTGACTTTAATTATTTCCACTTTTTCTTTAAGTGTCAAACGCACACAGGGAGGCATATTAATGCTGTTTTTATCGCTCGAAAATCGGAAACAAACTGAAGAGGTAAACATGTTTGTACAGTCTGGCGCAATTGAAATCTAGGAATTTGAGACAAAGGATGTTGGTGGAAGGCAAACCAAACAGAGGGGTGAAGGGGTTTCTCAGAAAACATTCCTTTCCGGGAGGCTACTGTCCGCTCTTGGGAGATTTTTGGGGTCAGAATATACACGAAAGAGCTGTCCGCGTCCGTTATAGGGAGTGTCCGCTTTATAGAAGAATTTAATATGAAGAAATGAATGGGACTATGCCGGGGAATCAGAATTTGTCCGCTCAAGAGAGTTGTCCGCTTTTGAGAAGTGTCCATTAAGGGAAGTTTCACTGTATGTGTAAACTATAATACTTTCATTCATTAGAATAAAAACAATGAGGTAACAGGTGTGTTGGTATCGCCTAGTAAAAAATAGTTTTCTTTCAAAATATTGTTACACTGAATGTGCACGAATGTGGTGCATTGTACCGTTGGTGTAATTTTCTAGACTCTGTTAAGCTTTGTTTGCACAAGGCAGAGGAATATCCTGGAAGTAGAACTTAGCATATATATATATATATATAAAAAATCATAGCACTTAAAGAAATATTTTTAATTTTTGACATGCATGTTGGTAAGGGAGTATACAGGTAAATGTCAGGGGATTGGTTGTAATGATATCGAATACAGCTGGCCACCCTGTGTTGAGCCAGTGATGACTGTGGAAGGCTTAAAACACCGGTTAGCATTCACGTGCGTGTGCATCTCTGTTTGTACTTCGGTTGTGTGTGGGTATGTGTCTCGTCGACAGCATGGTTGTTGGAGCATGGCGCTCGGACATCTGGGAGTGCGGAATGAATGAACCATGGCTGTCGCAAGAAACCACTGCAGTATTCACAGAGTAAGATGGCAGGACTGGCAAACAAACTTGAGTGTGAGCCCAGTGTGTTATGATGTTACCTTGTTCTGTAACGCAGGCACGCACCATTACGTTGATTCACTCTTAGATAAGTTAAAATGGGAAGAAATAATTTCCAGAGCCCACTAATTTACAATTTACAAAATTACACTTTTAATGAGACATTGTTACATTGCCAGCAGTGCACAAAGAAACAGGATCGCAGAGACGATGACGTTAGTTCCAACTTTTGCAGCCAGCTTGCCAGCTGCGACAAATACACACTGGAACCACTGCTGCGATAATTTCCTATTCACTGGGTGATAGTTAAATGTTTGTAAATGTTACAAATTTTGAAGAAGTAACAAGGATAAAACCAAATACTTTTTTAAAGTTAATTTTTTTTGTTCATATTACACTTGTTACAGAAACACTTCACTGTGATTCACTGCTAACTTTTATCGCGAGTGATTTGCCAAGTCGCGAAAATTGCAGCACCAATTTACTGCATTATTTTTAACTGAACTGATGAAACTTATGTCAGGTCATGCACACACATACTGTATGGAGCTAAAGTACGAGTACTAAGTGAAAAGGCCTCGCCTCGCGGAGATCTTAAGAATTTTCATGGTGATATAAATTTTGGTGTAGGTTGGTCCAAACTATTAAAATTAAACCTTCTAGGTGCAGCCTTCGACCTACGTGAGTGAAATTGTTCCACTCGTCTACCTTACATTAAAATAATTTTCCCGGGCCACCGCGGCCACAACCTTCCTGTCCGATGTCCCAGCAATTTCTGTTGCCCACATCATGGCGCCGGGCACCCATATCGATGAACGAGTTGACTCCTGACTGACCCAGTCCTCTCGCCTGGTGTATCGTGCCACTGCTGTCCTAATACCTGTCACCACCGTGGCGCCAACTTGAAATTTTTCATTTTTTCTTATTTGCACAGCAAAATAAACTAAATGCCACAGCAGAAAAATATAATTACACAACCCCTAATTAATATAAAAAGAGTTCCTCGCTATACCAGACAGACGTAGTTATTTCACTAGAACAAAAAAATCTATATTAGCGTTACCAAATTATATTTAACAACTCCCCTTTTTTATCCTAGACAAGTTTATAGACATAACCATTTGCAAGCTCTGTAGAAAAAGTGTGTTTAAAGTTAATTACCCTTATTTTTGGGGGGGGAAAATATAAAACCAGTGACCTCGGTGACCTGCAATGTTACATACATTAACATACGATGACACTTGTACCCGCTTACTCCCAATATTGAGTCAAATAATTCATAATATTTTCAGTAAGAGGCAGGGAATTTGTTCGAGGTTGATGTCTGAGGTTCTTATTGGAGGTTGATGTCTGAGGTTCTTATTGGATCCTAAAGTAGCTGTACTTGTGATTGTTTATAAAAACATTTCGTAGTGAAAATCTGTGTACAAATTCTGCTTGGCTACACCCAATTCAGAGCAGTGTGTCGTATTGAAACATGTGTAAGCCATAATTTATTTAATTACGATGCAGTAAAAATGTAAGTTTTTACAAACTATTCTTTGCTAACTAGTTGCTTAAATTTTTCTTTATAATAAGTAACAAGTGTAATATTTTTAATTAGGTACTACACGTTGTTTTGTGGAATATCACAAAATAAATTTGCATCACCAGGCAGTGATAATTTTTTCAACTGTTAAATCCAAAACTGCTTGCTTTACCATAAAAATCTTGTAACAGTGAAAAGTAGAGCTGTTTTGTGTAGGATGTTGTAACTGGATTTAATACAGTTATTTTCTTTGGAACTTTTTTTGGAAAATAAATCATGAAAGAGGTATTTTCAGAGTCCCCAGAATGCATCAGAAAAACATTTTTCAAATTTGTTTCACCCCGAAACTAACCCAATGGTCGACGGGAAAGATCAGGAAAATTGCTTACAATGTGCCGCACAATTGATTTGCCCAATCAGGAAAACATGAAACAACTTGTGAACACTAAGAATGTTACATCTTTAAAAATTTATTTAGTTAAAAAGTAAATTCATTAGTCATATTTCCTAATGAGCTGTGCACAATTACAAGTGCTGTAAACCATTCACCCTACTAAATGTCAACTTAAATGACTGACAGAGCATTAGGTTGCAGTACTTCCTGCCTAACTAGTCATATCCTGGTGCTGACCTTGACTCAGCAGCACCCTGAGAACACCCAGGGCTCCTGAGGTTCTACTGGTGGGGTGAGGAGGTTGTATCATTTCTGGGAAGGGTTTGTGGGCATGGCAAACAAGGTTTTCATCTGGTTTCACTTGTGCCGTCCATGTTGTTCTGTGTTGCTTATTGGCGGATTGGATCATCATATTTTTTAATCCATTTATTTTGCTGTTTTGCGCCTTATGAAAATTTTACTGCTGTCATCTGGTTACATTTGTGCTGTCTTTGTGATTTTCTGTTCATTGTCAGACTGGATTATTATAATTTTTTAATCAGTTTATACAGTAGAATAGTTTTATATGTTGGTTCCATTTATAGTAGGGGCCGTTATGGTGTAGTGGCCAGACAACTTGCCTCCCACCTAGGCGAACCAGTTTCAGTTCCTGGCAGGGTTGCTCCCAAGTTTTTACATGTGGGAATTGTGCCGGACGATGCTGCTGGTTGGCTGGTTTTCTTAGGGATCTCCGGTTTTCCCTGCTATTGCAATTTGGCGCTGCTTCATACTAACCTCACCCTCATAGCCTCTCAAGATTAAAATGTTAAGAGCTGCCCAAATTTCTCCACTACTTTCCACTCCATATATAGTGACCATCTTTCTGTAACTACTCTTTTTGAGAAACGTGAAAAAAGTTAAACATTTGAGAGAACTGTGTTGAAAAATTATTTTGTTGTACTTATTTTGGTTGCTGCATGTTAGATTTCTCTCGGAGAGTGCTGTACTGGACATAGCGTTTATCAAAAAATAGGTACACTCCCTAGGGCACCAATGCTAGGCTAGCCAATACCTATTTACTCCACCCACCCTGTACTCTTCAGGTGATAGGTCAAATGTTTCAGACTACGGTCACGTGCTTGTCCTGCCATTGTACTCTTGCTCGCTTGCCTACTCACTTTGATTGCATTATTATGACTTGGATTTCTCGTGGTGTTTGATAACTGTTTGATGTTAACTTATTACGCTTGTTTTTTGTACTCCAATTTGGTAACATTATGGTTGGATTTTGTGAACAATTGTTGACAACTTGCACCTTTTATATGGACTTAAGATTGAAACGTGATGGCTGGGTTAAGGTGGTGCGCATCACACGCGAGCAAGTGTTTCACTATGCGTCAGGTCAGACACACGAGTCCCATGGAAGTCCTAGTGAGGTGGAGTTTGCACTATCAATCAGGTGCTTGGCCTTGACTCGTTCCTTGCACAGGATTGGACGGGTAGGCTGTTCTGCTAGGTACGAAATCAGGAGTTACACTGAGAGC
>NQII01000793.1:373344-415696 GCA_002778355.1 Clitarchus hookeri | reverse complement strand
GGTTGCTGCTGGGGTTGATGCCGGTGCTGGCTTACCTTGTTTGGGTCTTACCCGGGGTCAACCGGCGGCTGGTAGCTGTTGCTGCATGCAGTAAGGTTGACTTCTTGCTGGTCCTCTGGCGCATCTGCAGTTGGGCGGCAGGATGCTGCGGGCTGGAAGCTGGTGTCTGTGTCACTCCCAAGGTCACTGGCAGACCTAGTCGTAGGCTGACGACGACTGGATGTGGTGTTCCGATGGTCTTGCAGGGTGACTCGAAGAGGTTAACTGGGTAAACTGTAGCAGTTGATAGGAGGCTGGAGCTCGCTCTCGGGGGGGTTAAACAGCTCATGAGGTTTGTTGAATTAGTAACACGTCAGCCTCAGGGGCAGTAGCTGTCCTCCGGTCGCTCCACTTTACACTACTTCTATGGGCGTACTGCATATACGGAACAAAGCAGGGGCAGGGGACTGTCACAATACCAAATCGGTCAACAGGTTGACTGAACTACAAGCAAACCAATGGCAATGGCTGAGGAGAGACCTCACAACCAGATGTTAAATGGTAGCTGCGACCACAGTAATTTTTATGAGGGTGTTATTGAGACCCAATCTGCTAGGATGGAAGATGCAGATATTCGTGGGCTCTGTCAAAGTTAGGCCCTGCAGGGTCCTCTTCACTTTGGGAAACGCTGGGTTGTGAGGTGTGACTACCCAGGGTACGGATGTCACGAGGGACTAGGCTACTAGGATGCTACATATACTGACTTCTTCAATCTTAACGAAATGAAACAGGAAGTTTCTCATAAGGCTTGTTCAACTATAGACAGGTACGCTCTACGTATCCTGGCACAACAATTTGCAACTATACAACTTAGAGAGAAATCACTTTCCCAAATTACACATCTCACTAATAAATTATATTTTACTGCTTCAAGTGGAATCTCGGCAACCACCACTTAGTCAACCAGACCATAATGGGCTAATTAAAGAAATTGCATGAAAGTATTAAATATCCCTTTGTACCAGACATACACTGATACATGGTGCTCCTGCACACACCGCAGCAATATACTCTGTTTCATTTACGAAGACTGTTTTTTATCCGTTATAAGAAAGTAGTGCCAGTGTTGTTGTCTTGCTAATATTCTATGCGATTTTCCAGGGTTTTATTTACATTTTATTTTGCGGTGTTTCAACATATTATATTTAACCATGGTTACAGAATGTTTAATTATGTGTACAATTCATTTAATATAAATTTCCAAATTATGCTTTGTTATAGATTTTGTGATAAAAGAAGTACAAGGTAAAGTTTGGTTATCTTATTAGTTTATTGACATTGAGATCATGTGTAGGTTATCTTTCATTTGTTGTTTTCATATTATTAATTTGGCATTAGAGGATATTCAGTATTGAAAATTTTCAGTCACGTGAACGAAAGAAAAGTATCCGCGTTGGCTTTCGTTTCGCCATGGCTGATTTGAGAAGGATTATGGCATGGTCAGACGACAGTCAATCAGAGAGCGGCTTACAAATGAGGTATAGAAAAAGTTTTACATCAAACTTTTTTTCATTAAGATAAAGAATACTACCACCGTCGAAGGCAGATACGTGAGTGAGAATAATTACAAAAATGATATAATACGGAAGAAATAAATATTAACATTGAATGTAATTGCTGCAATGTGGTTTAATTTAAAATTATTAATAAAGAGGAACGAGTTAAAATTATTTTTAATTGTTTGGAGATGATGAAAAAATTAATTCTCCAAATATTGGCGGAAAAGAAGAAAGAGGGAATAATAATTGAGAAGTTGTAAATTTTTGACTTTTTGATTAAAACTGAAATGTTACAATGCATCCGTCCGTCTCAGTTGTTCTGACACACGGAAGCTATGCTGTTTGTTACGTCAGCTGACATTACGAGGGACTGCAACGTTGCGTGTATAGCCAACTTGTTTCAGAAAGTATGACATTTTCTGATGCAGCAGAAACTGTGAAATCAAAATTGTGCTTCTGCAGAAACTATTCTTTAAATGTTTATTGTAAATTAAAATTTTCAAATGTAAACTGCATCTAGTGCAATGTTTTACACATGTACTAAATAATTTCAGTTATTTTTGAACAACAATAATTTGCCATATAGATATTGGTTACAAGGTACACAGCATAGAAATCTTTAGTTTTTTCTGTTATATTAATTTTTTTCTGCAACAGACTGCGGTGTCTATTATTTAAGTCTGTATTTAATGAGGTTACTGGATTCACACATACAGAAAATTTAATATATGCTTTCTAATTGGTTGTTAACTATTTGTATAAGTGGAGAGAGGTTGGAAACTAGGTTGGAGGTGAGTTTATTCATTTAATTTTAATTTTTTTTCATCCATAGCATATTTTTCTATTATATGCAAAATTTAGCTTGGAAGATTGCCAGTAACATATTTAAACTTTGTTTTACCTTTTCAGTAGTGCTGTTTTCATTATTTTGTTAAATTTTAATGTTACTACTTTATTCATGTATGAATCGCCCACAAAATGTGTTTGTATCCTGAAAGAAGCAAATATTTGGTACACTACCTGCTTTATTCTGTTACACATTAAAATAAGTTGCAAGTGTACTGTTGCTGCAACACGCATAAAAAGGAGGCAACGCTTAAAGTTCAGCCTTTAATAGTCATCGTGCCAAAAATTCATAGCTAGTTTATTTTATATCCGACTTAATAATCATCACGAATGCGTACGGTTGGCCGAAATTAAATAATAGCTCTAGACTCACTTCGGAATGCTCTTTGCATTTTTTAAAAATAGTTTTGCGCACAGGAAAGTTTAACATACTGTAACTCTACTACTACAAAGCAATTACAGATAACTTGACTTATTTATGTTATAGGCGCAAGAAGTGACATTTCACATGAACTTGACAAGCTATAATTGAATATTATTTTATAAAGTACGTGGTGGGATAAATTTACTGTGATATTTGTAGGAATAGATACATGTGAAATGGATTGTTTGATACAGATATGTAGGTGCAGTACGAGCGAAACACTAGGTGGCATTGAGCAAGCAAATGGTACAACATATTACTAGTGTGTGACAACACTTTTAAGTGGTGGTATAGTAGGGTTTATTATACATAACAGGTAAAACAATACAATACAAAATAAATCAGTTTAATAGGATATTCAAATGGTGGTCAAATTGTATATGGTTGAACTACAGTGGCACTCAGAAGTGTACTGCAAATTGAATAATAGTCCCAGCTTATTTAAAATCATTGAAAATTTAGATTAAACATAATCTTTGAGAAAAATTTATTTATTTACTTTTCTTTCCAAAAATTTTTTAATTACTTTCATTATTTACTGAACGGTCAATTTTATTACAATTACTGACAGAAAAAACATAAAAGTAATTATTGGGAAATGTTTCAAAATTTACTCTTACAAATTTTAACTTTAAAATTATTCACACTCTTAACTCGCTGGTAGTTCATGAAAGTCTACTCAGGTCTTTCAGGTAGGTTGTACGAGGTGTGTGACGTAACATTTATTACAGTACAAACATAACAATTTGCCGTGTTTGTCTCTTCTCATATATTAACCCGCATGGCTTGCCATTCCACGCAAAATTGAAATATCTTCTATCATTTTATATTCAAAAACCACGAAGTTATTATAAAAATGAGTGGCACTTTAAGTTTGCTTAAGCATATGCAATAGGAGAAAAGAACCCTTTAAAATGTTGTACAATTCAATAAATTCAAAGCCCTAATGGCCATAGTTACAAACGATGAACAAAAAATAAAAGCAAATAAATTTCAAAAAGTGAGAAAACAAAGAATTTCAAAATTATGAAGTAAAATATACACAAAACTGAAACATATAACCACATAAATAAAATAAGGTGGCTTCCAAACTAACCTTACCTTGTTACACTATTTTTATTTATTTATTTATTTAACCCCATAAAACCCTAACTCAAACTCTTACTGGGTCAAGAGTGTAGATCACATCAACAGAGGTGTACAAATAATAACATACAGTAAGGATATAAATGTAAGTATATGTACAAACACACATATATACACAAATTAAATATTCGTAACTGTACAAACATAAATACACAATAATATAAAATAGTAATACAAGTATTCAAAATGAAAAGCTACATTAATATAACAAAACAATACAAGTGTTATAACAACATGTAATTCTATATAAAAGTAACTGCTTCGCACAATTAGGTCCATCCCATATCAAAGTATCCACCTATATTCAACTTTCAAATCAAAATAAAAGAAAATAATGCTTGTTAAGGGCTGAAATAATTAAAATAAAATATTTCGAACACATTTGGACTTTACAAAACATTAAAATAATTTCCATTCAATATGTCTATTTCAAACTCACATCTTAATGTATAGTGCAAAAACAACATATGTCTAAAAAAAAGTCTATTGATGTGAAAAACATAATATATATAGTTTTTAAATCAAATATTTAGTAAAATAACAAAAGTATGTAAGCATATGCAGTGACTATATGCTGCAGTGGCATTATTATTTTCACGCACTTCAAAGCTGTAAATCTCAGATACCCTAACACAAGTACACTACACTGACAGTGTGGTCATAATTACTGCGAAAACATAATTGGACTCAATTACAATTACTCCGGTGACAACGTAACTAATTACAAGTAAAAATTACTTTTGATAAAGTTAATCTATTAAATTACAATTACCATTACTTTCTGCTACTATTTTAAAACAGACTTACGATAAAGATTTTTTTACCTGTTATTGCATTAAAAAAAGTACATTCATATTTGGTTTGAAAATAAATTGCATTTAATGATTATATTTATTATTTTTAAATAATTGAATGATTTTTGTGGACACTCTTGTTTGACTAACATAAAATACAAACATGCATATAAAATAAATAACAATAACTTTTCCAAATCACGCCCCTGTAATGGCAATACATCTTAACATATAAACTTATTTAACACTGTCAAAAAAGACCTCATACCAATGATGCTCAACAGGAGCACTAGAAGATAGTGATGTATTGAATTTAAAATGCAGATTTTAGGCTGGGATAGTGTTGGAGACACTGCAAGTCACTCTGACTGTTCATCAAGTAGGAATCTACTTCCTCCAAGACAAGTGGAACTGATGTGGTGGAAATGTAGAGAAAAATTGCTTCCCCGTCCCTGTTCATATTTTCTTCTGTCACTACAGTACCTACACTACTAGCAAAGGCATCCATTTCATTTTTGAAGAAGAATACCGCTTCCTCTTTCTGCTGTCCTTCCAACCATGAAAATTTCAGTGATGCAATGAGTCCGGCTGCTGTGGTAAGTTTAGTATCCTACAAAATTGAACCATAACGCTTTTCTACACCCTCATATCATGCTTTGGCCAAAAGTCTACAGTAAACAACAGTGCTGTCGTTGATCTTTTTGCCAGATTCCCTTTAAATACATGTTATTGTTGGCTGCAGGTAACCAGCAAACATGTTTTTTCTGCTAGAAGAATGTTAAAGGCAACTACCAGTGGTTTCATTACCCGTAACAATATTCAAAACATAAGATACTGCAAGCAACACAAGTCAGCATATGTCATATGAAAGGAAAAAAATTGCAATAGTGAAATTGAAATCAATAATTATGTCAGAAAACACAAATCAGCATGGTTGATTAAATATGTTAAAAAATGTGAAATATTAAGAAAATAATTATAATAAATTAGCAACGCATGCTAGTATGCTTTCGAACAGTTTTTACTAACATAATTGACAATCACAGTTTTCAGTCATTATGCCGAGGCAACAGATGTTTGTTAAAATACTCAACTGGGATAGTTTGCAAGTACAAAACTTTCTCTTTGTTAATGCACTAACTTTTGATGTATAAAGAGAAAACTGTATGCACAACAGTAGCACATGATGATGTCTTGTGATTTAAGGTTTTCAAAGGCTCTGGGAGCCTTAATTAACTAATTAACTATGTGATCATTTGCTAACTAATACTTTAACAGAACTACAGAAGTTAAGCTCTCCCAGCAGAATCAAATTATAAGGTAAAATGATAACACAGATTTATAATTTGCAAATAAAAGTCTTACCGTAGCATACTCTGTTTAAAAAGCCAATTCCGCAGACCAAAATCGTGGCAATCCTAAACCATGTACAAGCTTGGCGAGCATGTCTTCTCCATGTTGCTGAGAAACACTTCACACTGCCATACAAACTATTCCATCTAGTAGCACATGGCGTGGAGAGCCATTTTAAAAATATTTCCTAGACTGAATCAGCTGCAACTGTACTTCTTTGTTTGTTCCATACGGCCTGACAGCGAGCAAATGAAGATCCACCACTTTTTTGAATGCTAGATCACTTTCTGCATTTTGACTATCCTAAAAAATAATAGAAATAACACTTTTTAAAAAGAAAATAATTAAAAAATAAACATAACTTTTAACATAAACTAGCAATTAAAATTTACATTTTTAATACTGAATAAAATATTACCTTTACAGCGACTAATTTCAAGGTGTGTGCTGCACAACGTTGATGCGGAGGTAGAATATAATAGAACTCATTTTGTCCTTCATCAAAAATGGTTACCACATCAATAATCTCTAACGCATCATCATTATCTTCTTCAACATCTCTCTGCAAGTGTAAACCAAACATTCTAGAAAGAAGTTAAACCATTCCATTAATTAATATAAAGTAATCATTATTTTAAATAAGTTGTAATAAATTCATTAAAATAACACTTACTTGAAAGCCTTTACAAAATTGGAGCCATTATCAGTGACACAAGCCACCACTTTATTTTGTATTCTCTACGCGTCTTGTCAATGTAGGCAGCCAAGACATCATAGGTGTGTCTCCCGACCAGTCTTATGTAGTTAGCATCGCTGATTTGCATCCAAGAGTTTCCTTGTCTATTCAGTGGACTGTTATTCTGAGATGTGCTCTGCTGGAATGACTCCAGCAATCTGCTGTAATTGCTACAGCAGAAACTAAAGGCAGTTCTTCCATTAGCTTCTTCTTTAGCGTTTCATAGCAGTGTTTGAGGCGTACAGCCACTGTCCGCCTACACATTACAGATCGACCTGGTGCTAAACCTTGCACAAGATTCACAAATTACACATCTTCTTCAACAGGAAATGGTTGAAGAGTGCCGCATACAAAGTTCAAAATCAGCATGTCCACAGTTGCCTGACTTGCACCAATGCCTTTTTGAGAAAATGTCAACAAGGTTTGTTTCTTAGAGTTAGAGAAATTTGAAGCCTCGTTCATGGCTTTTCTTTTCTTGGTTGCTTCTTGAAAGTTCTCGATTCCACCAATTTTTGTAAGGTGAATTCTCTGAAATTCACAGTGAAACCAATATCAAAATTATGCTCCCGTGATAAAAAATTATCACGTGAATATTATCAATGCAATACTTGAGCAAATATTAAATGTGCCCCTTAGCCTACTTAATGATTTCAACTATTTGAATTGCACAATGTTAGAAATGTTATAACATATAAAACTTACACGGTAGGTGTATTTTTGTATAATGCTTTTTGAAATCATAAACATGCAAGTTACAAGTACTAAGCAATATAAAACAAATATTTAGTTATCAAAGCATTTGTAAAATGTCATAGTGGAAAGGACTATGAACATCAGGGAAATCAAGAGTAAAAATAATATAAGAAAAAGTCAAGATTAACACACATTAAAAGTTGACGATACTGGTGAGCTGAGGAATATGAAGACCAGGAAAACTGTGGGATTTAAACATAAACAAAATTTCAAACTTGTTTTCTTGCGCAACTCTTCCCAGAGAATGCACAACAGCCAGCATGGAGACCCGCATGAATTTTTTAATAAAATTGGTTTTTGAGCAAGTTACATATTGTAAAGTACTTATTGCATTTATTCTGTGGTTGCACTCATAACTTTCCATTTATATTTTAAAATATGTATTTTATGTGATGATGTTCTTTAGAAAATGTAAAGATTCAAAGTTTGCTGGACGCAGCAAGGTGGCACAGTGGTGGAACACTGGATACACATTCAGGAGACTGGTTTGATTTCCCGTCTGGCCATCCTGTTGTCAGCTTTCCATCGTTCTCCTAAATCAGTCCAAGCAAATGCCAGGAAGTTTCCTTTACTAAAGGCCACTCCTTCCTTTCCCAATATCCTTCGATTGTACGTTTTATGTCTCCGTCTCTGATTACCTCACTATCTGCAAGACGTAAAGCCTTAAAAAATGAATTGATGTTCATTCAAGAGAAGCTATGTTAATGAAATAAGTATGTGTGACTGATGATGCAGCTGCACCAAGTGTAGGGAGAATACTATCAGTCTGCTGGTTTTGGTTGAAGTACTTGCGAATTTGTCTGCACCAAGTCTGTTTTCTTTTTAGTCATACATCCATAAATTTAATTAAATAATTTTCAGGTGGACTACAGACAGAATTGGTGGATGACAACATTTATGGTCTCTTCAAGTTTTAGTTTTAGCAACTGACGAACCAACCTTGAAATAATACTGTGATTTGGTATACAGTCAATTTAAATTTCGAGGTAGTGAAAAATTCTCTTATAAAAAAGTTTGACCAGAAACTTTCTTCCTAGTTAAGCTCTTATTTTTTTCAGTGGCTTTAGCTAAGTAAGGTAAATATAAAACAGTTAGGAAATACATGTGATGTAGATGAGTGAAGTGATTTAGTCCAAACTGATCATACGCTACAGGATGTATCACAAGAATGTGTATACATAATAGATTAAATATGAAATGTACATATGTATTTTGGAGACTAACAAGTAGTGGGACATTCTTAACAGTGACCTGTAGTAATTGAAGGTATTCTGCAGCTGTTAAATAAAACTTTAGTTCAAAATGTTGAAAACGTTGTGCATTAAATTTTGTAATTTGTCTGTGCCTTTATGGTTCTCTAGCAGTTTGAGGAAGTGGTACTGTGCTTAACCTGATTTATGAAAATGTTGTGTTGCTACTGTAAGTTGTAAATCCGAGTGTTTGTGTTGTTTGTTTGAATGTTTTTTTCCCAGGCATGTTGTAGCACTGGATCAAATATGTAAATACAGTAGGACCTTGATAATCCGGCATGCTCAGGGATCTGTCAATGCCGGATTATCAAATATGCCGGATTATCAAGGTCATTTTTAAAAACCTGGTTTAAACAAGGGGATATAAATAAAAACTACAGTTTTAACGTACAAAAACTAATAATTGTTATTTAATAAACACAACAGAAGATATTACAGTATACGTATGTACTATTGTACCGTACCAACAAAATTGAGTTAAAAATCAATTACACCTACGGTTCTGTACTCCACCGTTAAATAAGTTTAATGCTCAAGTTTTATCTAAGTTCAATACAGTACTGTATATGTAAATAATTTTTGTATGCCTATTATGAATTATTGTCTAAAGGCCTAAAATAGGTGTCTGTTGATGTCGAGGGTGTGGAACATGTCGAACTATCTACCACTGATGTGACAGCTTGAATTTTTTTCTGAGCCCTCTGAAACATTGCAGGGATGTGAACTTGTTTCTTGGATTGAGTTCTTTTTTGAGAAAAATTATTTTGTATAATGTGGAGATTCATAACTTCAGCAATGTCGTATTGATGGCTCCTCTATGCGAATTTTACAAAGGTGTTTAAGGCTTCCGAAGCCTCAGCCTAAGAGCTGCTAGTTGTAGGAGTTTCTTCTTCATCACACTCAGTTTCTCGTGCCTCCTGTGGGCTGAAAACACTTTTTATTACCACATCGTCAGTCAGCTCTTCTTCGATAAGCACATTTTTGTCAATGTCGATCCATCTATTAATTTCTCTTACTGATAGGGCAATCAGTTCATTATTGGAAGCACAATTTATCGCACTTACAATTTCAGAGTTGTCAGTTGTGGGCTCATCATCATTTCCATTCTTTTCCATCTCAGTTTCTTCGGCCAGTTCAGGCCATAATTTTCTCCAGGTCTTGTGCAATGTTATATTTTTTACATCGGACCAAGCGATTGCAACTGTAAAAATAGCGTCTCTAATGTTAAAATTACGTTGGAAATCTTTGATGCTGCAATCTGAGCTCAGCAGCTTCTGCACAAACATTCCTCTGTACTTGCACTTGAAATTTTGTATGACCCCTTGGTCCATAGGCTGTATTAGTGGCATAACATTGGCAGGAAGATTTGTGCAAAAAATATTACCTGACACAAGCGCAGATTCTGGAGGGTGAGCTCGGCAGTTGTCGAAGACAAGAACTTCCTTTGAATCTTGAGGTAGCCCTAGTGTTTCAAAATTTTCTTTCACAGCTGGAACGAAATGATGAAGGAACCAGTCTTTGAACGACTCTGTTGTCATCCAGGCATTAGTCTGAGCACCGTAAATAACAGGCAAATGTGTCACATTTTTGAGAGGTCTCAGCTTTTTGTACTTTCCAATCACAAACGGAGTCAGTTTCTGATCTCCTGAAGTGTTTCCAGACTCTAAAAGAGTTATTCTGCCTTTATTCTTTTTAAAACCCTTTGTGCTGGACTCCTCAGCTCCCACCAGGGTTGGATTTGGCAAACACCGCCACAACAGTCCAGTCTCATCCGCGTTGTAAATTTGGAGTGGGGACAATTGATGGTCATCAATAAGTTTTTGAAATGTTGTTTTATACTCATTTGCAGCAGCCTCATCAGTTGATTTTATTTCACCAGAAACGTCTAGTTTATGGATGCCATGACGAATCTTGAAATTATGAAGCCACCCCTTACAGAATGAAAGAATTTCATTAATTCCTTGTGAAAAAATTTGGCCTTTCCAATTATTATAGGCCCCGTTATTGCCTTTCCCTCTGCTCTCTTAGCACTGAACCAGTTATACAAAACTTTGTCTAGAGTTTCTAATTTAGGTTTTTTTAGTTTGTCTAATGTCTAGCTTTTAACAGAAGCAGATTGTGACATAAATTTTTCCAACTGTTGTTTTTGTTTTTTAATATTGTATATAGTTGAAGACGTGATATTAAATTCACTCATAATATTGTTTCTGTTCTCACCTTTTTCCAATCTTCTTATGATGTCCAGTTTTTGGTGGATTGTCAACGTCACATGTTTGCGTTTTGTCGTTTTAGGTGCACTTTTGTTCAGTTTACAAAACATATTCACTGTACGTACCAAATTTTCACTGTGCTGTAGTCTATTTGACAGTCATACAAATAGCTAAACTTTGATACAGTACAATGGATTTAGTAAATAACTGCAAAAGAAAACCGTACAGCATTGATGCAAATGTAAGTACAGTACATACATACTGTAACTGAAGGTGTACGTAAATGAAGATTCGTAGTGTTACTAGCAAGAAGCCAAGATGGCTTATCCCGCAGAAACAAATTGTGTCTGGTGAGACGCCGAACGGTTTCAATATCTCCCGATCGCATCTGACTGTACTGCCAATGCCAACCGTGTTCTGATGCATGCCGGACTATCGAGTGCCAGATTGTCATGGTCTTACTGTACATGGTACAGTGAGGATATTAACTTTCCTGAAAAGTGGTTTGCAGTATTATTTAAGACTAGTTGTGCCTGCGGCTCCGCTCGCTTGAACTAGAAAATTATTGTTTAGGTTTTTTTTTTAAATAAATTTGAATTTTACTTAATGTTTATCTTCTATACTCTATACATGTTATAAAACTCAACGTCTCGGTGAATTAAGTGGTAAAAACACTTATTAGTATTTCTCTGTTATAGACAGATATATGCTACCGCAAAGTTTTTTTTTAGGTTTTTTTATACACACTTCTTTACTAAGTGATATTGTTCCATCTTTAACGGTTTAGACAGTGTATTGATTGCAAGAGAGCGCGCTGGCGGAAAATTTTTTTTCCAACTTGATTTACTACTATCGTTTGTAAATTTTTTGAGATATTTTGTTGCGATAAAAATTAGCCATTATCACCTCTCAGCCCTCCAACCGTTTCTGTGCAAGAAATTACGTCGATCTGTTGCGACGGTGCATTGTTATTCTGTTTGTGTACTTTTTCATTTTCCAATAAGAATTTCCTCAAGGGAATGAGATATTTTCTCTGGATAAAAAGTAGCCTATGTCACTTCCCGGCCCTCCAACTATCTCTGTGCAAAAAATCATGTTGATCCGTTGCGGCGTCGTCCCACACTAACAACTTACATTGACGCAGTATTGTACCCAGAGCGCTTTTTTTTACTAAAAAATTTTTGCTAAAGGAATGAGATATTTTTTTTGGGATAAAAAGTAGCCTATGTCACTTTCCGGCCCTCCAACTATCTCTGTACAAAAATCAAACAAACACACTGTCACATTTATAATATTAGTTAGGATATTTGTTCAGAATCGTCCAAAATTCTCATTTTGGTATGAGGACAACTGTTGTTTGTTTATTTTATTAACATTATGTCCCCAGAATAATATGGAATAATTAATAACAGAATGGAAATGATTTACTAACTAGAAGCATCAGTTGTTTTCAGATATTTTTGGTTAAAATAATTATTTGTTTAATTGGGATGTCAACAATAACTTTAGAGATAGTCTCCAAGTTTATTTATGCTCCCAAGGACTTCATCATGTTACAGGAAACAGAACCATTTATTAATTAAGTTGTATATTTTGAATGTAACTTTGGTTTTACTATTTGCTGGTTGTAACTGGAGCAATATAATTGGCTAAGGGAAAGTGAGGGGTTTGGTAGGATGTATCCAACACTTAGGATTAGTGAGTATCAGATAGCTAAGGTCATCGAGGGAGTGAAGAATAGCAAGGCAGCAGGTCCAGATGATATAGGGAATGNGTGCCCTAAAGTTTGAGGGGGGGGGGGGAAGCTGTGTAGGTACCATGAAGTGGTGTTTAAAAGTTCATTAGAGGAAGACAAGTTGCCACAATGCTGGAAGGAGGCGTTGGTTGTCCTGGTTTACAAGCAAGGTGAGGAAGGAAAAATCCTGGCAGATATAGACCTGGGAGTCTCATGTTGAGTATAGGAAAGGTTATGGAGAAACTCATAGTGCAGTACATTGTAGAAGTGAGTAACGAGAAGATCTGACTGAAGGAGTACCAACATGGTTTTAGGAGAGGGTACTCGTGCAAGACACAGCTAACGGGGCTGCTGGAGGACTTGGTGAAGGCAGATGAGCGAGAGCAGGTGGATGCATGCTTTATAGACTTGGAGAAAGTCTTAGATAAGGTGCCCCATGGGATACTAATGCAGAAAATGGATGAGCTTCTGGAGGACAAGTGGGTAGTGGATCGGATTGGATTGGTGATTTCCTTAGGGGTCGAACACAGAGAGTGAAAGTGGGGGATTCATCGTTGGAGAAAGGAGTTACATCTGGGGTTCCGCAGTGTAGTGTATTGAGCCCCTTGTTCGCTATTATGGTTAATGTCTTGGGGTTAATGGTTGAAGGCATAGTGAGGCTGTTTGCTAATGACTGTGTGCTGTATGTTGAGGTGGGTGGGGAGAATAAGTTGCAGGAGTATATGGAGCAATTAAGGATGTGGGCTGAAAGGAACAAAATGAAAATCAATGTGAGGAAAACTAAGATCGAAAGGTTCACGAAGAAGAGGGAGTGAAGGGTAGAAGGGCTTTGGGAATGCTAGGAAGGGTCCTGAAAGGAACCAGTGGGGAAGTGAAGGAGAAGGCTTATAAGACCATGGTCACGCCAATATTAGAATATGCAGCTGCGGTCTGGGACCCGTATGTGGGTGAAGAAGTACAGGAGCTGGAGAAGGTGCATAGAAGGGTAGCAAGGTGGGTTAAGGATAAATGGAGAATCAAGAAGGTGAGGATGAAAGGAATTTTAGACCATCATCAATGGTGAAAGAATTGGGATGGGGTTCCCTAAGGGATAGGAGAAGGTCGAGGCTAGTTAGGTTGCACAGGGTTGTGAATGAGGAGGGAAGTTCATGGACATTCAGCCAAGGGGCTGTACACGGGGAGAGGTATGAAATGTAGGAAATTCCAGAGGTTATGGAGGAGGATGGAAAGAGATAGGCTATCCATGCTTATGAGAACTGTGAGGGAGTGGAATGTGTTGCGGGAGGAGCTGGTGAGGGGAAGGGGGGATGAGGAGGTTCAGGAAGGAACTGGAGAAGGAGATGGGTTGAGTGCGGGAGGTGCTTGCCACCGGGCGCCAGTCCAATTGCATGTTGTATTGTATTGTGCTTTTAGTAGATTTTCTGCAATAGTAGCAGCAATATCACTTTAACTATAATCCCTAAACTGTAATTTTACCTTTTTAAACTTGTTTATTATGTATTTACATTATTTAACCCAACATTTTCCCTGGTCTTCGTAGTCCTCCCCAGTAAAGGGATGCAAGTCCAATCAATAAACGCCACCGAGATATTTCGCACTCAAAGTGGTACTCGTGCATTACGACATTGGCACGACTTGTTGAACGCTTGTTCAAAAAAGCCCAAACTTAATTATTTAGATTAGGCCGGTCCGATTTTGAAAGTATAGCATCAATCTATCATCTCTTCATTAACAATATCAAATCAACTTTATAAATTGATAAATTTTTTGCTAGGAAAAAATATGGGCCACATAAAATTAAAACACAAAAAAAACTATTAACATGAAAGGTGTCGTCGCAAACTACAAATGTAGGTATTTATACATACTACAGTATGTACAAAGCAAGCCTATTGTCTGAAAATATTACACTATAAATGTTATTTAAAAAAAAAAAAACTACTTTGCTTAATAAAGAAACAACCTAATTAAACGCACATAATTTATGACATTCATTATCTAGTTCGCTTACCTGATGCGTTTCCTTAAACTCGAGGCAGTGCTCCATGCTGATCTGAGCAACTTACACCTCACAGACATATTCTCCTTGCTCTGCATCCCAGATAACTCAAAATATTTTTCAAGGTAAGGAAACTGAAAACTTCTGTCTTCATTGTCTTCATCAGCTTTTGAATTCATTGATTTTTTGTTTGGTTACCTTCCGTGCTTGCGAGTAGTGGACACAAGTAAACAAAGTACACTGGAGCAAACGTGCGGAAAGTGGAAGCAAGAAGGCAAAGATTACTAGAACCTGACAAGCCACTTCTGTGTTTGTCCGTAGATGTTGTGTATACGATCGGAGTGCTACGAGCATAAGATTAATACTGCTAATACGTACATTGTGGTACTACTTCTTGTTTTAAATTTTATCTGAAACACGTCGTAATGATAAAAAGTGACAGTAAATAAATGCAATGTAACTATTACCTAATTGTAGAGATTACATTTAATGTTTTGTATTCCGATTACAAGTACGAATTACTTGTTTTGTATGTAATTCGTTACAAGTAGAAATTACTGGAATTGTGATTGTTACAAGTAATCCGATTACTTGTAATTCATTACCTAACACTGTACACTGACATACGTTTATGCTACAGAAACACTTGGTAATTGTACTCAAAATAATAAAATCTTAAAAATTTTGTACGTAAATGTTTATAAATAAATTATCAATCACATGACGTTAGGCACAAAAGTGGATAAGCCTATAGAATTATTTCGGCCTCGTGTAATTATACATAATGAATACAAATCAATAATCAGTAAACTATGAATGAAGTTAGCACATACCTGAGACTGCTGAAATTCTAATTCCGACTATTTATGTTATATAAAATGTGATATTATGTGCTTCAAGTAACCGTCACTTCAATAACAAGTAAAAATCTTTTTGATGTGTAAATATCTGTGTGTGTGTGTGTGTGTGTGTGTGTGTGTGTGTGCGTGCGCGCGCGCGCGTGCGTGCGTGCGTGTGTGTAATCACATCATAAATATATATCACTGCACACAAAGGACAGAAACACCTGATGCTGGGCCTGTGCCATCATGAGCAAATAATGAAATATTAATAATGCACCAAATACAGCACTGCACTGGAAATAATATAATCTGTTTTACTAATTCACAGTATAAACAAGGTTTAAAGGAATAAAACACAAAATGCTGGCACACACTCGTGAAAACGTAGTAACAACGGAGTAGCCAACATGGCGTCAGTCACGCGCGGAGTCTTCTGGAATCTTGCTTGGAGCCGGCGACGCAGGCCAGAGCATGCCTCATCATTAAAAATTCATGACAGTTGAAACTATTTAAAGTATGAAGTAGCAGCGCCAAAATATTAAAAAAACCGATTATGTAACAGGAAACGCAATATTGTTGTTAATGTTTGACAGAAATCTTAAATTTGTTGATACTTTAGTGCATTCTATTTTCAGCTAGTGTTGCCAACATGAACATATATACAAACATGTTACGAACTAGTTGATTGCAGGCACTGAAAATTGAATCATTTGTTGCTATACCATTACAAAGTTGGTGGTTCTGTCCATCATGAAACAGCCTTCATAAATAAAACACAGTATACCACTTACAAGAAGAATGGTGATATGTCTGTGCCACAGAAATCTGTGACATTAAGGTACCACACCATGGGCACCTCTCGGTAGTTGCAGGGTCAGTATGGTGATCCGTGACCACCAGATTACTTACTCCACTTGCAGACCTTAATACCTTTTGCTCTTTATGTGTCTACGTGCAATTTACCAATTTGTCAAGGTGATCCACTTTCCGACTAACGTAACCACAACCACGTCCGCTAATTAATCATATGATGCTTTAGTTTATCAATTAAGCTGAGGCTATCAATTACTAATAAAAGATTATTTCAAATGTAACATCAAATATTTTTTAAATTGAAGTAGTACACATTCATTGTTTTAATTTCATTCAAATTGCTCAACAACACATCCAAAAATAAACACCAATGTTAGACTTTCATTACTTAAAGTGATATCTATCATTGTAAGGGGACCCACATAACTGCAGTGATATCTATCAGAAAAGGGGACCCACATAGCTGCTGATGTCTCTTAATACAAAGCATGACGCCATCAACCTCTTTACTAGAAATTATGTTGGAATCAGTTCACTTTCAAATAACAAGAGTGTCTCTCAAGAGAAACTAAATAAGTAAAAGAATATTTTTAGTCTCATCAATTACATTGAAATCCTTGTAATACAATTCACTAACTTAATAAGTTATTCCAATTAACCCTATTTTCCTTATACAATTTCATATTACCTTAGAGTACACTGAGTTATCGAGTTTTCTAACACACTATCGTCCATACAAGCTCCTCTGAAATATTTCATACTACACATTAAACTTAACTCCATTCTAATAATCTTATACTTCCTCAAGGTTCACAAAATTAAACTTCTCTCCCACAGTTCTTAATAGTATTTCCAATGCTTCCTTCTAACATATAAATCTCCCAACCAACTTTCCTCTCAATACCTGAACACTATATTTTTATTCTCCATAACAATTCAGTAATAATATTTCACCCTTTAAATACTTCTTCAATTAATTCCCACACCATACTTTTGTGACACCTCTCCTATTCACATAAAACAATAATTCCAGTCACTACAAACTCCATGACCATCTCCTACATTAACAAGTTCATAGCTATTTCCTTAACAAATTAATTTATATCTTATTGACAGAAGTAACTACGTAACTAAACATTACCGTCGTTCTTAAAAATGAAAACGCTATATATTATACAGGTCTCTCTCGGCTTAAGTAAATGATTCATAGTTTTCTCTACAAATAACCATCATAGTTTTCCGGTCCATTTCCTTCTCACACAAAAGTACCTTCTCCTCGTCTTACCATATGTCCTCAAATCATCCACGCTCATTCTACCTTTTCCTCACTATTGTAAATTGAAACCTTTGAATTACAAATTAAATAACAATTTATCTGGTTGCGAGCCACGTCTCACAACCCAACTTCATCTGCAATTGCCATTACCTGGCATGGGCTTACCACCCTCTGCCACTTCCACACCAAGTACATACTGAAAATATAGGTTACTCTTACCCTCGTCGAATGGAAGTTGTTGTCTAATACAATGGTTAAGTTTAAGCTCACCAAGTAGAGGACCGGCTGTAACCACACTCCTACATTTTATCTCATGCCTCCAAATGGCATCCCATGAGCTGACGACCTATCTGTATTGTGGCTCATGTAAGCTTCCAGCACCAACTGTCCTCTCGCTGTGCGCTCGGAGCAACTATATTCCTTCCAGGGCAACGCCCAAGCCCACTGGCTACGTCACCACGCACTGATAAACAAACACGACGACCTCTATCTGTGACGACTAATTCTCCGTGCTATGTGTAAGAATGATAGTAAAACTGGAAAATAAAGTATACCATGAGTATGCCTGTTAATAAAATCAATACGTATTACAATTTCAATATAGGTTAGTTTCAGTACAATTATTACGCTACTGTAACAGACAGCTTGCAGCAAGTTTACTTTGAAAGATACCTTTATTATTAAAATAAATTTAATAATTCTAACATCAATAAGAAAATTGCAAACCATCTAAATCCTTACACGAGACGATCCATAATACATGAAACAAAATATATATCAAATTATTATATTATAGTGAGAGGAGAGAGGCAGTTTTTCCACATGATAGTTTTCCTTGAGAGATTGTACACAGAGGCAAATAGGTCACTCCTTGTCAGACCTGTCACTCCAACCGGCAGGTGGATGCAGTGGGTTAACTGACTCTGGTGGCCTAATCGCTTTGTCATGTAGTCTTGCTAGTAGGGGGCTCTACTGTACTGCACACCAGGTACTCTTCAATACCGTGTTCACAGTATGGGTGGCCTATGAATGTGTGGTGTTTAGTGACGTACGTGCTGTCCGTGTTAAGAAGACAGCCTGCAGTCCTACACAAGAGTTGGAAATCAGTTCAAAGCCATGGTCACCTGCATCTCCCTTGAAGGATAGCACTTACCAGGATTAAAGGGGGTACAGTTTTACCCTAGAATGAGCACTCCGAGGTTAGACAAGACCACGTGTTTTATTCTGTCCAGAATAAACATGGTGACTCCTACTATCTCCTGCACTCTACCTTTGTTGCCATGTAACCTGCGTAAATTAAACTTAAAGACAGGTGACAGAAATAACGAGAGCAATTAACCAGGTAGGTATGAAAACAACTGACCTTAACTGACAACAATGTTAGTCCTGAAGGCACTGGGGTGTTGCTCCTAGGGTAGCAAGTGGGATGTATAAATTTCGGGGGTAGCGGGTTGCTGGCATCTAGAAGACGTCTGGTTGCATGTGGTTCCTTGTGAGGAGAATGGTAGGCACAGAGTCCCAGTACTCGAAGGTACTGGGTTAAGCTGCCTTTTAACAACTGTTGGGGTGGTGTCTCCGCAGGGAGGAGGAGCTGGCAGAGTGTCTCAGCCTTGGAAGTTTCTGGGGCGAGCTGCCGAGGAACAACTGTGGGGGTGATTGTTTTGCATGGATGATTATCTAGCAGAGTCTCCCAGCATTGGAAGGTGCTGGGGCGAGCTGCCTTTGTACAACTGTTGGGGTGGTGTCTCCGCAGGGAGGAGGAGCTGGCAGAGTGTCTCAGCCTTGGAAGTTTCTGGGGCGAGCTGCCGAGGAACAACTGTGGGGGTGATTGTTTTGCATGGATGATTATCTGGCAGAGTCTCCCAGCATTGGAAGGTGCTGGGGCGAGCCGTCTTTGAACAACTGTTGGGGTGGTGTCTCCGCAGGGAGGAGGAGCTGGCAGAGTGTCTCAGCCTTGGATGTTTCTGGGGCGAGCTGCCGAGGAACAACTGTGGGGGTGATTGTTTTGCATGGATGATTATCTGGCAGAGTCTCCCAGCATTGGAAGGTGCTGGGGCGAGCCGTCTTTGAACAACTGTTGGGGTGGTGTCTCCGCAGGGAGGAGGAGCTGGCATAGTGTCTCAGCCTTGGAAGTTTCTGGGGCGAGCTGCCGAGGAACAACTGTTGGGGTGATTGTTTTGCATGGATGATTATCTGGCAGAGTCTCCCAGCATTGGAAGGTGCTGGGGCGAGCCGCCTTTGAACAACTGTTGGGGTGGTGGCTCCGCAGGGAGGAGGAACTGGCAGAGAGTTCCAGCACTGGAAGGTGGTGAGGCGAGCTGCCGAGGAACAACTGGTCTGAGGCTGGTGTGCGCTGCCTTATAAACTCGTAGCCGGCATTTGCCATGGGTCTCGTTGGCCTTCGGTTGGCTTCTGTTGCTACCTTGTTCTCTTCCTGGGCAGCGTGGCCCTGCTGCGCTATCGCGGGTGTGGCGAGGAGATGCTGGGGTAGTTTCCCTTGTGCAGGCGGCATCCAACGCCCAATTAGGGACAACACGCTTGTGCTCTTCGGTTGGCATTCGTGTGCAGCGGGCAAGTGTATGATGACCGGTTAGGGGCAACTTACATGCCTGGTTTTGCATGGCTTCATAATTGAGGGCAATTAAACTGCACATGCGTTTGGTATACAGGTTATCTGGTAGGTCAACCGTCGCTTCCTTGGGTACCATGTCTCTAGTAAAATGTTGGTCGGCCCCGGGAGGCTGGCAGTATCAGGGTTCAACAATCCTTCTGGGCTACGTGACGTCGCACGTAATGAGGTGGAGTTGAAAAAAAAATTATACCATATACATGTCTTGCATCAAGATTTTGTTCAAATGAGTGGAAAGCAAGCCAGCTTTTCGCACTATTTGTAGACTGTTTACTGTAAAGTGAAAACTTTTGGAAGCCCTTTGTAATTTCTTTTTTCTTCCGCTTGTGTATCCTTCTGCTTGTGTATCTTTCCACCTCATGTCAATATAAACATTTCCATGTAATTTCATTTAATGTTTACATCCACGACACAAGTTTGGGTTGTTTACTTAAAAAAAAAATCATGTAATCACTGCTATGGTGAACAACATAAACAATAGAACACATTGTTTTAATAGCATATATCGTGTACAGTATGCTCTAATAAAATAAGGAGAAAAAAAATGTTTCACAATAATGTGTGTATTTGATTTTGGTAAATTATTGCAAAAATCACATTTGTCCCTAGTAACGATATCTGCAGATGTATCAAAATGTCCACTGCAGTGGTGTATACATGTATGTACGTACAAATAATTATTTCTGAACATGCAAGCAGTCTGTAGGTGCCTGGCAAGGTTATTGTCTACGTGCACAGTCTGCCCGCCCGTGCCAGTGAAGCCATGTTACTTCATGGCAGTCAAAACTGTATGTCTATTTTGGCCTTAAATTTAGTTGTTTCTCACCTGTTGTGCTGTGACTTGGTGATGTTTTGTGTTTCAGCATTTTTGAAATCAAATAAAATATTCCCACATTTCGTAGCTTTTAAAATTAAAATCACGTATTTTAATATTGGTTTACTTCTGTTAAAGTGAGTGCGCAATGTTTGCTAGAACAGTCTCTCTTTGCCACATGACTCGCCTGCTGTGTGAGGAGGAGGAAACAGTTACCCGAGGACAGCCGGCGCTTATCCCCCAATTCCAAGCAGGTTGTTCACATGTATGTTCGCAACTGTTGCCACTCACCATGAGATTGTGGTTCTATTTGGCAGATGTCTGCTTAATATTTCTTTAAATTATATCAACTGTACAGGCATGCAGCGCTCAGCTCTAGCTCGAAAATTAAGCCACAGAGATACGATGCTATTAGTAAATTCATTTTCCCGTCATGACCAGCTCCATAAATTGCCAGTTCTAGCAAATGACTTGAAGGGGTAGTAATGCAAGTGATACGTTTGTCTTCCCTGAAAAAGTCGCAGTAATAACAAAACAAGAACAACAAATACCCTAGATATTTACTATACATCAAGACACTTAAACAATAACAATAGCATTGACAATAACATTAACTACAACAAATAGTACTCAAAGCTAGTACAAAGGACTTTATTATTTATTTCAGCACATCATAAGCTCTAGATGCACCAGTAAAATTTCAAAAGCTGTAGATGAGCTCTTTTGCTTGATAAATCAACATTTTATTCAACAACTGCCGTTTCTGGTTGTGCGGGTAAACAGGGCTGATGGTATGGCTTCAACTACTTAATATTGTACCTGTCAATTGGTTCGCCTTCAACTCATAACAGTTCTGTTGTATTCTCGCTGTAATTTGTTCAAAGATCAAGAACAATTTTTTTGTGACATTTCCCAAAGAAGAACTTGCAGGGTTAGTTTGAGTTTGCTGCAACTTCAAACTTTACTTTCTTACCCAATTTTTTATGCTTTTTGCGGCTTTCAGCAGCGGAGTACAGGCGTGTTCTTACAAATTTTTCCAACTCTCTTCTTAATATCTTTGGAAGGCATCGACACTTCAAGTTGGGGTAGCACACGTAGCATATCATTGTCTGAGTGCTGGCTGGTGAGGATGTCTCCTTATGTGGATGCTGTTCTCCTCTATGTGCAGAAATGACCACCTCTACTGTAGCCTTGGATCTAATGCTGAGTGCACTGGTGTAGTACTGGGGCCTTGCCATTGGGTAAACTGTTTTGCAGGTTGCCCACAAGCCTGAGTATACACTGCTGGTGCTACAGGTACAATAAAACCAGGATTTAATTGGCTAACTGGTGATGTTGACCAAAACCTTTGTGAGTTACTCGTAGGTACTTGAGGTGTACATGACCTACTTGTGCTTTCAGAGTCAATATCATTTGGTTCAGATACACAGTCTCCCTGGATTTTGTTAGGCTTCTTGCCCTTTTCTGTTTTTGATAATCAAGTGAGTATTTTTCCCTATGGTTCATGTATAATTTACGGTATTGTTTAGGCTTGGATACAGAATGACAATCTGTGTTTATTTTGTGTGAACCAACATCTGTAGGGTCACATTGTAGTGTAAATATTCTAGGATTCTGAGTTTGAACATTCCCCATATTAGTACTATGTTATTGCCTGGGGTATGTGTATGGTTGGTACATTGGAGGGGATTTAACTGAAGGTTGCCTTTCATTTTCTCTCACAGATTGAGCTCGCTGTCTTTCTGACTGGTCAAACTTTATAGCTGGTGTCGGTACTAGGACAAACTAGTAAAGGTCGGTCTGACCAACGATCTTCATATCTGAGGGATATTTGACATATAATCACGTCTGTGAACTCTTCATCCTCCATAGGAGCGTTTAAGTGAGATGTACGCTCATACAACTCTCTGAAGTGTTGTTCGAGAGACGTACTTTTCCAAATGTAACCTTGCCCTCAAATTTCCCTGTATTCTGGGACTCCAGTAATGCTCTAGGAAACGTTTATGAAACTCACTGAAAGACTGTGTGTGCTCTTTGATCATTTGTCACCAAAAGAATTCGGCAGATTTTAAACTTAGTCTTAGACATAGTAAATTTTCCTTCTCAGTCGATCCAAATAACTTATCATGCTCTTCAAATTTCTGCAAGAAAATGACAAGATTTTTGTATGAATATCCAGAAAATGAAGGGCTTTCCTCTGCCCACTGCTTGGCAGGGTGGTGTAACAAGGCTGCGGTTGGGTTCAAAACAGATGAAATTTGTGGGGCAGCAGTGACAGTTTCAGTTTGAGCTGTAATACTGTGAATTTTCTCACTTGTGTGTTCAAGTAAATTATATGTACCCAGGTGACTAAATTCCTTAACTTACTTATCTATCTGGGACAATTTCTCCTGTTGGTTTCTAGCCTGATTTCCCAGCTTTTATAGAACATCGTAATATGCTGACTCAAACGACTTTACAAATGACGCTCAAAACTTGCCAACTGTTCATCAATATTAATCTGAATGTTAGAGTCTGTACTAGACGTACAAGTGTTAGGCGGTTCCCGCGGGTTTTCCCATTTCTGTGCGTAGTTTTTGCGCAGTTGTTTCCACTCTAGCTATGTCTGTCGGACTTGACTTTACTGACCTGCTCTTCTGTACTGTTGAGCGAAAGTGCTATTCTTTCATATACACAAATTTCAAGCCTTTCTAAGTTCTCTTGTAATTACTCCTTGCGAGTTGAATGTCTCGTGTGACTTGCTGTAAGTTCATAGACTTGACTTTAAATTTGTTACAATACCCTGCGTCTAATCTGTAATGAAGTTACATTTGACTTAAACTCAGTTTTGAGTGATTCGAAATTTAGTGAAAAATTCTGGTTCACTTGTCCAAAATGAGACTTGGCATTTTGATTTATTTGTTTAAAACGAAGATTCAGCATTTTAATTCATTTGTTTAAGTTTTTGATTAAATTGTGTCTGCATTGACTGTATCTGCAATATGAATAATTCTAGAGTCAAAGGTGTACTGCTGTTACTATCATGTACGGGATTGGTTGCATTACTTCCGGTGTTCACATTTACTGTATTCTCACGAAATTCATTAGATACAGTTTCAGTTTCACTGTTAACAGTGGCCATGTTTTCTGTAATGCTAACTACACTGGTGGAAAATGAACACCCGGACACAATGGTCCCATATGAATGGAGGTTTTATTATATAATTATACAGGTTTTACACTGTACATGATAATGATCACAGGGCCGTACACATATGGACAGAGGCTAGTGTCTTGAGCGTCAGTATCTTGTGTAGCTGCCTTTAGCGATGATGCAGTTGTGTGCGGAGACAATCATAAAGGTGTCAGATGTCATCTTGGGGAATAGTGTTCCATGGTAATTGCACCTGTTGCAACAATTGGTGAAGGTTTGTTGCCGGCATTGCCGACCGCACCAAACGCCGTCCCATCATGTCCTGCATATGTTCAATGTGGGACAGGTCGGGTGATCGTGCTGGCCAGGGGAGTTGGCGATCACCTTCGAGAGTGTGTTGGGTAACACGAGACGTGTGTGAACGGGCGTTGTCCTGCTGGAAGAGGACATCTCCTTGGTGTTGTAGGAACGGTAACAAAATTGGCGCGATGATGTTCTGGATGCAGCTTTCACTGTTCAGTGTTCCCTCAACAAACACCAGAGCCGTACGGTCCTTGTAGGCTAATGCTCCCCAGACCATGATGCCAGGAGTTGGTCCTGCATGTCGCTGCCATATACACTCTGGTTGTTGCCGCTCTCCTGGTCGATGCTGCACTCTCAAACGACCATCACTTGCACCAAGGCAGAATCTGCTCTCATCACTAAACACAACTCCGCGCCATTCATCACTTCATTTGTGTCGTTTATGACACCATCCGAGGTGGGCTGCACAAGGATGAGGTGTGAGAGGAAGCCTGGCGAGCTGCACCCTTGATCGTAGCCCAGCGTCCAGCAAACGGTTGGTGATGGTCCTAGCTGACACCCTGGCCCTAATCTGTGCAGCGGTCGCCATGCGATCAGTGATGGTTGCTCATCTGATGCTGTGGTCCAGATGGTAATCCGTATGTTGCTGCCGTTCCGAACCAGGTTGACGAACATGCGCACCATCGTTGGACCACCAATGATGCACAGCAGACACTTCACGTCCTACTCATTGGGCGATTCTTTGCAAGGAACATCCAGCCTCCCTCAGGCCCACAATACGACCTTGTTCAAAGTTTGTTAATTGCACAAAGTGTGGTCGTCTATACCATCGTGGCATGTCTACAATGCTTACTACACACAGGCCGATTCTTGAAACAACAAACTACTTTTTCACCAAGTCAACTACAGTTGTATTAGGCTCATAGTTATTATGACTAGTATGCGGTTCCTACTCTATCCACAGCACAGCACTGTTAATCATTGCATGTACTGCCCTCTATCAGTGCCCCATGTGCATATGGTGTTTCTACGTCACCGCTTGAGTTGTGTTCATTATTCATTTTCCACCAGTGTAGATTGTCAACATAGCGCAGCGTATCTGGTGCACTTAATGTGATCTCTTTGTTACCTTCCTTGGCGTCACTAATCTCGTGAAGTTGGCTGGAAAGAAAGTATGTCTCTCTTATGGAGCGTTGGCTCATACCATGCAAATGTTATTTAACAGGAAATACTTGTTGAATTTCCCTTATCTTCCCCATGATTTGGGGTTGCCAGATTTTCTCTACAGCCACCACGATCAGTGCCTTATTTGTCTCTACTATTATGATTATTGCAGCAGAGAGAAAATCAGACTTGTTAATACTAAGGAGTGTAGTGTTGGAACTGAATGTTGTAATAAAATTTAGTTGAGCGCTAGTAGTATATTGTTATAAAATTCCAGAAGGGCGTATTCAGGTTTGTGATGGATGAAGGTCTTAATAAAAATAAAAGAACTAATTTTTATTTTATTCACACAGCTATTATTTACAACATTTAGCTATCTGTCTATTTCAACTCTAATTAAAGTCCTTCTCAGTGTTTCTATTATTAGTTATAGTCACTTAATTCACACTCATTAACACATGCTTAGTCTGTCTGTCGCCACCATTTGGAATGTCCAGTTTAGTATATTCCCTCCCACCAGTCTCATTCTCCACTGACCAGATACTCACTATCTGCAGACTTCACTCCTGTTGGTCTCTTTCACCACCACTTGATGCTCTGCTAGCTCGTCATTTCGCTGGTCTTCGCACACCTATCGCTCTCAATTGTTAAAAACTCTTGGCTCGGAGGCCTGCCGCAGGTTAAATAGTCTCGCTTTGGTTCCCTTCACCCCAATTCAGGCTGAGAGAAACAACCCCAATGAACTAGAAAATTCTTTCAGATAACCACAGAAATTCAATCCACCCAAGGTCAGGAGCATGTGAAATGTGTTTGGCTCATAGCGGCGGCACGCAAAGGTATGCAGGACGGCATGCCTCTAAAAAATTGCAGCGTAATTTTCATGTTACCATTCTGTCCTCCTCCTTCGTTCACTTGTGCGGGACAGGTCAAGGGAAGCGATGCAAAGCAGTGATCGCATAACTATATGATTATTTAACACATGTTGTCAACTGGCAACAATGAAAATTGTGTCTCATAAATAATTTACCTTAGTACAGTAATTTCAGTTGCTATAAGTAATGTGTAGCAGGTAAGTCATCTACCCTATATAATATGAGTGAATAAGTGTCAATGTAGAAATATGTACTTGGGACATATCACTCATGAATATACAATAAATAAGACAAGTACTGACATAAAGCACAATAAGACAATCACTTGCAATATTAAATGTATTATGCAGTACTTAATGATATATTGCAAATAGTGTAAAGCAAAGAAAGATTACAGCTTGAAGTTGGTAATTTTTAATATACAGAAACTGGAGAAAAACAACTGATGCTGACTAACGATTGAAGAGGACTATATTAAGCGAAGTTAACTGAAATATCACCTTTCTCACAAACATAGTAAAAAATAAAATTTTGCTACAGCACTCTTGCAAAGAACCCATCTTGACAGCATTGCTGGTTGGCATCACCCAGTGACGCTTTCTTTCCTGCGCGGTATTACAAAACTGCCACACCTGTCCCACGTGGAATCTAATTTAGGATGTGTAGTCATCTCAATCAGTCTAGTTGATCAGCTGTCCCCAACATTGTGTTAGACTGCTACGTCTGATGGCCGGAAGGAGTGTGCCTTGGTTAACTTAAAAATTTCATAGACTGCTTAAAATCCTGAAATCTTTGATTTACATCACTTAAGTCTCACAAAACCTACTTGGCTTGCAGTTCATATCTACAAAACAATTCAAACCACCCTATGTAATGTGCTAAGAGAAAACACTTCTTAGTCATAGATTCAATTATGCTTAAACTAAATAAAATACGATTTTCATTAAAAAAATGATTTGGGAGGTGATATAAAAAGTTATAAATTCCACTATAAGGATAAGGCTTCCAAAATTTTGTAAACAAACAATATTATGCACAAAATGAAAACAAACAGAAAATTCATAATATTACCAAAGCTGTATGTAAAGTCGATTCACTTGTTCATTATATTTGAGTTGATATGGGAAGTGTATTAATAATGAAATTCATACCACTGTGAAAGCCTTTTACATGTAAAACATGTGTCTAGGTGTTACCCATAAATGTTTTGAAAGATGTTTTACTTTATTTCAATATTGCTTGAATTGATGTCTGCTTTCTGATGTATATATTAACTAATTAAGGCAAAAATTTATCTACAGGTAGTTTGTACCAACAACAAGAAAAAATTCACTCACTGGATAGTCTATATCCAGAGAATTGCTTATGACGAGAGAAAAATTTTACCCTGGTGGTATACAGCTTATATAATAAGGAATAAATTATATTTTTATAGCTCTTGGGGACTAAGATCCAGTAATCACAGATTAATATTGTACACACAATTTTTTCCAGGTATTAAGAATGCTTTTGATCTCATTATTTAGCACACTCAATTTATTGAGTAAATACATTAGACTATAATTTTTTCAAGCAATTAAATGTAAATATTGTGTTAGAAAAATAAAGCTCATAACATTGTTTATATTTGCAGATGGTGGAAAAATACAAATTGATTGAAAATATAGATTAAGCAGGGCTTTCAAATCTACTCACTTAACAATGAGTCATAACTTGGAAATAGTAAACTGTTAGAGTCTCTTGTAGTAGTGTGGCAGCCCCAGGGTTGCAGTGAGAAGAGCTGTCTCAGGGAGTGCAGAGTGTTGTGTTTTATGTGGCAGGCGGCAGCAAACTTGGGCTGTGGACGCGGCTACGTGTCGCGCCACATCGAACCAGACTGCGTGGAGAGGCTGGCGCTCTGTGACTCCAGTCCTTCGTGGCTGGAGCAAGCCGCTGCTCCTGAGGGCGTGGTCGTGGAGCGTCACGTCGTTGACGAGGAGGGCCCTCTGCCCTTCCCCCCAGCCTCGCTCGACCTCGTCCTGTCCAGTCTCGCCCTGCACTGGGTCAATGACCTGCCGGGCACGCTCGCACGCATACATGACTGTTTGCGCAACGATGGTGCACTCCTAGCTTCTCTCTTTGGTGGAGACTCCCTCTACGAACTGCGCTCCTCCCTCCAGTTGGCCAACTTGGAGAGGCGAGGTGGTGTTGCCGCGCACGTCTCGCCCTTCACCGAGATCCGAGATGTGGGTGCGCTTCTCACCCGTGCAGGCTTTACCATGCTCACCATTGACACGGACGAGGTGGTCGTCAACTATCCATCTGCACTGGAGCTGTTATGGGACTTGAAGGGCATGGGCGAGAGCAACGCCGCGCACAATCGCACCCTCCACCTGGGGCGTGAGCGGCTTGTGGCGACTGCAGCCATCTATGACGCGCTGTACGGTATGGAGGTGGAGGGCAGGCGTGCAGTACCTGCTACCTTCCAGGTTATCTACCTGGTGGGCTGGAAACCTGATGCATCGCAGCCGCGCCCACTGCCACGTGGCTCGGGTCAAGTGTCCTTGAAGGACCTATACCGCCTGGATCAAGTCATACGTGACAGCAAGAAGGTGCCCTTAGAGTCGTCTGATGAGCGCGGGAAGGACTGATCCTTGCCAACCATTCTAGTCGTGTGTTGTGAGTGCCTTAGTGGTACATACTGTGTGCTAACTGCCTCAGCTCTCAACTTTTGTATAAAATTGTGAATATTGTTATTGAAACCATTTTTGTACCACACATCTTATACTTGGCAGCTTCAGTTGCAAGCAGAGCTCCATACTGTACAATGTTTAAAAAAATTGCTTTACATGCATAAAATAAATAAAGAATTCTTTACTTGTACATCAAGAATTTGCTACATTTATTTTGCTATTTCTTTGTGCTTTTTATCCCTTCTCAATCCATGTTGGAATGACCTGAAAAGTTTACATTTTGTAAAATAGTTAATTTATCATAGAACAAACACACGTTAAGTGTGTACAAAATGCTATAATTATAATAGGGTTTGTAATCTGAAATGTAAATAAAAACTTAATTTAATGAAAGTGTATAATGCTTGGTATCATTATGTGATTGAGAAAAAATCTGGACTTTGCTAAACACTGTATGTTGCGTGCACCACCACCTTGGGGTCCACTGCCGAGGCACGCTACTGCCAACAGCAGCTCGATCCTGGCAGTTTCCCCAGCTCATGGTGTGGTGGGTTTGCGAGCGCAAGGTCATAACGTGGCTCCTCCAGTACTGCCCTTACAGATGTTGTTTACATAAACACTCAGCTGACTCTCAACTTGCCCAGTACTTAACAGTAAATATTATGCCATGGAAAAAACTACACAAGATTACTTTCTGAACTGTCAAATTGACCTATTTTGAGACAGATGACATAGCGAGACTCTCCCAGGCCCCTGTTTATTTACCTCGTACTGCTTGTGGACACTGCAGTCTTCTCACTGTTTTGCTGCTGGTGTCAGCTGCTGTGTCTGCTAGTCATGCGGCAAGTTAGTTAACTACCACGGCCATCAGACCAAGTGTTGCATCTGTGCGAATGTTGAGCTGCTTGTATTCCCCTCGTTAAAGGTATGATGTTTGACCATAGATGTAGGTCAGGGCTTGCTGTAGCATAGATTTGACTCTCTCATTCTTGTCTCATGTCCTTTGAGGCAGTCTGGGCTGCAAAATTTGCACCACACTCACATTCCAAGCAGCTTGGTGTGGTTAGTTTGCAATATTGTATTACAATGTAATCCACAAAGGGGGTAATGGGGAAAATAAAGCATCAGAAAAATAATGAGATGAACATTTTATACCCTTGCTTTACTCATAAAGGGCACAGGTGTGGGGGTGATACTGAACCTATGCCTGCTTTTTCACTTCGTATAGTTCCATATAGTTTGTGGAGTCCGTGAAGTAATTTTACCAGAATACCAATGTGGAAAGCAAGCCTGTTCCGACAGTTCAGTTGGGCTGGGTACTAGTTAGTGTTATAACACACATGAAGGTTGGTTTTTCACACCTGAATTATTTTAGGTGAAAATGGTTTCTTCTCAATAATTTTTTCCCTTCTGTGTCACTGTATGAGCGTGGTTCTCCTGATGGTCTGTTGACAATTCCAGGTTTTCTAATATCTTTTACTAGTTTTCCAGGCTTCAAGGGTGGTTGATGATGTTGAATCATTCCATGCTGCTAGTAATTTTCCTCTCTTTGTTAAAGGAGATTGTTGTCTGGTTGCTCGTCTAAGCTAATGGGGATCATGGGAATAAAGTCTTATACACCTTCCTAACAGCAGCTGTGCTCGACTGTAACCGTTGGAATTTAACGTACTGCAGTGTGATGTAATTTTTATTTGTGGTTCATATTATTTTATATTAGTATCATAGGATTTAATGTAATTTCTTGATTTTGAATTATTGTTTTGAACAATAATTTCACCACAGCTAGTTAATTTGTCATGATCAGGACCTGTGGTACCAAACTCCACGGGTCCTGTAAATTACTACAAGTCATAACTTTTACATCGACGTAAAAGTTTGTCCATTACTGTTTAGCCAGAGACTAGTTTTTCTTTTTGAATAAATTGCACTCACTACGTAATGTAAATTAGAATATCGTTCTCTTGCTTCAAGTAAATATGTAGAAACTAAATTAATATACTATCTTCTTTCCATAATATTTATTGCCACTCATTTTTAATTAAACAATGTACTTCTCCAAAGCCAAAATCTTCATTGATCAACTTATGTCTACAATAATCAGGGAATATGCTACACTCCCACCAAGAAGTACAGCCTAGCCTTGGTCAGCTTGCAAACTGGCTCCCTATCTCAGACAAAAAAATGATGCAAGCATTCAAAGTGAACTTGTAAGGTCTCCCAATGCATAAAAAATAACCCTAACATTGTGTGCGAGTAAATATGCCGTTGCATTTCAGTCATTGTTATTGTATCAACTTTACCTTCCTTTAAAGACTCTTGGCTATTTTGACTGCTGCTTCAGCTGCGCTGTTACTTTCATGGAAGCGAGGACTACTTCTAACCACTTTAAACCCATTATTATTATTATTATTATTATTTTTTTTTTTTTTGAAAATTCTAAAAATTCAGCATTGTCAGAAATGTTAAAGCGAGTTCCACTCTCTGACCTTACTTCTAATGGAATGTCAAAGCAACTAAAAGTGCATCTGCATTTCTTCAGTGTTCAGTCTTTGGAGTGAATAAATGTAAAAATATCTAAAAACAGTTCACGATAACATCAAACCATTTGCCCTTATATTTGGGGATAAGAGTTTCAAGTTTGTTATTCCCGTTTTCGGAACAAAGTGGGCATTGGTTAGCTATCGCGGCAACATATGAAGATATTCTTGGCCACCACACACACTTATGTTCGTAACCTGCATTTAGAATCCTGTGAAGCATTTCTTCACAAAGGTTTTTGGAATTAAAATTTTAGTTCCTCAAAGAATTAATCCTTCAGACTATCTTTTATAGGAAAATCTGCAGTCTCTCAGATGCCAACAATTTTTTTTGGGCCAAGTCATTTCTCAGAGTTTCATAATTTTTTTTATAATTTGTTTTAATGTTCTTATCCAAGGTGTTTCTTGATTGCACTATGAATTGTACAAATGCCGTCATATCTTATAAATCTTATTTATAATTTTTTGTTACAGGGCTTCTAGACAGTCTGCAACAGGTGTATATATAATCAGGTGCGTATATATAATCAGGTGCGTATATATGATCTTGTGAATAGTGCATCATTCTAAACAGGATTTTTTGTAGATGTGATAAATAAAGTGTTTCGGTTGTGAATATTTTCAGAAGAGGCTTATTATCTGTTTTAATGATCATTCTTTCCAAAGAATATACAGTTTCTTGTTTTAGCTCGCAATGGCGAATCCTTCTGGTTCAATATTGGAATTTGTTTTTCTTGTGTGTACGCATGCATGCAAAATGTATGAAACAGGTCACCATTTTGTTTTTGCAGTAGAACTGCACCTAATCCGATTGAGGCAGCATCCGCTGATAGCCCTATGACCACACTCCCTATCATGATAACACTGGCGCATTATAAAGTTATTTGTTTTAGTCAAATGCTTTTTGCTATGGTGGTCCCCGGTACCACTCATTTTTGGAGCTCACAAGATTGTCTATAGGTTTCAGAATTTATAATTTTTTTGGAATTTATTTTTAGAGGAAACTTATTCCCTAGACATCTGTAGGAGCTTTCAATTTCACGATTGCTTCAACATTTTTTTTGCCAACTATTATACAGTCTTGATAAATTATATTACCTGACAACTAACTTCTGAGAGAAAATAATTCTTTTCTTTGTTGAGAGTGCCAAATTTGGCAGCACACAAGATGAACATGAAGAGATATTGGAAGAAATTTGACAAAGCTAGTATGTGAAAGTGTTTTACGCTGTAGCCAAAGACACTGTTTTAGGCCCTTTGTTTTTTCTAAAGTCCACTGTTACTAGAATCCCTTATATGGACATGCTTACAGAGTGGTTTCCTCGGTTAGAGGATTCAGAGGGGTGACTATTTTCCAGCAGGATGGTGCACCACCCCATTGGCACCTAGCTGTTCGCAGATACCTGAACGAGACGTTGCCACAATGCCTGATTGGTCGAGCAGCAGCTGGTGAACAGGCTCTTAATCACTGGCCCCCAAGAAGCGCAAATCTTAACCCCAGTCAATTTTTTTTCTATGGGGTACATAAATTATAAAGTGCTAAGTCCACCATTGCCGGCTAACATTGACTACCTCTAAACTAGAATTACGAACACCGGACATGCTGACAAGAGTGTGGAATGAGTTTGATTATTGGGTAGATGTTCGGACTGCTCATGGTGGTCACATTTAACATTTACGAATGTATGGTAAACAAACTTCACAATTCCACAGTTCAATTGATTGGACAATCAATGTTTTAGGTTGTTTGGTTTTGATATTTTAGACCTTCAAAGGTGGGGTATTTTTATTACTCATCCTGTATTTTAGGTTAGTAAACTTTATCATTCGAAACATTAGACTGATTAAATCCAAAGTTGTGTTCTGAATTAAACTTCCGTAACGCAATGGATTGCGAGCTAGCTTATAGTAAGGGATTTTCTGGGTTTAAGTCGCAGCTAAGGCATGTGTGTATTTGTAACTGTTAAACTAGAAACTTATGCAACAGTAGTGTAATTTCTGAAGTTCTCCCTACCAACTCAGCTCTTAGGAAATTTTTTTAACAATTAATTGCAGCGATATGGAGGAAAGTTTTCTGACATTAGTTATATTGGTAACCGTTTATCGACCCTACTATTGTGCAAGTTACCAAATCCTAATTTAACAGACACCTTTTCAACTAAATATTAACCGGGAAAGTCAGTCTTCAGAATTTCATTCTCGTAAAAACTGCCTTTAATTTATTCCCTGTTTGTGTCCGAATGTGATTGTATACATATATATATTTTGTTTACGAATTCATTTAATATTAAATTAACGCACTCAATTTGAGTTTTATAAACTTTGTGTGTTTGATAGTTCATACTTAACTTATTATCGTCTTGTTTTTCTACAGTAGAATTTAAATTTCCTTGATATTAGGATTAATTAATATCTATTTTAGAAATAGATACAGTTTTTCATTCTTAAAAGGGAGCATTTGAGAATTTTATTTATATTTACAGCTTTAACTATACAAATTAAATTTTGGAAGACTAAAATTAATAAAGTAACTGGGCAATATTTAATATGAGAAAGATATTTTATGTACAAACTCAGTCTATGATAGTTGGGTTCTTACCTTCTTATTTGCGAGTTTATTTGAAGTATATCTAATCACCTGGAAGGTGGTTCCGATGCGAAAGAACATTTACTATACAAGGAGTAAACTTTACCGTATGTCTTCGTACTAACATTGTGGTAACTTCAGCAGTTGGTCAATGTGAAGATTAATTTTGTGGTGGTTGTCAAGTAGAACAAGTTGATAATGTTTCCCATATTTGTTTATTATTGTTCCAAGACAATTTAGTTACCCGAATACCATCTAGACTGCACCCTCTCTCCCACACTTACATTTCTGTGTGTGGAATTGGCGAAGGAAATTCACTTAGGAAGTAAAATTTTTCCAAGGTTAGAAATAATCAAAGAACTGCCCATAAATGTTTTAATAAACAAGATAAAATTATTTAGTATACCAAATTCTTTACACTAGTAAAAATGAACATAAATACTACACATTCTCACACTTAATATTACTTTTATAAATGCCAAAGCATAATCATAGTTTGCTGCCAGGAATACTTAATACAACTTTTTAATTTCTTTGTAAAAGGCATAAAAGCTATCATTGCAGCAGTAATACACAAGTTCAGAATATTAAAAATTGTTTGAGAACTGATGATTTTATAGGATGCTATTCATGATTCGTACAATATTTTTTAAATTTAAAATATGCATTTAAACCTTAAAATATACACACACACGAACACACTATTAGTGAGCAGACTGCAGTAGTGTGGGCAGCAGAAGACACATGGTAGAGTGCTGGGTGCCTAGGTCCAGCGCAGGAGTGCAGACACCTGTCCTGAAACCAAACATACAACATGAGCATTATTCTCCCCTTAGTAAAATAAATTGTTTCAGGTTAAGTGTTTTTTGTTTATGATTATTTTTAGGTTTGTGTGATATGGTATTTACTTTGAAAGGTTGCTTAACTGTAGTGTTACTCTTAAATGCATTATATTTCTGAGGTCGCAACATAGGTAAGGCTGAACATGAGGAAGTACATTTAAAACAATTTCTTAATACAGCGAAACCAATATTTTACACTTTTCAAGGGATTTGGGGAAAAAAGTGTAAAACCAGGCTGCCAGGCAATTTAATAAATAAAAAAATTATCCCGACATAGTATTATCTGAAGGATTTTTTAATAACAAATTTAAATATTTGTGTTAAAGTGATTATAGTTTCCAAAATTAGCTCTTCAAGTCTTAAAATTTCAGAATGTGATCTTAAAATTTTAATACTCCTGTTTAACTTTGCCAAATAAATCTTTTGTCATGTGATGTACACAAAAATAAGTATCAAAGATATTCAACAATTTATACTCCGTACTGGCATTCACAATTTATTGTAATATAGGATTTTATGTTTTTGCCAACATTTTTAATTGTCTGATAGAAAATATTAGTTTCCCTTGGATGAATAAAAATGTGTTGGCAAAAACATTAATACCTATTTTAGAAGATTTAGGATACCAGTACTCTAGTACCTATTATTAAATATCCTTGATATATTTAATTTACACATGCATACAATATAAAGCCCACGACATGTGATTTTGTTGGCTAAGTGAATTAAGAGCATAGAAACTTGCGCTCCCATATTTCAAAATTTAAAATTTTCCGGTGCTATGTTTTGAAAATAATTTGACTAGAAATATGTACATTTATGTGGTCTTAATATAAATTCTTTCAGATAATGAAATAAGCAAATAAACTTGAAATGTGGCTGTAAGCCACCCCCAAGTGTAGGATGACTCTTCTAGTTAAACCAGGGAATTTTATTACCTAAAAACGTATATTTGTTGAAGTTAGTATTTCTTTTACACATACATGAATTTGCATAAAATTTACATTTCTAACAATTCCACCATTTTACCAGGATTGCGCACAAATAGTGACGAGACCCTAGGCAAATTTAATTTCACATATAACAGAAGGATACTGAATGGGGAGTAGAAGTAGATCCTCTACAGGACTTTCAAATGTGCTCGATTAGCCAACAACAGCTTTAACACTGCAGATTATTAAAACTTTGTTGTTAAAGCTGCCGTGAGGTCACGTCCTGGAGACCAGAGAGGTTACAACACAAGTACAGTGGAGATGTTTGGGCAACTTTAGGTCTTGANGTGAGGTCACGTCCTGGAGACCAGAGAGGTTACAACACAAGTACAGTGGAGATGTTTGGGCAACTTTAGGTCTTGACAGTTGGATGAGGGTAGAGCAAGGCAAGGATGGAGCAGTGCCAGAATGCAAGGGCAGGGGAGATTCCCAAAAAAATGAAAACTGCAGACAAGTGGGATTAACCAGCATGATATCCATATGCACAAATCCAAAATTATATTACTGTCTAACCCCTATTGANGCAGACAAGTGGGATTAACCAGCATGATATCCATATGCACAAATCCAAAATTATATTACTGTCTAACCCCTATTGAAGTTCACACAACTAACAGGTTGGAAAAAAAAAAAATTTAATATCTTTACAGTCCTGCTTTACTTCTCCGATTGAAATAAGTGACCTGCACTTTCCAGACAACTTTAGTAGTTATTTTAAAGGTTTACTACAACTTACAACTTGGCATTTTTTTTTGCTGAGAATTAGTGTTTTGCTTATTTTGTCTTTCAACATTATTGTCACAGCTCTGCTGAACTTTCAAACAAGCCTGTTTAAATCTGTGGACCATGGTGCCGCAACCAATAGGAAACCTTCACATTCCATCCTAANAAATGTTAAAGCGAGTTCCACTCTCTGACCTTACTTCTAATGGAATGTCAAAGCAACTAAAAGTGCATTTGCATTTTTAAATTATTTCTTCAGTGTTCAGTCTTTGGAGTGAATAAATGTAAAAATATCTAAAAACAGTTCACGATTACATCAAGCCATTTGCCCTTATATTTGGTGATAAGAGTTTCAAGTTTGTTATTCCTGTTTTCGGAACAAAGTGGGCATTGGTTAGCTATCGCGGCAACATATGAAGACATTCTTGCCCACCAGACACACTTATGTTCGTAACCTGAATTTAGAATCCTGTGAAGCATTTCTTCACAAAGGTTTTTGGAATTAAAATTTTAGTTCCTCAATGAATTAATCCTTCAGACTATCTTTTATAGGAAAATCTGCAGTCTCTCAGATGCCAACAATTTTTTTGGGCCAAGTCATTTCTCAGAGTTTCATAATTTTTGTTATAATTTGTTTTAATGTTCTTATCCACGGTGTTTCTTGATTGCACTATGAATTGTACAAATGCCTTCATATCTTATAAATCTTATTTATAATTTTTTGTTACGGGGCTTCTAGACAGACAGTCTGCAACAGGTGTATATATGATCTTGTGAATAGTGCATCATTCTAAACAGGATTTTTTGTAGATGTGATAAATCAAGTGTTTTGGTTGTGAATATTTTCAGAAGAGGCTTATTATCTGTTTTAATGATCATTTCTTTCCAAAGAATATGCAGTTTCTTGTTTTAGCTCGCAATGGCGAATCCTTCTGGTTCAATATTGGAATTTGTTTTTCTTGTGTGTACGTGCATGCATGCAAAATGTATGAAACAGGTCACCATTTTGTTTTTGCAGTAGAACTGCACCTAATCCGATTGAGGCGGCATCCGCTGATAGCCCTATGACCACACTCCCTATCATGATAACACTGGTGCATTATAAAGTTATTTGATTTAGTCAAATGCTTTTTGCTATGGTGGTCCCCAGCACCACTCATTTTTGGAGCTCACAAGATATTCTATAGGTTTCAGAATTGATATTTAGAGGAAACTTATTCCCTAGACATCTGTAGGAGCTTTCAATTTCACGATTGCTTCAACATTTTTTTTGCCAACTATTATGCAGTCTTGATAAATTATATTACCTGACAACTAACTTCTGAGAGAAAATAATTCTTTTCTTTGTTGAGAGTGCCAAATTTGGCAGCACACAAGATGAACATGAAGAGATATTGGAAGAAATTTGACAAAGCTAGTATGTGAAAGTGTTTTGCACTGTAGCCAAAGACACAGTTTTAGGCCCTTTGTTTTTTCTAAAGTCCACTGTTACTGGAATCCCTTATATGCACATGATTACAGAGTTGTTTCCTCGGTTAGAGGATTCAGAGGGGTGACTATTTTCCAGCAGGATGGTGCACCACCCCATTGGCACCTAGCTGTTCGCAGATACCTGAACGAGACGTTGCCACAATGCCCGATTGGTCGAGCAGCAGCTGGTGAACAGGCTCTTAATCACTGGCCCCCAAGAAGTGCAGATCTTAACCCCAGTCAATTTTTTTTCTATGGGGTACATAAATGATAAAGTGCTAAGTCCACCATTGCCGGCCAACATTGACTACCTCAAAACTAGAGTTACGAACGCCATCCAAACTGTAACACCGGACATGCTGACAAGAGTGTGGAATGAGTTTGATTATTGGGTAGATGTTCGGACTTCTCATGGTGGTCACATTTTACATTTATGAATGTATGGTAAACAAACTTCACAATTCCACGGTTCAATTGATTGGACAATCAAGGTTGTAGGTTGTTTGGTTTTGATATTTTAGACCTTCAGAGGTGGGGTATTTTTATTACTCATCCTGTATTTTAGGTTAGTAAACTTTATCATTCGAAACATTAGGCTGATTAAATCCAAAGTTGTGTTCTGAATTAAACTTCCGTAACGCAATGGATTGCGAGCTAGCTTATAGTAAGGGATTTTCTGGGTTTAAGTCCCAGCTAAGGCATGTGTGTATTTGTAACTGTTAAACTAGAAACTTATGCAACAGTAGTGTAATTTCTGAAGTTCTCCCTACCAACTCAGCTCTTAGGAAATTTTTTTAACAATTAATTGCAGCGATATGGAGGAAAGTTTTCTGACATTAGTTATATTGGTAACCGTTTATCGACCCTACTATTGTGCAAGTTACCAAATCCTAATTTAACAGACACCTTTTCAACTAATTATTAACCGGGAAAGTCAGTCTTCAGAATTTCATTCTCGTAAAAACTGCCTTTAATTTATTCCCTGTTTGTGTCCGAATGTGATTGTATACATATATATATTTTTATGAATTCATTTAATATTAAATTAACGCACTCAATTTGAGTTTTATAAACTTTGTGTGTTTGATAGTTTATACTTAACTTATTGTCTTGTTTTTCTACAGTAGAATTTAAATTTCCTTGATATTAGGATTAATTAATATCTATTTTAGAAATAGATATACAGTTTTTCATTCTTAAAAGGGAGCATTTGAGAATTTTATTTATATTTACAGCTTTAACTATACAAATTAAATTTTGGAAGACTAAAATTAATAAAGTAACTGGGCAATATTTAATATGAGAAAGATATTTTATTTACAAACTCAGTCTCTGATAGTTGGGTTCTTACCTTCTTATTTGTGAGTTTATTTGAAGTATATCTAATCACCTGGAAGGTGGTTCCGATGCGAAAGAACATTTACTATACAAGGAGTAAACTTTACCGTATGTCTTCGTACTAACATTGTGGTAACTTCAGCAGTTGGTCAATGTGAAGATTAATTTTGTGGTGGTTGTCAAGTAGAACAAGGTAATAATGTTTCCCATATTTGTTTATTATTGTTCCAAGATAATTTAGTTACCCGAATACCATCTTGACTGCACCCTCTCTCCCACACTTACATTTCTGTGTCGTGGAATTGGCGAAGGAAATTCACTTAGGAAGTAACATTTTTCCAAGGTTAGAAATAATCAAAGAACTGCCCATAAATGTTTTAATAAACAAGATAAAATTATTTACTATACCAAATTCTTTACACTAGTAAAAATGAACATAAATACTACACATTCTCACACTTAATATTACTTTTATAAATGCCAAAGCATAATCATAGTTTGCTGCCAGGAATACTTAATACAACTTTTTAATTTCTTTGTAAAAGGCATAAAAGCTATCATTGCAGCAGTAATACACAAGTTCAGAATATTAAAAATTGTTTGAGAACTGATGATTTTATAGGATGCTATTCATGATTCGTACAATATTTTTTAAATTTAAAATATGCATTTAAACCTTAAAATATACACACACACGAACACACTATTAGTGAGCAGACTGCAGTAGTGTGGGCAGCAGAAGACACGTGGTAGAGTGCTGGGTGCCTAGGTCCAGCGCAGGAGTGCAGACACCTGTCCTGAAACCAAACATACAACATGAGCATTATTCTCCCCTTAGTAAAATAAAATGTTTCAGGTTAAGTGTTTTTTGTTTATGATTATTTTTAGGTTTGTGTGATATGGTATTTACTTTGAAAGGTTGCTTAACTGTAGTGTTACTCTTAAATGCATTATATTTCTGAGGTCGCAACATAGGTAAGGCTGAACATGAGGAAGTACATTTGAAACAATTTCTTAATACAGCGAAACCAATATTTTACACTTTTCAAGGGATTTGGGAAAAAAGTGTAAAACCAGGCTGCCAGGCAATTTAATAAATAAAAAAATTATCCCGACATAGTATTATCTGAAGGATTTTTTAATAACAAATTTAAATATTTGTGTTAAAGTGATTATAGTTTCCAAAATTAGCTCTTCAAGTCTTAAAATTTCAGAATGTGATCTTAAAATTTTAATACTCCTGTTTAACTTTGCCAAATAAATCTTTTGTCATGTGATGTACACAAAAATAAGTATCAAAGATATTCAACAATTTATACTCCGTACTGGCATTCACAATTTATTGTAATATAGGATTTTATGTTTTTGCCAACATTTTTAATTGTCTGATAGAAAATATTAGTTTCCCTTGGATGAATAAAAATGTGTTGGCAAAAACATTAATACCTATTTTAGAAGATTTAGGATACCAGTACTCTAGTACCTATTATTAAATATCCTTGATATATTTAATTTACACATGCATACAATATAAAGCCCACGACATGTGATTTTGTTGGCTAAGTGAATTAAGAGCATAGAAACTTGCGCTCCCATATTTCAAAATTTAAAATTTTCCGGTGCTATGTTTTGAAAATAATTTGACTAGAAATATGTACATTTATGTGGTCTTAATATAAATTCTTTCAGATAATGAAATAAGCAAATAAACTTGAAATGTGGCTGTAAGCCACCCCCAAGTGTAGGATGACTCTTCTAGTTAAACCAGGGAATTTTATTACCTAAAAACGTATATTTGTTGAAGTTAGTATTTCTTTTACACATACATGAATTTGCATAAAATTTACATTTCTAACAATTCCACCATTTTACCAGGATTGCGCACAAATAGTGACGAGACCCTAGGCAAATTTAATTTCACATATAACAGAAGGATACTGAATGGGGAGTAGAAGTAGATCCTCTACAGGACTTTCAAATGTGCTCGATTAGCCAACAACAGCTTTAACACTGCAGATTATTAAAACTTTGTTGTTAAAGCTGCCCTGAGGTCACGTCCTGGAGACCAGAGAGGTTACAACACAAGTACAGTGGAGATGTTTGGGCAACTTTAGGTCTTGACAGTTGGATGAGGGTAGAGCAAGGCAAGGATGGAGCAGTGCCAGAATGCAAGGGCAGGGGAGATTCCCAAAAAAATGAAAACTGCAGACAAGTGGGATTAACCAGCATGATATCCATATGCACAAATCCAAAATTATATTACTGTCTAACCCCTATTGATGTTCACACAACTAACAGGTTGGAAAAATACATTGAATATCTTTACAGTCCTACTTTACTTCTCTGATTGAAATAAGTGACCTGCACTTTCCAGGCAACTTTAGTAGTTATTTTGAAGGTTTACTACAACTTGGCATGTTTTTACTGAGAATTAGTGTTTTGCTTATTTTGTCTTTCAAAATTATCGTCACAGCTCTGCTGCACTGTCAAACAAGCCTGCTTTCTGTGGACCATGGTGCCGCAACCAATAGGAAACCTTCACATTCCATCCTAATGTTGGC
>NQII01000793.1:144464-367017 GCA_002778355.1 Clitarchus hookeri | reverse complement strand
ATATATATATAGTAAGAAAGAAGTTTGCCATAAGAGAGACCACAATCGTCAAAAACCTTTGAGGAGGAGCTCGCCTCTCCATAACTCCTCTTATCGCAGCACACACCCTGGGTACTGTGGTCGGCCAGGAAACTGGCCATCTAGAGCCTAGCCCCTAGTGGGTCAGCGGCCACAGTATACTACACCTCTTAATAATAACTTGTAGGCACACTGCTAATTAAACAATCACACTCCAGGAGTTTTTCCCGGTCTACTCCCACCCTTGGGGTCGGAGCTGGTTGGGGTTGCGATGCTGGCTGGTAATCAAGTCTTTCTGCCCGGTGCAGGCCATTGCAAGGGGACTGCACTGCAACAACACCTGCAGCTGCAAAATCACTACTAGTAAACTACAACCAACAACAACCCCACAAATGTCCTGACATGGAACTGGATGAAAACGTGTATGAACAACAACTGCGTCAGGAAGGGCACAAGGAAAACCTGGGCGATACAAAACGCCCCCGCCTGACACTGTTAGAGGCGTCACCGGCCATTCCGGTCTCGAACCGGTATTCCCCACTTCTGGGAATCCCAGACGGGAATTCTCAACCAGCACCTGGCCCTTCAGGTCACCAACAACCCCGCACACAGCCGCGAGTCAATCTTAACAAACAGGAAAAACACATTTTTAGAGTAGTAATACCCGACGTCAAACTCTACCAAAGGGTAGTTAAAGTGGTAAGAGACACTTCTAAAACCGCCTTTCACTTAGTCATCACCCACGATGGTCTCAAAATTCACATTATAACCAAAGATCCTGCCCTCTTACAGGAAGCAATAAAAGAACAGTCATTCCTTTTTACACATTCAGTTATCCAGGAGAATACCCAAACCCAACACCGCCGCATACTTTAACAGTACTATTTTGCAGCCGCAACGCTTTTTCTGCGTAACGGCCGCGCATGTAAGAATTTGACGCCCTTATAATCCATCACAGGACTAAATATGACCGTGGTACACCCGCGTGTCTACAGGAAACTGCCGCAAGATGTGCCCCAATGTAAAAACTGCTTGGCATTCGGCCATACGTGCAGTTAGTGCTATTTAAAGAGAGTTTGCCCACACTACACCGGCCACATCTCTCTCCATGTCCCAAGCAAAGGGACCCCGTGCTCTGTAAAAACTGCCAAGGCGAACACTCTGGCAATTCCAAACGCTGTCAAATACCTGAACAGGTTCAAAACACCAAGTACAGGCTGAAAATCTCAGGACACAACAACAAAAACAACAAACCTCTCAGACAGCCTCAATGCCGGTCAGAAATCTGGATCCAGAAGATCTCAGACGCGAAAAACCTACCACAAAATCTCTCGTACGCTCAGGCGTCCGTAGGTTTCAAACAACCAGCTACCATTCTACCACTCTACCATTTTCCGCGCAGGAAACAAGCAAACTGAACTCTGCCAGCTCCACAACCCAATTCTCAGTACCTGTGTGTGTGCCAGGAGGACTCCTAGAAGCACTCCATGACATGAACGCGCTAATGCGGTTCTTGTCGGAGTCTTAACTTCGCAGCCATCATGGCACATTTCCGCCCCTACATGTCGCAAAGCTAATCGATAAGAAACCCACAGCATTCAATTTAAAATGTTTAACAATCCAAACATGTACGCATGATATGTTTGTAAACATGAATGAAACCTGGCTAATTATATTTATATTTGTACATATAAGTAATACCACTCATTACTTTTCTAACTCGTACATTCTAAAGTACACAGGAGAGCCAAAAAAACTTTTATAGGCGTACGTATGAAAATAACAGAGTTATAGAAGCAATCAGAGTAACGCGATGCGGTCGGCAGCGCCTTTATAAGACAACAAGCGTCTGGCTAAGTTGCTAGATCGGTTACTGGTGTTATAATGGCAGGTTATCAAGATTTAAGTGAGTTTGAACGTGGTGTTAAAGTCGGCGCACGAGAGATGGGACATAGCATCTCCGAGGTAGCGATAAAATTTGGATTTTCGCGTACGACCATTTTACGAGTGTACCGTGAATATCGGGAATCCGGTAAAACATCAAATCTTCGACATCGCTGCGGCCGGAAAAAGATCGTGAACGAACGGGACAAACCACGACTGACTGACGAGAATCATTAAACGTGACAGATGTTCAACCCTTTCTCAAATTGGCGCATATTTCAATTTTGGGGCATCAACAAGTGCCATCGTGCGAACTATTCAACAGACCATCATTGATATGGGCTTTCGGAGCCGAAGGCCCACTCGCGTACAGTTTTTGACTGCACGACAAAAATTTTTGCTTTACGCCTCGCTTGGGCCCGCCAATACCGCCATTGGATTGTTGACTGGAAACACGTTGCCTGGTCTGACGAGTCTAGTTTCCAATTATATCTGGCGGATGGACGTGTACGGGTATGGAGACATCCTCATGAATCCATGAACCCTACATGTCAACAGGGGACTGCTCAAGCTGATGAAAGCTCTGTCATGGTATGGGGCGTGTGCAGTTGGCGAGAAATGGGACCCCCTGATACGTCTAGATACGACTGACAGGTGACCGATACGTAAGCATACTGTCCGATCACCTGCACCCATTCATGTCCATTGTGCATTCCGACGGACGTGAACAATTCCAGTGGGACAATGCGACGCCCCACACGTCGAGAGTTACTACCGAGTGGCTCCAGGAACACTCTTCTGACTTTAGACACTTCCATTGGCCACCTAAATCACCAGACATTAACATGATTGAGCATATCTGGGATGCCTTGCAACGTGCTGTTCAGAAGAGATCTACACCACCTCGCACTCCTATGGATTTATGGACTGCCCTGTAGGATTCATGGTGGGAAATACCTCTTGCATACCTTCAGACATTAGTCTAGTCCATGCCACGTCATCTTGCGGCACTCCTGCGAGCTCGGGGGTGGGGGCTACACGATATTAGGCAGGTGTACCAGTTTTTTTTATTTTGGCTCTTCAGTTTGTAACACTTGTTTGACGAGAAGCATGTTTCATATGCAAATATCTCCAGATTTAAACGTGCATTTATTCTTTGATAATGTTGGCATTGTAAAACAAGAAATAATGAATGCTGCAGAGTAAGATTTACTCTTTCAAATTATACCAATACCACAAATTTTCAGGCAGATTTTAGTAACTGGCCTTTAAAATTGACGAATTAGACCCACTGCACCAAATACCTCAAATTAATTGGCATGTTATGAAACGGCTATTGATATTAAAATGTTGTAAATTTGCTTATATTAATGTCTAATACAAGGATAATCTATAGCGAAAGTTTTAGGCATGCATCTTATGCTTGGGTACTGTTATAACGAAAAAAGTGATCAAAATCTGTCCAACAAAATGTAACTAATTTTGGAGCACACTTTGAGGAAATTTTTTTAGGTACAATTTTACATATATTATGCTAAAACAAATGTTTCTGCAACCTGCACAAAGAGTTGTGGTGGACCACCTAAACTTTTAATTAAATATTCTCAATTTTTTTAGCTATTAAAAATGCCATTTTATTTTGTAAGCAATATGGCCAACCACCCTGTAGTCAAAGACGTCTGGCTAAGAAACTATTGCCGCTAGGGATTTAAAATCTTTGAAATTTTCTTTCAGTACGTTGATTGTGTGTGCAAATGTTTAACAAAATCAGATTCTAAAAAGGTGGGGACCATTAGACCACTTGGCATGGCTCGCTCTATGCGAACATAACTTTATGGAATTTCTACAGAACGGTTTATTTTAATATTTAACAATTAAAATAATATTTAATTTAAGGCTCCCGCCTACCTGGAGCTGTTTTCCGTGTGAGGCAGAGAGGCGCAGGAGCTATAAGGACCACGCTGCCTCACACACCAAGTGTCCCATCATCACTAAGCACAAGGCTCTGAACTGATGTGCGGTTCTCACCAAGCTGCGTGTACCTGTGGGACTTTCGGCATTCACTTATTTTATTGGTGCGATGTCTGTAGAAAGGCTTAATGCAGGATCCTTTAGTAATTTTGTATGGATCTGACACGTATATTTTGAGATAAGCTTTTACTAAACCATTGTAATAAAGCAGTTATCATAATTATAGGGATATTTGGTTAACTTTGTTTTGCGAGGCTTTGTAATATTTTATCAGGATTCGTAGTTATGGCCGAGGTAGAATATTTATCAGGCATACGTTTGCCTTTTCAGAAATCTTAGTTTTTGTTCGGGTCAGAATTTGTAGATAGAAGCTTTTACAACTTCAGTAGACATTTTTTTCCTTCTAGAAGGTTCTAGAAGTTTATTTTTTACTACAACACAGTTCGGCATGGCGTAGGAAGTGGTTGAGACGGGGGTCGCATAGGTTTTCAAAGGGATTCCGGCCCATGCCATGCCCTTATTTGGTCATGTTTTTGGCACCCTGGGGCGAGGAGTGGGGGTAGGCACGGGGCGACTAACTCCAACAGCATAGCATACCACCCGAAAACCGTACACAACCAGCACTTATGAGGACGAATCGTGCGTTGCAAATATCCCCCACACCGGCAAGCACCCGCGACCACTACATTTTTATTTATTTTTAACTTCAGTTATTTTCGGCTTGCAACCTTTATCCTTCTAAATTCTTTCCGCCGGCGTGGGAGGTCGCTTGGGTGCCAGGAGGGAACTGACGTTTCTCCTGCCTTCGAAATTTCCTTTAGCGATGCAAGTTTTGAATGACGTGAATAATAAGTAAACTACTGTGGCGCTGCTCTTTGCTTGTTTGTCTGGTAAAACCGACTGTTCGTGACTATGCATGCTTGAAGCTTGTGTGTGAACGGTTCGATTTGAATGTTAAATAAAAGTGTAAAGTAACTAAACCGAGACTAATTTTATATGGAGCCTTTTTCAAGTTTCACCTACAGACTGAGTAAAACCGAGCTGTTATTTCCAGTCGCCAATCTGACGACTGCGACATTACACCATTAATAGCCATTTTCAAGTATTCAAAAAAAGCCAACGTATGCGAAGTCTTTAAACAAATCAACAGCCTTCCCTGAATAATCGTTTCGTAGAAGAACATGAATCTAACGCTGTTACGCAGGTCAGGTGCCGGGTAGGCGGGAGCCTGAACATGTGTATTTACACTGAAAACATTAGACATTTTTCAAATGATCGGTATTTTTATTATTTATGAAACCAAGATATTTTCAATCTACAAAAATGAGCATAACATTACTAGTAGCCTTAAGCTGTGTGCATAACCTGCGTGCAGACAGCATTTGCAATTTTTGAAGAATTACGCATTTCAGCTGACAGTGCTTCGGCGCTACATGTCCCCTTATTTGCAAAATTTTCAAATACTGTAAACATGGCCACCACTTCTAACAACTTCCTTTTCTATGGAAAACTTTCTACAATTGTAACAATGCATTGCTGTATGCCATCTATTCCTATTTACGTTCACACATTTCTCTGTCCTAAATTGCAACGCTGCTGCTCCAATGTGTGATTGAGATTAATCTTCCTTTGACGCTTGAAATTAATTATTTTGTTTAATTTTGTCATGCAAGTGTAAAACTCAACTTTTCTAATAAGAGTTTCACTTGACTGATGTGATCTGCCTATGACGATGTTAATTTAAATATGGATGATTTTTTCTTTTAGCCATTTCTTATCCTTTAATAACCTTTATAAATAAATATTTACCACGTAGATAACAGTGTATATATTCCATCTCACTAAAGTTTACGTTCAAGGTTACAAAAAAAAAATTACTATTATTCCAAATAAGAGTGATTTCAAAAGTGCTCACTTCACCGTGAATGGCTTATATATCTTAAGAAGCGCAATCAGAAGTGCTCAGTTTATCATGAACAGTCTTAACCAGTCATTACACCATACTGGAAAACAAACAGTTGTTGCAGTTCGTACTGACCTTTCTTGTTTAAGGATTGTGCATTGTGCTGCACCACTGTACACAAACTGCAATAAGTGTAGAAGGCTAAAAGGAGCAGCTGAAATTGTGCGATTTTGACCCAAGACATGTTTTCCTGCATGTACACGCAGACTAACCGCAAGTAACTTTTTGGTATCCCTTGTAAATAACTACGAGACTGCATTTCTAGTAAAGTAATTTAGCAGAAGAACATTTAATGAATGCACATGTCGAGCAGAAAATCTTCCTGCTACATTTGTGTTATCGTTATACCAGGTGAGATTAACGTTATGTGAACCTTAAGATTCGACCCAGTAACAATACAGACAAAAATTCTTTCCTCCAATTCAGTTAAATACAGCAATTTGAAATCCAGTCTTCGTTGATTACACAACGAATGTTGTACCCGGTCTTACAATTTATGATTTTGATTTGATAAAGTCAACAGAGAAGTTTCAGTTTTAGTATGCTACCAATAACGTCCACACAGTTCCATTAACCAGTGTCGGGTTAGTAATTTCAACAGAAAGGAGATACTTTTTCACATCTTAATGATTTCTGCGACAATGCATCTTGTTTAAAGTTACCCAGCACTTTCAGGCACTTTTACCATAGTGTGTATCTGAGAAACCTAATTAACAGAGCGTATCTAATAAAGCAAACGAAATTTTTTGGAATTATTTAGCATGTTAGTTAATATCAAAACTTCATTCTATGGTTTAGACATCCCAATTTTATGTAGGGAAGTTTAAGATATCTGAAATACTTACAGCAATTTAAATTTAACAACATTGCACCCACGAAAGCCATTTCTCGGGATATTCACATTTACCGAATCATCGCTGATTAAATCACTGCCTACGGTGTCCTAGTCTCTACCAATTTAGAGAGTTAAATAAACTGCATTAGTTAAATCAGCAAAGTTTTATTCTAAACTATTTTGGTGACTTAATGGGGGATTTGCATAGGTGATGTCGCATGAAGCGTCGACAACAGACAGGCCTAGAAACAGTTGCTCGAAGGACAAATACCACTTAAACAGCAGTACGCCCATGCTCCAGATGTCCGCCTTGGTGGTGTAGGTAACATACGAGCGGCATGTGATCTCCGGGGCGATGTAAGACAATGTCCCCACACGTGTGCCCATGTATTCGTAGTCTGCCTTTGACGCTCCAAAGTCAGTGATCTTGGCCCCACACAAGTACTGCGATGACGATAGCAACAAGTTATCCGGCTAGAACACTGTACCAGAATCTGTAACTACCTGCGTCTGCAGGTAGTCTCAGGTTATCTAAATACACATACGCGATTGAAAATAAATCTACTTTTTCATTACAAATTTTCTGCACTATGTCGCACACATTTATGCTAATTTGCTTAATTGTTTTAGACTGTATTAGATAATTCATCAATATATTGTACAAATATACACGAGCCTTCTTTCAGGAACAGTGGGAAGTTTTATCTTGACAAGTTCTGTACTTTCGTTAACTCTTACTTACATGCGTGCACTTTGCCACCAACTATTGACGAGACAAATTCATAGGGAGTGTTTCACGGCCGAAACAATTAAACTCAACTAGTTTAACTTGCTATAATCTGTCCCGACCCACTAAACTGAAACTGACACCGAATAGGCACTACCCACGAACTCAGACAAATTTGTTTGTTTCTGGATCAAATTANGAGAGTGTTTCACGGCCGAAACAATTAAACTCAACTAGTTTAACTTGCTATAATCTGTCCCGACCACTAAACTGAAACTGACACCGAATAGGCACTACCCACGAACTCAGACAAATTTGTTTGTTTCTGGATCAAATTACTCCTTAAATAACGCTACACTTATCTGTAAGATTACTCCAATTACTCTTGACATTTAGACCTTTATCCGGTCATCTGCACACGTCCTTTCGTGCAGTGAGCTGTGTGTATGAGCATGCACATGCATGACGAGTGGCGACCGGAGTTTTTCCTCCCCCTTCCCTCTAGTAATTATCAAGAGTGAGCTTATTCCCCGCAATGTAGTACCAACAAGGCCATCAAAGTCATTAACTGGCACAAAAAACCTATAATGCGAAATACTGCTGAAATTTTAGGTTGTTAATGGTGCATGACTTACTCCATATTTGGCATTAAATCTAAACCAATGAGTCTCCATCCCAATCATTTACACCAGTCTGCACCTACTGGTGAGTTTCGTGGCTCTTCCTTTATGCATTAAAAGTGCACATGGCAGGTGGTCTTTGTTCTTATTGAAACTGTGTTGACGGAGGGAGCAAACTTCACACGGCACAGCTTACCTGTTCATATAAAGACAATATAAAGCACTGTAAATATGATTGCCAGACATGTTAACTAGCTCATTTGGGGAAGGCTCAGTTATACAACTGCAGTAAAAGTTTTGCTCTTCACTGAAAATATGGTAAGGAAGTAAAGATCTGTGTATTAATACTATTATTTCTAGCCTATAATTGTGTTCAGAACAGAATTCACCACATCCAAAATGTTTTTACAATAAAACACACTAATTTCCCTGTTGTGTTTCATAAAATGCGTTACTACAAAGTCTGCTTTACCCATCCTTTCTTTTTTACTTAAAGCAATTACTCTGTACTCTTAAAGTTTTTCGCCGTACCCAATAAAGGTATTTTGAATGTTCCGTTACAATATAAAAAAGTTTCCACAAAAACTGAAAGAGTTCTTTTATGTCTGCGATATTTATAGAATAACTTCATTCGCCGAATCCTATATTAAGATACTTTGAATATTTTGTTGCTACACACACAACCTCCCACACACAAACCTCACAAAACCACAACAACAAAACCACAACATACATGTACATACATGTATACATACATATACACGTGTATACATTGTGTGTAGAAAAGGAGTGTTAACTTCTTCGGGGGCTTCTGGCGAAGGTCTATGTCTGGCAGGCAGCGGTGGTCCAACTGGAGGACGTCTATGTCTGCAGAGAGCTCCACCCGTTCTGTGACTGTGCAGGGACATAAATTACACTTGTCTGTTTGTTGCGGGGGTGAGCTCCTCCCGTGGGCGGAGCTGCGCTCTCTGGTGCCATCTCTCGGCCCGTGTGGCGAAAGCAGGCGTCCGTTATGCGGGGTTGCACCTGCGACGTGTGGTTAGGTGCTTAACTGGCGCGCTAGGCTGACTTCTATCACACGAGAGGGGTTGGCGTGATGGGTAATAAGGCGAACTTGGCTGGCTTTGTCCGCGAGTGCCTCCGCGTCTAGGGGCGTGCTGGTAGAGACTGAATGCAAGTTGTTTGAGGTTCACACCCCGCCTGGGTTACGCGATTCCATGTGCAGATGAGGCCAAGTGATTTTATATTTATTTATAAAAGAGTCACGCGTCCATGTTGAATAAAGTTATTCGCAGCAACGCAAATTTACTCATAACTTTTACTTTGTTATGAGTATGACCTTATAATGGGCCTTAACGTTATCACGTTTCTACGAGCTAAATAGTTATGTAAATAACGTTATTTACAGAAAAACTAATGTCGTTACAACTTTTACTGTGTAATGTATCGTGACTTCTTGTGCACCATAACGTTATTTTGTTACCACAAGCTATAGCGTTATGCGAATAACTTTATTCATTCCAACAAAAATTATTAATAACATTTTGACTCCGTTAAGCATAATGTTTTAGTGCACGTAACGTTACAGGTATCACATACTGTAAAAGTTCCGTACTGTATTTACCAAAATCCTTTAACAAGCAAATTTGTTACTCCGTAAAATAAAGTTTCTAAATGTTACTGTTAAGTTATTCACCCTTGCTGACCAGATGTGCAATGCATCAGTGCTGGAAATTCTTTCGGTGGCCATCTGAGGCACCACTTCCACTCGCTTCGCCGCAACCTGCATTTCTCACGCATTCTGTGCATGATTTTAACAGGGGAAAAAAAAAAGTCTTGGGTTCAAGTGTTATTTTTTCCCACCTCTGTGCACTTCAGCACAATTAACCTCTTATAGATTGCCCGAGACATCTAGCATCAATATTCAACCTTTTTGTTCGGCTTTTGTTTATTTCTTCTTGCGCTCCACGAGCTCTCCTTTTGTCACTTTTTGTTCAGCCACAGAATCAAGAGGGCATGCACCCGTGCTCTGATGGCTGTGTTCTGAACGAAGTTCTGTTTACGAGTATAGTTTCATTGCGGTTGTGGCAATTTAGTTTTCTATAGTTTATTTTCTGTGGTGTGTGTGTGGCAAGTTACACCAACATTTAGCTTGGATATTTTCTGTTTTCCTTCCTTGGTGAGCAAGACTACAGTTGCTTCATTTGTTCTCAGTCACCAAGCATATTTATTAATTTTTTCGCATCACTCTTTCTTTAGTGAGGATTCACGTTCTTGTATTCCCGGACTCGGAATTACTTATGGATTGAGACCGGTTTGTCTCAGTTGCCCAGCTTGCTTCCTACGCAGTTTTCTTTACTGGCGAAACTGTGCATCCATCTCAGACTCCACAGTCTCCAGGGAATTGTGTGCGAAACGACTTCCGCATCCCTGGCTCCCATCTACCACGTGCTGGCCATCAAGACTGCTAGGTTACAACGGGATTTCAGCTTTGAAATTACCTTCTCAAAGTGGAGTTTATTATTTTTTTTATCATCAGGCATATGAATTGTATTATCCATTTTCAATTTCCTCACAGTCAGTTTGATTTCATGTGTTTCTAAATTCTATTAACATTATTTGCATGGAGTTTTTTTTTAAATTTATGATGAATTACGAGCAGAAGTTGTTAGGGGTGCATCCCAAAATTTTTTAAAATACTCTTAAGCAAACTTAATTTAATTTATTTTGTGCCAAAAGGCCTACCAGTTTGTATCATAAAAATACTTATCAGTTTAATATTTTGTTCTAATTATATTGCCTTTTAAAAGTTAATTTGTTATTAGTTTTGTCTTCCAGCCTACAATTTTTTTTAAGACTAATCATTCTTATTACATCTGTGTTATGGAAAATGAAGAGTCAATTTATTCCAAATGATAATGAAAATAACAGTCTTAAAAGATGATCTCTTAATGTTTTTTGAAAATAAATGTACACACTTAAAAATAATTAGTCACACGCAAAACTACAAGTCACGTTTATTGACTTAAGTCATTCTCTGGGCCTATATAAGTTTTTAATTATACAAGTAAGTTTTGTATTTAAAGTTTATTGGTTTTTTTTTGTGTGATGTACGATTGACCCAGCATGATTAGCACTTCCAATTAATTTTTTTAGTATCAGTATGATGCTGTGTCCATCTCGGGACCAAGAAATGTGTGTGCTGTGTTACTGACAGCAGGTGTATGCCGCTACGGAATAGTGTCAACCAAGAAAGATGTCTCCCACCATGTGAGGGACTTGCTGAATGTTTCTTGCTGTGTACACTGTACGCCTTTAAATATACTTTCTGTGCAACCGCCTATGTATATAATATATATTTATTCTATAAACTTCGGCTGCAGGTTTTAGGAATCTGTTCTTTCATAACTTGATCTTGTGAAATGGAACAGATCGCTACATTCAGCACGATCGTAAAGACTACTTGCTAACTTCCATGGCTTAGGCATCTTCAGTCTGTTCTGGTGTCCATTTCGCTTGGGGTCTTCCTACATCTCTTCCTCTTGGTCTGTATCCAATAGCTAAGCTTTTAGCCTGCTTTCTGGCATTCTTATTAGATTTTCACACCACTTCATGTCAAAGTAGATATTAAAAAGTGTGTGCTATATACTACAGCAGTGTCTCGCGCCTTTATTTTTGGAGATTTATTCTGTCAGTTATCTTCCTGCATCCAGTCTTATCGAGGTGTTTTAAATTTAAACTTTTTATAGCTCCCACAAGACGTTTTGGATACCCTCCTCTTTTAAGTTATGTTCCATAGCAGGTTTACTTTAACGTTATAAAATGCTTTTCGTAAATCTACGAAAGCCAGGTGGGTTTCACAATTGATTCTTTCTTCGATAATTCTTTTTAGCGTAAAAATTGCATCCTTACACTACCTTCCTTTCCTGATGACGATTTGTTCTTCCGAAATAAGATGGTCAGCAATTATCTTCAATCTTGCATTTAACATCCTCATTCCTCTTCTATAATATTGCTTGTGGTATAAGATTATAAAGCGTGTTATTTTTTTGGTAGAGATTGAGAATGCTTTCAGTCTCTCATAGACACTTTAAATACCTCATTCTTCCATCTGCTATCAGCTTTATACGAGCAACAACCAGGAAATGATCGGGTCCTGAACTGTAGTGTGTATATTATTTACTATTTTTTCGTTTCCTATCACACAATAATGGAACCATTTCCTCTAGCTGACGAGATAAAATTGTGTATATTTTTCTTTTTAAAATGTTTTATGTAGCTAATTCATTATAAGCTGCAAATTCAATTTTCTCCATTTGAATTTATAGTTTTCTTTCAGAATTTATCTTTTACATTAGCTAAACTAACATCACCCACTCTGGCATTCATATCACCAATCAACAGAACTACACATTTCTAATTTTATAGATAAAACTAAGACAAATGTAGAAATTAACAAGATTTTAACACCCCACACACTATTTATTGACTTACGTGGTAAAATTTGACCAAGAAGTGTGCCTCGTCACGGCAATACGTTTTCAGAGCTCTCTTCAGCACGTACTTTCTGCGGGTTCTCTGTGGAGAGAGCAAGGAATTACTTTCTCCTCCAATGCATACACAACCATTATTAAAAAAAAAAAGAAAATTAATAAAACATTTTAACGGTAGCTTAGAATTACAATTTATGGACACTTCATATTGCTACGCATGTGCAACTTCAACGTTCGCATTGTGTAGGCTGAGGGAATGCCAGCTAGTTGGCAACCTCGGCAGAGTGTACAGGTCTGGTCAGGGGAAGTGCTGGCGGCGTATGCGAAGGCGCGGCTTGCGAGCTTACACTAAACATTAGGTAGACCGCTTGTTTGTCTTCTGTACATGTACCAACATGGGTCTACCCCAAAGCAACAGAACTGTAAAAGTCACATGGTCACCAATGATTAACGAGTTTGTTTTTATCAGTTTTCAAAAGAAACACTTAAATGAATAAATTACTTTTCCCAGTTTGAATTTAATCAAATTGCATTACTAATTAAAGAAACTATACATACATTTCAAAGCACTCTTTACTAATCTGTTTTCTGACCTCAAATCCAATCCATCACGTTTTTTCTAGTCTCATTGGCAGAAACGTAGTTCGGTGTTGGGACACATTGGTTATTCAGTCAGCGAGATCTGTCTACACCTTTAGTCTATGCTTGAGAGTGTTGACCATGGAACTGCTGAACTCTGGCTCTGACTTGCAAAGTCAGAAACCAGACCGACATGTGCTACCAGGATTGAAACTTCAAGGCGATCCATTCAGACACTATGACTGAAATAAATGTGGGGTCTCATTCGACCACATGCGCAACGTGTGCGATAGTCAGCAACTATGGACGTGGGCGAAATTTCCGCCGGTACACATCGCGACTCCGATGTGCTAAGATCTTAGATCTGTCTAAGGCACAAACTAAGTATCCACGTTTGATTTCATCCCCATATCTCGAAGAAAATATCCCCCCCCCCAAGAGGCTCACGCCTACATAGAGCTTTTGACGCATTTGAGACCCAGAAGTGTGGGAGCGATAAAGGCACCACTGCCCCACGTATCAAGTGCCCCATCGCCCCTAAGCGCAAGTATCTTAACAGGAATGCAGTGTTCTCGTCGCACTGCTGTACCTATGAACTTTCGGCAATTACCCTATGTTATTGATAGCAAGTCTGTAAGAAGGTTCAATGCAGGACTCTAAAAATACACACTTCGAATGCATACAAAATTAAGAGATACAGCAATTTGAAAATAGAGTGTTTAGCTATTTTGTAGTACTCTGAAAATGTGTTTCTAATGTACGTGACGTGTTTAAAGCACTCAACAGCCCTCTTCTGAAGTATTTTCGCAGATCAGCATGTTGAGCACACGTTCAATAGTTACGTTGGAAAAACATGCATTTGAAACACTGCAAAGCGCCAGGTAGGCTGGAGCCACAAGGCAGACTTATCTATGTCAAAGCTACGGTGGTATTCCTAGACACCGCCACCTCTAGACACGCTCTCCGGATGACTGCAGTGCGCAGTGTTGCATGTTTGAGGGCTGGCGGAGGCGTGTGTCAATCTCAAACTGCTGTTCAGACATGGTGACAAACCTATAGTCTCCAGCTTAGCCAGTACCAGTCCAGCACGAGACAGTGCCGTGCTCCAGGAACCACAAGTGGGGGTTGCGCCCCTGAGTGGTGTTATGAGTTTACTACGGTCTTAGGATGTGCCAGGCTGCCACGACATATCACCAGTTTTAGGTCCCCAAGTAAAAAATCCACTGTTTCTGGCGTCAGATGTTTTGTTTTTGTGAGGCAAATAATTGGCTCCTTAGTCCTTCATACTCTGGGAGAACACACACGTAAGAGACATGAAATAAGTGCTTAATTTGTTTGCAATAAGACTCACTCTCAGAAATAGTGAAAAGCAGTACATTAACTTTCACTTAACTGGGCATGTGTATATTTATAGCTTCTCTAAATTCTAAACATTTTAAAATTTTAATAAATTTGGTTAAAATTAACTTCCATGTTACGTATGTTTACCTAGGTGGTTGGTCTCATCCAAGGGCAACATATGTGTGCCGTGGTAAGGTGGTATGTGGGAGTGGAAGGCCCAGAAAAGTGGATCCAAGCGGAGGCAATGCAACGAGTACGGTAAGTGGAAAGTGTATAACGAGAGCATCTTATCCAGAAATATTTGGTGGCGGCACCGGGTAGACTGACTGGCAAAATATCCAAATGGGTCAGGTAGTTTCCTGGGGTGAAGTACGAGCACATCAGACCCAGCTTACAAAATGAAGATAAGGTTTTATGAAATTAAGAGAAAGCATATGTTATTTCACTCCAATAGGGAGATGACAAACGTCTGGCAGCGAACACCACAGCGCAGAGAGTTTGGCTTATTACCTTGCTGAAACGGGAAGGTGCAGACAGGAAAATATCTGAGAAAGGTTAGAATAACTGCGTGTAGAGGCTTGGGCAGTTATTAACGAGATCTTGGGAGCCGATTAGGGTAGAACTAAGAGTTGTAGCAGTGCGAAAATGCAGGGGTGAAAACTTGAGATCCCTGAGAAAATCATCCATCGACCAGCCGCTTCGTTTGGCAGGCTTCCCAAATGCGAAAATCAGAGTGACCCCACCGGGAATTGAACCCTGTGCCTTGGAATTAAAGTGCTCTAGCCACTACGCCACACCATGGCCCCAGTTAGGGTAATTGGTTTTACACCACAAGTTGGACTGCTTTAGCCACAGAGATGAGGCTGACTAGGGACAGACCATTAGTATTGAACCTACAGTGAGGAGTCCAGTCTGGGATGGACTATATTGTCGGAACTGCGATGAATGGTGGGTAGTACTAGGTAGGCTTGAATAATCAGTAATATATCTTTCAAGGGTCGCGGCTGCGCGCCCGTCGCATTGCCAAGTTTCCGCGCCGCTCGCGTTTCCCGTACCCTTCTCTACTTAGTTTGTCGCCCTCCCTCCGCGCATGCGTGCTGTGGCAGTGTCGTCCCTACGGCAAATGTATTTAATGCTTTATTTCTGTTTACAGCACTCCCGACTTCATTAGTTTGTGGTACGACGTTTTAATAATCACTAGCGAACCGGCCCGGCTTCGCCCGGGTACAATCGAGTTTTACGGTGATACACTAATAAATAAATTGAGAAAAGACAATGAATTTATCTGAAAACAGAATTATAAAATTATACTTTGTTGGCCTAGGTTTTTAACTGATTATGGACACCCAAAAGGAAGGAAGGAAGGAAGGAAGGTACGAAGGAAGTATTTTTTACCGATAGCCAAGAAGTAGGGTATTAATTTTGGAGTGTATCTGTACAACTATCGCGTAGTTACCACATTTCCGCTTTCTAGCGTCGATGTATGAAAATCAAAATTTGAGGTTCATCAAGTTTTAGTTTTAGAAATAAGTGTACCTAGGTATTAATTTTTGCGCTTGGCTGAGGGATCTTAATCGATCACCAAAGTTAAGCAACGTTCCCAACGGCACACATTTGGATGGGAGACCATTTAGTGGCATAACATCTGAGCGCTTCCGGACTTCGGAGGGCATGTTAAATATGTGGTCCCGGTTGTTATCGATTGATAGCAGTCGTTAAGCCATTTCAGAGGTCCTTGGGCGGCCTGATAAACTGACACCAGAGGAAAAAATTTTTCGGTCACATTCCCAGCCGTTGCAGAATTACGTTTTGTTGTTATTCCACAGGAACCGTACAATTTTCCAGGATAAAAAGTTTCATGTGTCCTATTCCAGAACCTAAAGTACGTACATACCAAATTTCATCAAAATCGGTTCAGCCGTTATGGAGCTGACTGGACACACAAACTTTCGCATTAATAATATTAGTTGGATATGTTAGTCTTTGTTGGTCTTAGCAGGTGGCTAATGTTTAGAATTTGCTTTCAGCATTTGCCAGTGCGTTATGGTATTGTTTCAGGCCAGTTAACGTGTGCTATAAGGCAGCATTTCCGTGTGTTTGCGTTCTAAAGTACTTTTCGGTTGCCTTTTAAAAATTTCCGATTGGATTAACTTTCTTTCTGTTCCCTAAAATTATTTTTTGTGTTTTAATGTTCTTTCACCGCGGTTAACCCGTAGCTGTGTTAGTTGCCGGCCGGCGCGATGCTTGAATAGGGACCTCACCGGCTGTAGTCTAATTGTTTAGTGAAACTGTGTTACCCACCTGATCAGGTTTCAATTTTGATTTACCTTTCAATGTTCACGTGAATTAATTGTAACAAACATTTTTATTCCGTTTTTAAATTTACTCTGGGATTGTATTGTCGGCACGTACGTTTTTCTCCAAGTTTTTTCTAGGGTCCTTAAGAGCACCACTGTTTATTCTTATCAATGTGAGCATTTCGGTAAGTGTTAACAAGTTTGATTGGATGGCGGCTTAGTTTGACTTTTTTACGAGCGCCCGTCGTTTATTTTTTATTTTATTGTTTTTTAGTTTTATTTTACAACGGCTCTGGTTAGGCTCGTTACGAGCGCCCGCTGATTTTTTACAATTTTAAAACTTTTTTTTGTAATTATCATAGCCATTTTGGTGCTAGAAAAAATTGTATTTTACTTTTCACGCTCTTTGATTGTTTGCTGGAAAATGTACAAGACTTAAATAGTGAGTATTTCCCAAATTTATTTTAAAAGATACACCTTTTTGCATGATTTAAATAAACTTGTAAGTCACAATCTGGAGTAATACAATACAATACAATAAATAATATAAATAAATTAAGCCAGCAGCTTTAAAATCCGTACTTGGTTTATTTCGTAGCCATATGCACAGTCATGTATGTAATTACTAGCATTTTTTGCGTCTACCAGTGTGTGAAATGCACAAACTTTCAATCTGATTTGTTAAAGTCCTGTTTTATCAGTTCAATTCACACACAGTATTTCCAAAGGTAAGCCGCATCTTTGCAGTTACATGCATTCCACAACTGATAGGAGTACATTAATTTCGCGAATTATCTGTGGACGAACATGTAAAAGGACTGAAGCGCAGATCTGCCAAATGAATTCGCAGAATTCCTGTACTTCTGAAAATCGAATAGATTATTTTGGATTGCTCTTATTTCATGAAGATGCATACTTCAGAACACAGATTACAGCAAATTTATAACTAAGAATAGCCAACTCACCTACTGTAATACAAATACTTACACTTATCCCCAGTAGAACTAAGGATTTATGCCGATAAACCATACAAATGTTAACCACTCAAAGCAAGCCTACTAAAATGCAATAATCTCTCTAATCTAGGCATCTTAGAAACATTGTTGTGTTTGATCTATATTGTTCAGTGACAAAGTGCTCATGTATACGAATCGTGGTTGTTTTGAACAGCGAAGTGCTAGAATGGGTTGCCTCCCTTGTTGACTTCTGATTTGCAGTCATTCCACTTTTATGGAATGACTGCAAATTTTGGACAAGAAGTTTGAAGACCTGTTCAGGGTGAAGTAAGATCAGCAGTAACTGTTGCCTACTCAGGAGCCAGGAACATGCACACAACGGCTACGGAGGTCTGCGAACTCAAGAGAAGGCAACTTGGGCGCGTGGCTGCATCACACACCACAGCCATCATCTTTGTACAACTGTGACTATCCCATATTAATAATGATATCCAGCGACAGTTTAACCCAGTGAGCTGCCTCTTCATTTGCAGCATTTCATTCCGCTGCTGTGACAAATATTTTTGCACTACTGCTTTGTGCATGTGCACTTCTCACGTAAATACTATGTGCATTATGCATATGCACTCTTACACAAATCGTTAGGAAATAACCTCGACAAGCTAACACGACAAGAGACCTGAACTGATATTCCATGTGGGGATGAACAGGATCACTTTAAACAAGGCGTGGCAGGCTAGAAGTAAAGCTTTGCCCAGAATATGGGCAAAGCTCAGAATGTGTGGAAAGCCCTCGTATTAAACACTTCAACAGGCTGGCGTCTGCCCCTGGATCAACACTGAACAGACTTAGAATAAAAGATACCTGCAATACCGTGAAGATCTAAGTAACTCCAAGAAACTGACGATATATTCACCCATCAGGAACAGTCTTACTGTGGGGCAGTGCGGCGCACTATGCACGCCCATCCATGGAGACTGGTAACCGTCTCTGGTGCCCACATCAGGATGCTGGGTTTGCGTCAGACTTCAGTTGAGATGAGAGGGAACCTGTGCTGGTATGAATGGCCCTGTCTCAGTGTGTTCTACTTCGCAGACTGATTACATCAAGACTAAGAAATAGCAGGTCGACAACTACATCAAGCTGCCCACCAAATGGCAGCAAGGCGAAGCAGGATGAAGGAAGACCTTGCCCGCTCTAGGGCAACTCGGGGCAAGATTATTTTACAGCTGGATTGCGAACCATTCCTACTAGTCTACATACCTTCTCACACTCCCCAACAATGCAAGTTTTACACTGCACGAATTTTGTATTTTCCTACGTGGTATAGAGAACCCATCCAGCATGTCTATCGTCATGGGTTTCCTCTGGCGGCCTCGCCAGTTAACCATGACCCTCCCACGGGCTTAGTCCATTAATGGCACCCCAAAACCTCACTTGGCTGCTTGATGTTTCTCATGCACCAAGTATTTGTTTGTATAGTGTATAGGCCTAGGGCCTGGCATGCACCTAGAACCTACTCCTAACTCCAGTAGTTAGCCCACTAACATAGGGCGCACCCCTTCAGGACCACAAAAAACGCCATGATAGCTGCGCAGGACGCTCAAGTATTTGGCGGAACTCTTGTTCAGTGATAAACTTCAGTTACAATATTCTAATACAACTAAGGAGTGCCAACAGATGGTTGGCCACACTCCCGAAATTACCGCGATGCAACAATGTTTAAACACAATCGCAGTAATTATATTCATAAAAAATAAATATAAATTAAGTTCTCATTAATATTAGCAAGATTCCCCGTTAAGAATATTTTTACACAAACTAGGGTCTATGCGTTGCTTGCGCATTTAACATTATACCATGTCACTGATAATGAGAGAGTATTTGGCAATTCGTATAATTTGTAGGCTTAGTTAAGTTTCACTAAGTTACGCCTTAGTAAGGTTTCGTACAGATTTGCTCACGTGACAAATTTGGTTATATATGCCAATCTAACGGTCTGAGTCAAATGGCGCACTGGTAAACTGTCCGTGGTGCGTACAAGTACACATTAATAAAGGGACAAATAATGAATGTTCAGGTGTGCTGGGCTGAAATGTTTTTCGTTAAACTAACATTCTCTATGTGCACGGAGAATTTTGCAGAAATGTACAGTTCATATACGGAAAATGAACCCGTAATGACTGAAAACTGAGCAGAGCTCAGTGGATACTGAATACGGAACTTGCCCTCCCAGTGTCAGTTACGGGAGGCGTGACGTCATGTCTCACGCAGGAGTCAGTCAGTTTTTATTAATTGTTACAAATATGACATTTTTAAGTTTACCACAACTTACGGAATTTCTTTGTTTTCAAAGTATCCGTGATATCAAAAACAGTTACGTTCAGTCTTGGAACAAAGCTTGTTGAATCCATCGTTCATGTCAACTTTATCTTCGAATTATTTTGAAGAATCTGTGAATTTGGAACATTTTAGCCAGCCTCTGAACTTGTTACTACTGAGTTATTAAAGTCACTACGAAATACTTCGAAATAACTGGAAACTGGCAAAGTTAGTATCAAGTTGTGCGTGCATTGGGGTGTTGGGGTAGGGGAGGACTGTAATTGTTCTTGTTCCCTTCGCGGAGAAAACTTGTCTAAGTCACTGGGGACCGTATTTACTTAGACTTCGGGTCCGGGAACGAACAATGCCGAGTCTACACGAGGCTTTCTTCGCCACTGTAACTAGAACATTTAAAGTTTGTGAGGCAGTAGGGGCATCCAAGTCACTTTAATTGCAATTACTTCAAGTTTCAAGAAAACTGAAAAAAAAAAAAAAAAAACTGCGACAGCGACGCAGTTCCAGGCGCGTACGCATGTACACTCGTGCAGCGAATCGCACACAGAAAGTCGCCAGACACAAACTGGAAGAAGTTTACGCTGCACGTTACGTCCATCATCCGTTCAGTGGACAGCAGCATACCATAGAAATATGTTAGTAGTCTTGCATACGTGCTAGGCACTATCACTACAGAGTGTCTTTGGCAGTTACAACACGCGGGATATTTGTTAGGTCAATAAACAAAAGTCTGAAGTTCTCATTTCTTGCTGTAAAGTTGTCTGCAATAAGAGGGTGGCCACCCTTGTTACTGCCAGTACGGGGTAGGTATTCTGAAATGTTTCTCTATCGATGAAAATCCCGATAATATGAAACAAGTTGGAAGGATTTTAACGTAGTTTCACTTATTTTAGTTATTTTACAAAATAAATTTTGTAGTATCAATTGCCATAGGCTTGCATTAGAAATCTACTCACCAAGATTGTCTGCCTAATTCATTCTCAGCCTGTATAGTACTGTACGAGATAAATTTCCGAGACCAAGTATTTTACATGAAATATGATTGTATTTGTTAAGCTGCAGTATGTACGTCAATTTTAGCAAACTCTATAATGCATGCTATTTAACATGGTCGTATTATAGGACGTGTGAATAACATGGTAAATTGAAAATATAGTAGTTACAAACGTTCCAGAAAATGTGTTAGAACTTATTTGCACTATAATAGTATTTTAACTCCCATTTTAGTATCTTACAAAAATTACACTTCAACAGTACCATTAACAATTTCACAAAATTTCTTGATACGGAATGAGACGCTATAGAATCAGTTATACGACCGACGAAGAAAAATTCAGGATGGGGTTGGGATGAAGGTAATAACATTTAGTACATTGGCTCATTACGATTAAGTGGCAAGGCTTCTTTTCTAGTCTAAGCGTGCAGTGGCAATATTTAAGTGGTTAGGGTGCTGCTTCCGCGGAAAAAATTTCAGCTACACTACGTGCACTCCGCTTTTCACTGATAACGGATCGCGTGTCAGAAGTTATCAATTCGGTAAAGTTTTAATTTAACACTGGGATTTGCCCTACTGATTGAAGCTAGCTGGCATTAACAACTTTGCATACAAATTTGACAACTCTTCAATAACAAATTTATACTAATTTTATTTTGTTGGAAAATTTTCTTAGTCGCGTTGTTTAAATAATTCTTTTGAGATTTTTTTTTAAAGGACAGCTAATTTGTGGAATGTCAGTGTAGGTTTTGAGAGAGACTAACTTTTGACCTTCAACTTTGCTAATATAACGTTAATTTTCTTTTAACGTCAGAATATAATTTTTTTTCTCTTATCCCCACTAAGAAAACTTTGTAAAAAGGGTGATATTTAGAAGTTAAATGATCAAATACAACATTTTACCCTTTTCATCACCACCACAACCTACCGTCAACACGTTTTGATTTTCATTGAATTTTCAATAAATACAAAAACTTCTTATTAATTATGTATTTAGTTGTTGCTTTCATGTTATGTCAGAGATAATTCTGTATGTTGATTTAAAGAGTAACCTTATGCTTCTCAAAAATTGTATTTTACCTTAAACAAGTTTCGCTTTATCTGCATCTACACACTTAACTCTCCACACTGTTCCGAATAAATTTCTCGTGGCACTCAACTATTTTCGAATGAATAAAAATTACACACAAATACATTGAGCAATACTAATTACAAACTGTCATTACCATCAGACACACTGCACACAAACCAACAACCTACTATATAACTTTCACGATATATCATTTAAATTTTTGATGTTAAAATATTCGAGGAAACTGATTAGCGTTTATAATATTATACAGGAAACTTTAATAAAATGTTACTATATAACGATTTAACGCATTAAATGCGATTTTTTAAGCCAACTTAGAATAACTATGCATTAAAGTATATTAAATACCAATCCAGCGGGGTTCTAAAAAACAAGTGTTAGCTAATGCCATTTTACAAATTTCGTTACTGTAAGAAACCAATTGCTTAACAGTCTTCACTTTGTACAAAATGAAGACAGACGTGTGCGATCTTAAAGAGGTTGTGAGGCCGGCGGAACGTATGTGCCCTCCAAGACAACATACGCATATCCTTTTGAGAGCTGCAGTCTGATGGGGCAACTCCAGCATCGCGCGACCCACTTGTCTTGCCCGGTGGATTAGCTACGCAAAACTCTTCGATTACTAACATTTTAAAAACACTTTCAAACTGTTTTTAGCTAAATCACAATATATTATTATCTGGACGATTCTCTGGAACGAGGACTATTCCATATGCATTTTGAATAGTATTTAATTTAAATACTTTATTACGCTCCCTTCATTATTATTTGTATTCTGTTTAGATTTAAATTATATTAATCCTGTGGCGTGCCCTATAACATTATATACTGGTCTTCCAGTGGGTAAATAACCCTGACCATGCGTCCACCTAAGTGACGTTTGAACGATGTTAGAAAGTTAAACTCACGATGGTGTCTGATGCGAAGGATCAAGGTGATTTAGGGACAAATTCAAACACCTCTCTTACTGGAAACTTCTGGAGCCCTTCAACATATCCAAAATTAACTTCCACTCCGCTAAATATTAATCCCTACAAAATGCATACCTACGGAAATTTATTAGTGTCTGAAGGAGTCTTCATTGAGAATCTGACATACCACGCGGACAACACGTGCCTTTGTCAAAGGCTGAAGCCTACGTGGACCTGTTAACTGAATTCAATTAATTTTACAATTGACTTTGCAGTGTTTTGATATAGAATTTTAAAATTTCTCTTCTGGAAAATAATGAAGCAACAGGCCCTATACGTATTCCCAGTATTTTGCAACATTTAGATAAAGTGCCATTAACTATAAAGTTTTTTTTAATCTAACCAAATTTGACTGCAAACCAGGATTACTTATATAGGATATTAGCGGTACTTGTTGGCAGGCATTTCTTCAAAGGTTGATTTTAAATAATCTGAACTTCGAACTACCTGAACGGCTGAAGTAGAAATGAACAATCTTATCCTTTAATATAAATCGGGGCAAACAGCATCAAGTTCGAATTAATTCAAGTCATCTTCTTGCTATGAATTGGGGACAAAATCAAAACATTTTTTCCAACAATTCTTGCACATTTACCGTTCATTGTATATATAAACCCCTTTCCATTCTGCATTAATCAGAGTACCTCGCTTATCCTCGTTATCGGGATGTAAAATTTAGAGGTTCTGCTCAAGTATACAACCCGATGCCCTGTTTGTTTATACAGTTTTAATATTTTAATACTTTATTAAAACTCACTACCGGAAAAAAGTACAGAATTACACTTTTTATACCCTCCGACGACTTGCTCATTTCCTACAATCTTCTTGCCTTACTACCTTGATGATATTTCTTAACATATAACTAGTTTAAAACATATCTGCATCTTTCTAGTCTTATTGCTAACAAAAGCTCAGTTATTTTTCTGTTCCTTTTATTTCGTATTCGTTTACGTCAAAATGAAAATATGATTCTAACTCTTACTTTAGAATGTAATATAACCAACAGAGTTGCTAACCATTCCGACTTAACTTACATCGACTGAACACACTGAAGTATCGCTAAGGATACCGGGTTGCATATTCAGACGTCAGGCTACTTACTGCCTCTGGAAACATACGGGCAAGCAAAACTGATTGAAGACCGGTGTGAAACTACAACTTGCGACCAGTTATATGCTCTAGCCTAGTCTAAACTCTCCTCAGGTCAGTTGTTTTACAAAGGGTGGTACTCTTAGAGGTTCTGAATCATTTCTACTGCTCCTGTCTAATGTCCAGTGCGCTCGCCTCGTAGAACACGTCTTATATTTGTACCTCCTGTTGGAACCACAAGTCTCGCACGTTCATATTTCAAATACTTTTAGATTTAATATTTAAATTCAATCTACTACGAGTGTGACCTTACACATCACAATTAGTTCTGCCAGGTGGAAATGTTTAAAAAACCTTACCAATATGTTATAACAGATATCCTAAAAATTTGTATTAACTCGCTGCGATTTAATGCTGACAGGCGACTAGGCCCTGTGAAGTTTCATACAGGATTGAGTTACCGTATCAAATTTCATTACTTCACATTAGATGTGATTGGCGAAGCCATAGTTTAAGTTGTGTCCAAAATTAGTGTGTGCGTGTTTGTATAACGATACTCTACAAGTTCGGTTTACAAAATCAGGTTAATACATAAATAAATAACTAAAGCAAATTGTTCTTTTCAATTAAAACCCTCACTTTTATATAATTACATATAAACATAATTTGATCATATCTAAGATTTCTACAGAATGTAGATACCAAAATTCATTAAAATTTACAGGTTCTCAGACAGTATACCCTTAAAAAAAAAGATGCTCAAAATTCTGATTGAACTAAATACAGCTTCTCTGGGAATGCTCTACAATACGTGGTGTAGAGTTTACGTCTCACTGAGTAAATTTTCCATTTTTAATTTCACACAAAATCTAAACTTAACTCTGAATTTAGCTTCCAACATCTGTCACCAGTCATCTTGCAACTACAATACCCTCCTCCCCCCCCCAACAGTCTTATTTAAATTCCCCAAACTTCTGTTGCTGGTATTTCAGACATGCGGCTATTTGGATATTGGTTCAGTGAAAACCTATCCCAGGTCGTGAACTCTATTCACTACGACACCATGCCGTTCTTAGATAAGTTCTCTACATATTATTCTATCCTTCATGGCTGCACGATGACGAAATAAGTTACCGCAAATGGCGATTACTTATTCTCGGTAACTTTAAGACTAAGTTTAAAAGTTAAGATTTTACGTAAGTAGGTAGATTTTACGAGACGCGCTGAAAAGTCTTACGACCCAGATAAAAAAATATAGTGTAAATAAGCATGTTATAGGCCTAATTCTCAATTTATCTGAACACTCACCGTATAAATTATGTTATTAACTATGAGACTACTTATCCGTTAAAAACCACGTGAAATAGCTGTGGTGGGCCTGAGGAGAGAATAAATTTATTATCTTTAATTGTTCGTACCTAGCCAAAATAATTAATTCTGCTTGCAACAAAATGTGCCGTGAAAGTTAACGCAAATGACGCCAGGAACATTGCTCCGACAGCACGAGAGTTAATGGCGAAAATATGCACCCTGTTTTTCAGAGCGTTTTGCTTTAACGATTGTCTAGTTACAGAATACTTACGAGACCACGGGAACAAACAGGCCTACTTGCTACGTGACAAACTACTAGACAGCGCGAATGTAGCGCCGTCAAATGCTCACAGACGTTTTATAGTTCACCGTTGGCAATTCTCCGCGTTAGCAGAGTAAGGCGCTAGGACAGACATTTCTGAGGACCTGTGATGTTCGATTGACTTGGCACTTTCGAAATAAAACATTCGGAAAAAATACTGTGAGCAGCTTCACACATTTTAATGTAATGTAAGCACCGACGCATACTCGTGAAGTTGTCAGCGACTCAGTGAAGGTGTAGGCCAGTCACGGTAAAGTGAGTACTTTTGAAAGTGCTCTCATTTGGAATAATAGTTAAATATATTTTGTTTTATCCTTTGACGTTAAATTCCAAGTGTTGTGGAATATGCATTCTGTGTTTATTATTTACACGGCAATATTTATTCAAAAAGTTAGTTAAGGATTAAAAATGGTTGAAAGGAAATATTAACTTGGGGCCTCAGTGCTCATTTTACCATGAACAGACTATAGTACCTCGTATTTCTGTGGAATAAAAAATAAATGTTTTTAATTTGTAGATACTGAATGAAATTTTTTTCCTGTTAACGTGTCGAGAGTAAGAATCGGAATATAAACTACATATTCATCTCTAACAAACACACTTTTACGCTCGATTGACGTACGAACAAAGTGAGAAGATACACAGTAATGCTAACTTCACGTGGGACAGAAAAACCTACAAATTAAGCGAGAGTTAGACTTTGAAAAGTACTGGTACCACGACCAGCCTATACCAAGACCACTACAAGGAAGTCGCGCTGCCCAGCTGTTAACACGACATGCAAGCCGAGTAGGAGAGACTGTGGTGTTGACAGTACCTTGTAGACTCCACGCCGCGATAGCCCACACCACACTGACACCTGACTGCAGATTGTCGCCAACTACCTGCGTGTGCTCGACTGCCACGCATGCGCACTAGGTGCATGCTTGCTCCGACAGACTGCGCTGCATCGCCCGTTGACTGTGGTCGGCGTCAAACTCTCTTTACACTACGAGAAACAAAGCTGTACGAAGTTGGCTTGGGTTGAATCCACACATTAACGATCCTACTGCCCAAGTTCGACCGATAGAAAAGCATTTTACAGCGTGTTGTTTGAAATCAAAATATATACAGGTTTTTATTTAATAATATTTTTGTAGTATACAATAGTTTTAAAAGCAGGCAAACAGAAATAAATCTTCAAAGTTGGTTATTTGAAGTCAGAATATAATGTGTTCATTTAAAAGCATACTCATAGGAGCGTGCATCACATGCCAGCCAACTCGGTGATGCAATCTGTCGGGATTCGGAAAACTACATGGACAGTATTTCGCGTGAATTATTTCTGATGAAACAGTAAACAAGATAAAGGTGTAACAAAAAGTTCTAATATTTAACATGGTTGGAATATTAACTGATTATTGTATAAAAACTGCATTCAAAACGCCGTATTTTGACCATTTTGGTACTGCTTTATACATAAGTATTGTGCACAAATCTCCACTCTGTCATAATAGGACCAACCTGTCGTTATTAACGAGGAACTTTGTCACTTTATCTCCAGTCGTTATCGCGAAAATTTCGAATCATCATTCGAATACGAACTCATTGCCCAAACATTTATAGCGTATCATAGGCACGCGGAAGAGATGAGTTAGGCTTGCTGTGATGAACGCTTTCTAGCTTACGATTTTTTTACTGTGGAATTCAGGCAGTGCAGAGTAGTAACTTCGTTGTGTATACTTCTATTTGAGCGGAGGCGGTTCTAGGTTCTACTCTTCACGCTCGTATTTGTAACAGTGTAAGCCCCTCGACACCCTCCACGCACCTCGCTCTGTGCTCCCGCTTACGTTTACGACGCGACTGCACCGTTTACAGATTTGATGAATTTCAGATTTATTTACAATCGCTCTTGTACACGGCTGACTTGGGAGTTTCCCGACTGTCACAAGCGTGTCCGAAGATTTATCGCAGCACTACCTCGCCCTAGTTACTAAACAACGTATAATGCGATACAAGTTAGCGCAGCGCTACCTCGCCCTAGTTACTAAACAACGTATAATGCGATACAAGTTAGCGAGTACGCTGCTGCCCTACATGTGTTACGTTAACAAACTGCCGACGTCACAGATAAGTTCATCACAGTGCTAGTGCAAGAGATTCTGCGTTCGAATTAGAGATATGCGTTTATGTACCCGATATTTTGGAAATAAATGAGAGAGTTTGGTGTGTAAATCATTCCCTCATCAGACATCCAAAATACGACAGCGACATTTAGGAGATTGATTACTTCCCAATTGGATTTAGCAATTTTCTCACAGAGCACACACAATAGTTTTCCTAACATTCTCAGTTTGTTGTGGTTGCACTACCTCCACTTCTTTCTAACAGGTAACAACTGAGATGAGAAGTGATTATTTTAATCGAAGAACTACAAAGGAAACAGCAGGAAGAAAAACCATATCATATAGACCCCAGGAGTGTGTTAAGCTATACCATACGTCCTGTCGGGCTGCAAAATTTAAAACAATATCTCTAGTGCTAAGTAGTTTCAAATTTAAAAAATAAACATAAATACAAGATGGCAGGATCGGCGCCAGTCGCTAGTGAATAGCGGCAAAGACATGGTGGCACGTTGTTGGGAACAAAACCACAATTACTGGACCTTGACGTAGCGCAGTTGCGACAACGGACTGCCCTGCTGCGGGGCTCAAGTGTTGCAGAAGGAAGAACAATTAGCCTACCTCCACTTCTCAAAGAACAAAATTAAATACGAAAGGAAAAATTCTCAGACTTAGCCAACAAAGACGGGTATTTACTTAAAGAGGGGCCACGGTGGTGTAGTGGTTAGACAACTCACGTAAGGTGAACTGGGTTCGATTCCCGGCGGGGGTCAGACGAATATTCGTATGTAGATAACATGGTGGATGTTGGCGCTTCCCGGTGGGTTTTCTCAGGGTGCTCCCTTGAATTACACCGCCACTTTACACATCCTTTCTGTGACGGGATTACAATCACCTCGTTACACCTGGCATGGAACAAGCCATATTTCACGTGAACGTAGCATGAGGTCATTTAGGAAGTGTTATTGTGTTGCATCCCACTAAGCACTTTAACCTCGAATAGTAAATTTAAATGTCGCACCAACAGTTACTTTTCCCACGGAAAACTCTCAAATTTTAGGCGAGCAGGCGTTTATGTGTTACGGATCAAATGTAACCCAGAATAAGCGGGAAGCTGGGTGTTCGTGATTTTTATTCAAACTGGAGCACAACTACGAAATGACCGTAATTTACAGAATGTCTCAATCTAAAGAATACTGTTTCGAGAGAGCACTCTTTCGCACAACCTGATGAGAGCACTGCTTCGCGCTCTCTCACTCTCTCGCTCTGTGAAACTGAGACAACCCCCCCCTCTCTCTCTCTCTTCTCTCTCCGACGTCATGCAGGCAGATGATGCCAAAAGGCGGGAAATCATGTTGAGCTTAAATCGCGGCCGTAGCTACTGTAAACAATTTATACGTGTTCAAAATAATTCACCAGTAACGAAAACACTACCAGAATAATTATTAGCGCATAAAATAGTATTATTTTTCTTTCATACCAGGTGTTTCAGGGGGAAACGGACATCGCTAAGACGTGATAGTATGGACCATTCTGAAGGGAAAACATTAATAAACACATGTTGTATTCGCAATGGTGTCTGAGATACAGCCATGCGACACGGCGTTCACCATGTTGGTCACTTGAATGCGCACATCACTTGCGCAGAGATGCGCATCACTTGCGCGAAGGGAAGGCGAGCTGGGTCGCACCGGTGTGGATTGTCGCAGTTAGGTTGGAGCACTTGACTAGTGCAGTTCGTATTGTGTGCTGTGATGTCACGCGTATTTACACGAGCGGAGTATGCCGACATGTGTAGGCTACGTCTATGGCCATTGCAATGGCAATGAGAGGGCTGCTCTACGCGAATACCAAAGAAGGTTTCCTGAACGCACAGTACCTCGTCGAACAGTGTTGTCGAGGGCCTTCGACACACTGCGTGAACGTGGTTCTCTGCCCAGCTGTATCTCGGACACTTTTGCCAACACAGCATATGCTTACTGACATTCTCCCTTCAGAATCGTCCATACCATAACCTCTTAACGTATGTCCGTTTCCCCCTGAAACATCTGGTATATTACCGTCATGTTGCAGCAAAGTGACAAAAAATACGAGTCTTTGTCAGAAATCGTTGTGTGTGTGTGTGTGTGTATATATATATATACACACACACACAGACACACGCGTGTTACGTAAGTTATTTTGTTGACTGGGACAGTTGAGACACGGCCTTAGTCCCAGTTGTGATTGTCCTGTAAGACCACGTGATTCAGAGTCACGTACCACGTGTTACACAAATACTAAACGTAGACCGGCTTGACTTTACGTGAACTTACGTTTTCCGTTAAATAAACAAAACACACAAGTCAATATATAACTGGCTTACGCAAACTTCTTATGTGTAATGTGTAACTGGTAACGTATAGGTCCAGCCGTACGTGCCTGCCGCCTTGAGTGAACTTGTGGCCCATGTTGACCCCTTACTTGCGGCGAAGACTGAACAAGGCAGCAGTGATGATGGAATATCAACCTTCTAGGACACTTCCTTGTGGCGTATATTGTAATCATACCGAACTGTGCGAGTTGGTGCGAGACGTCTCAAGGCGCGAGCTCTAAGGCCGCGTCTCCATTGGCACGGAGAGCGCTCTCTCGTGCTCTCGTTCTCGAGACCACGTCACAATGACGAGAGAGAGAGAACGCTCTCTGGTCGTCTCAATTCGTCGGAGAGAGCACGAGGTTGCACCGTATTTGTTTACATTGTTTCAGTGTTTGAGTAAGGTTAAGCTTTCTGAGATAAAACCACGTCGAATTTTACCTGAAAGTGAGTAACTGTAACTGTTTGAGTCAACGAAATAACTTACGTAACACGGATTTATAAATATATAAATAAGGATTTCTAACAAAGTTTTTCTTGTCACTTTGCTGCAACACGACGGAAATGTATAAACAAAAACAATAGTATTTAATGCCCTAACAATTTTTCCGATAGTGCCATCATTATTTGTGAGTTTTTTTTGGACACTTACAGTATAAACTACTTCCAATCGTTATGGACTTGATTTTAGCTTAACTTGATTTCGCGCTTTTTGGCATCAGCTGTCTGCGTGGTGCCGACCAGAGACCAGTGAGCGGTTGTCTCAGTTTCACAGGCCGAGAGAGTAAGAGAGCGCGAAGCAGCGCTCTCGCCTGGTTGTGCGAAAGTGTGCTCTCTCGAAAGAGTGCTAAATTAAGACACGGCCTAAAAACAAAAAAACAGTATATCATTTTTGTACCACAAAAACTAACCTCCCGACGCCCGCATGAATTTCTGTTTCATATTTTTTGACTGTGCATAGATTACAAATTCGCGATACGTAGCTGCACAGCTCGTCTTATTGGTGGATGTGGGACGAGATCAAACGTAAACAATGCACAGATAACTGTACAGAGTGCAGTGGAGATGCTTAGACCACTCTTACCATCTAGGTATTGGGAATCGACGAGGGTGGAGTGAGGTGAGTACAAGGGCAGGGGAAACAGGAGATCCTCGAGAAAACCCGGCGATAAGCGACATCGTCCGGCAAGATTCCTACGTGCGGAAATCCGGGAGCGACCCCGCCAGGAGGCGAGCGCTCTAGCCGCTGAGTACCGCGGCCCCTCATAAGGAATTGAAGTCTTTGCAGTCTTCACATTCAGTCTGTCTGGAGACGAACAGTTCTGGAAACATAGCTACTGTCCCTTCAGAGAAAATACTCTGTGTTTATCCTTCTTGTTTTTTACATTTATTTGTAAAAACCTGTGTTTTCTGTCCTCTTTGTTCGTTCCGTTACGCCTTCTGTTATATTAGGCTCGTTTGTTTTGTAATTACTTGTTGAATTTCTTGTGAGGAATTATTTATGCATTATTTACGCTACGGATTATAACAACTGCTCTTGGCTTTAGGTACTCGTGTTTTTTTTAAAACGTAAATTCGTGTTCTATTCTGTATTTCATACGGCAGCATAGCTCTGCAATGGCGTACTTTGATAATAATAATAGTTTTCCATTTAATTACTCACCTTTATGGCAAGAATCACTGAGATACAAATAAGTGATAACGTTGCTTCACACTTTCAGATATTTCTGTTTTGAGATTTTTTTTGTATTTCCTTTTATTATTTACAAAAAGTCCACACAATTCATAAAACTCATCGAATCAGAGCACATAAATCAATCAACCGACTGGTTGAAAAGAAACATTTTTGCAATTATGGGTTGAATTTTCGCGATAGATTTACTAATATCTAGCATTAATTTTTTATTATTTTCTGTAAATAAAAGATTTTATTTTACATGTTTATTATCTGATCAATGTGGTTATATTTATAGGAAAGGTGTTTTTCTTTAGTTATGCGGTTTTTCTCCATTGTTCCCTTCCGTAGTTGGCATAGGCAGCGGAGTAAAGTAATCTTGGATACAGACTACAGTTACATCGGATGCGACCTGGTGGCGAACCCAGAAAGCAAAGTAAATGATGGCTACTGACTACAGTTAGATTAGACGCGACCCTGGCGGTGAACCCAGAAAGCAAAGTAAGGATGGATACTGACTACAGTTAGATTAGATGCGACCCTGGCGGCGAACCCAGAAAGCAAAGTAAGGATGGATACTGACTACAGTTAGATTAGACGCGACCCTGGCGGCGACCCCAGAAAGAAAAGTACGGATGGATACTGACTACAGTTAGATCAGACGCGACCCTGGAGGTGAAATCAGAAAGCAAAGTAAGGTTGAATACTGTCTACAGTTATATTAGCACGACCCTGGTGGCGAACCCAGAAAGCAAAGTAAGGTTGAATATTGTCTACAGTTATATTAGATGCGACCCTGGTGGCGAACCCAGAAAGCAAAGTAAGGATGGATACTGACTACAGTTAGATTAGATGCGACCCTGGCGGCGAACCCAGAAAGCAAAGTAAGGATGGATACTGACTACAGTTATATTAGACGCGACCCTGGCGGCGAACCCAGAAAGCAAAGTATGGATGGATACTGACTACAGTTAGATTAGACGCGACCCTGGCGGCGAACCCAGAAAGCAAAGTAAGGATGGATACTGACTACAGTTAGATTAGATGCGACCCTGGCGGCGAACCCAGAAAGCAAAGTATGGATGGATACTGACTACAGTTAGATTAGACGCGACCCTGGCGGCGAACCCAGAAAGCAAAGTAAGGTTGAATATTGTCTACCGTTAAATCAGATGTGACCCTTGTGGTGAACCTAGAAAGTAAAGTAAGGTTGGATACTGACTGCAGTTAGACCAGATGCGACCGTTGTGGCCAACCTTGAAAGNCCGTTAAATCAGATGTGACCCTTGTGGTGAACCTAGAAAGTAAAGTAAGGTTGGATACTGACTGCAGTTAGATCAGATGCGACCCTTGTGGCGAACCTAGAAAGTAAAGTAAGGTTGGATACTGACTGCAGTTAGACCAGATGCGACCGTTGTGGCCAACCTTGAAAGTAAAGTAGGGTTTGATACTGACAACATTTATATGAGATGCGATCCTGGTGGTGAACTCAGAAATTAAAGTAAGGTTGGATACTGACTACAGTTAGATCAGACGCAACCCTTGCGGCGAACCTAGAAAGTAAAGTAAGGTTAACTACAAAGTTCCCATTGGAACCAGCGCTGGCCTCACCAAACCTCCCCTTCAGGTGGCCGATACCTATTAAATGGTCATATCTGGAGCACTTCTTTCTACCTTTACTTTATCTCCCGCAATCTAGATCTAAATCAGCTCTTTTCTTTCGCAGGGCACCACCGGGGAACTTTGAATTTTGAAATTCGCTATGCTGGTCGAAATGAATTTAAAAACACAAAAACTAGACATTAACACACATTCCTATCGCGATCGCGTTTGTCCTTCTTTCATGGAAATTAAGCATGTCGGCATCCCTGATCAAATTCGCGCCCCAGTGCGTCCGGGTAGTGTCTGGACTTAGATTTGGAGGTCAGCTGGTAACCAGAATTGTCCCCCACCTCCTCGCCCACCGGGCGCAAGGGGCATTGTTCGATTCCACACTGCAGACTTTCTTACGAACATCAAATTTACACAAACATTGAACTACCATTCTCAGACCATATGGTCAGTCCCTTCCTTAATAAGCGGCGCTCCTTCCATCTTCCAAAATCTCGTTCCTGGGCCATCGCTGGGGTCGTTATCATTGGGTTTTCCTAGAAAAAGAAGAAGTCTTATCCAGGAAGTGTTGACACATCAGGGTTAGTTACGTCCGGATTTTTGCAAGGAGTCGCCCGAGGTGAAGGACTAGTACCTGACCACAGAGTACATCGTGAAGGGTTTACTATGATCAAAGGCACGCCTCCCGTATGTACATACGGCATCCTTAAAGATCAAGACAGGGTCAAATGTTTCCCCCCTTCTTCAGAAGCACTCCTTGAGTAAGCTCAAGAGTGCCTCCTTGTTTGTGGGCAGACCCACCTGGGCTACGGTGAGCCTATCCACACACTCCATGTGGGGGAAAAGGATCTTCTCTCCCCTGTCTATTGATCTTACCAGTAGAGCCACTGCTGCCATCAGAATGGTAGGTTCCATCAGTCTTGAAACCTGGGTACCTCGTAAGACCTCGTCATAGAGTTCCCAGAGTTCCTTCGGGTGGGCTCCTAGGGGCCAGGCATGCACTCCAACATCCATTGACTTCTTATTGGACGGCCATTCTATGGTAACGATTCTCTCGGAGAAAGGTACCATTTCATTTCTCTTTACCCTTGCCTTAAGCATAGACTTCCCTTTCGTTTCTTACATTCACGTCTTCACTTTTGTCTCTCTCCTCATGCTCACTTTGCCTTCCAAGGGCGCAGACTGCTCATCTCTTCTTGTCCCTTAGTAGCTTGCTGATATTGCGCGCAACATGAGCAAAGCCCTCCCTTACATACAAGACTGGACTCCAGGAACACGGCCATCCTTCATTTGGCCTCTCTGGATTTTCTTGAGCCGGTTGGGTCGTCACATATGGTGTAGTTTCCTCTTTTGGATCTTTCAAATACAATACAGAGCCAGCCATCCTCGGTATTTGGGTTTGTTTCGTGATTATTTCTGGTTATTCTGGTGGTTCTGGTGTTGACGGTGAGGGGGGGGGNGTTCTTCCAGTACCACTACTGGGTAGAGGTGTTAAGACACTTTCGTTTTCTAGATCAGCCCTTTTCTTCCGAATGCTCTGGCTCAGACTTTGGTTCAGCCACCACACATCAAAATCTTCGTTTCTCTTACCTGCCTTTGTTAGATATTCTAGCACTACATATGCCAGAATCTTATCCATAGTCATATCCCGGAGATTTAGTGGTCCAGCAAAGGAGGTTCGGAGATCTTCAATTTTCGGGCAGTTATATAGGAGGTGAGTGGAGGTGTCAGGCACCCCACATATCACACAGTCTGGATCTTGTACCAGGCCCATTGAGGACAACGTTTCCTTGAAATTTCCATGCCCGGTCAGGAACTGAGCACTATAGGGATCTATACCAAGCCACCTCATGCGCAGCCTAAACCGGACATCTGGAAATATGTCATATGTTTGTCTCCCTTTTTCAGATGCCTCCCACCGGTCTTGCCAGACATCCCGGGTTTTCCCCTGAAGTGCCTTCACGTCCTCTGAGGGGATTGGATCCACCCATTTTCCTCTACTTATTAGTCCTCTCTCCGTTATTAAGAGATCCAGCGGGAGTTCTCCTGCAAGGACTTGCAGGACATCGTTTGAAGTTGTTCTATAGGCCTTGGTAATACCAAGAATAGTTTCTCTTTGCGTACTGATCACCTTGTGCTTAACGTGAACCTTGCTAACCTCCGGGTACTATACACCACAGGCGTACATAACCACAGGCAGAAAGACACTTCTGTACGTTAGTTTCAGCGTGTAGTAGCCGAGACCCCAGTTCGCAGGAGCTACAGCCCTGAGATTTTGGAACATCACAACGGCTTTGTTCATGGCATAGCTGACGTGCCCATGGAACGTGAGATGAGTATGCAGTATCACTCCAAGATACTTCATTTCCTGGACGAGTTTTACAACTCGTCCTTCGAATCTTATCACTGGTTTTCTCTGGGGGTTTCCTTTTAGTAATATCCCATTCATCGTTTCTACAGAGAACTTAAATTTGACGTTCTCTGCTCAGGTTGATATTGTATCCATGGCACTTTCCATTTTTTGTCTCCAGTTCTTGCAGTGACCTTGCTGGTATTAACAGCAGACCATCGTCAGCATATCTGTAGATCACACAGCCATCTGGGAGGTTCAACTGCAGCAATCCCTCAAAGATTATGTTCCAGAGGATGGGACCAAGTACCAACCCCTGTGGACATCCTTTGCTGAGCATCTTTTCTTCTCTGTGTTCCCCTAGGTGTATTCGCATGTTTTTTTCTTTCATGAAATCCTTAATTACATTAAAGATATTCCTTGGTATTTCAGTAATCTTAATTGCCACAGGATCTGGGGCCACCATGCGTTGCCAAAAGTACTCGAGATATCCAAGGAGATGCCTAAGACGTAATTTTCTTCATACTGTCTTACCTAGTTAATCATGTCAATGATTGCCTTCTCGGTGCTCTTTCCCTTTATAAATCCGCACTACTTGTCATGGATACCTAGGACTACGTCCAGATATTCCATAAGCCTCCTGTTCACCAGGTGCTCAAGCACTTTGCCCATTACAGATAGAAGTGTAATGGGCCTGTAGGATTGGGCTAATCTCGGGTTTTTTCCTGCTCCCTTATATATTATTTTCAGAAGACCTCGCTTCTTGCATCCTGGGAAACTACCTGTTTCCAGACATTGGTTAAACAGCTTGAGCATCTCGGTTCTCATTCTTGGATATGCTCGGAGGAGCATTTCCCTTGTCAGTCCGTGTAGACCTGGTGCCTTCTTCAGTTTGATCCTGCGGGCAGTTAGATTTAACTCCCCCAGAGAAAACGGTGCTGTGTCCTCGGTATTGATCTCCATCTCCATGGTGTTTCTCATTTCCTGATGGTACTCTGTTTCTCCTGTTCGGTCATCGTCAGGCAACAAGACTTTCATCAAGTGTCTGGTGTTTTCCTCAAAGGATTGCAGTAGCTGTCCATCATGCTCCAGGGCTGACAGCTCCTCTGAGCTTCGCACTTTACCTGGCCCTATCTGGTAGACTAGGCCCCAATGGTCCTCGTTTCCCCTATCCGTAACAAGCTCTCTCCATGTTTGTTGCCTTTTCTTTCTGATTTTCCGCCGATACTCGCCCCTCAGGATATTGTACCGATGCACTGCTCTTAATCTTTGCTCTGGTTTATACACTCTCTTCAAATGCTTCCTCGAGTGCTTCAAATTTCTGCTAAGCAGTTCCAGCTCATCATCCCACCAGTGATGGGGTTCTTTCCTGGACACGTGGAGAATTGCTTCCTTACAGGCGTCCATTATCACCCTTACCCAACTTTGAGCTCTTTCGTTTATAGACATGGTCTCGTGGTCATGCCTATATCTCTCCACCTTCCTTAGCAGTACTTTGTCGATGAGAGGCCAATTGGCTTTCGCTGTCACGAACCTGGGCCTGGTCGGTCAGTTTCCCTTACTTCCATTCCACCGGATGGTAACAGGATCATTTTATGGTCTGAATCAAGCTCATCTGAAACTCTCCAGTCCCCGATACGTCCAAGAGCACGTGCCGTCGCTACGGTTACGTCCAGATACGATTCTGTATCATTGACTGACGACCAGAAGGTCGCCTGGTGACCTGGTGTATTCGCAACCTGCAAATTTTTCTCGATTAGGTACTTGTTCACCTCCTCTCCTCTGTCGTCCGTCCTTGAGGAATTCCAAAGTTCTGACTCGGCATTAATATCCGTAACAATGTTGATGTTCTGTTCTTTTGCTCCTTGAACAATCAAATCCCACTGGGAGAGACGACATTCAAGTGGGTCCCGGGGTTGGAAGTAGGACGATACAATCATCAAACTCCCGTCTCCCATTTTCAGTTTCAAACACGCATGAAGCGTGTTTGATAAAGCTTCTAGTGGGATATAGTCTATCTCGAAATTTCTTACCCAGATTCCTGCCATTGGGTTTTCCCCAACCAAGACGAACAGATTTTGAAGACTTGGTATTTTCCCGTTGAGCAGGTAGGGCTCCTGCATCAATACCAGATACAGTTGTTGCTCCTGTCCAGTTCTATACATTTTCATTGTTAGAACTGCTGCCCTATGCGGGTTGATTTGCCCAATCCATAGTGGCACATGTCCCTCAGACATACTGGGTTCCTTTCAAGTTCCAGTGCTAGCATACGCTGGTGAATGGGGCAGTCAGATGTACCTGCCCTGTGGTTGATATCCTTTTTCTTTTCTTTGAGGCAGTTAAAACATTTAACTGCTTTGCCCTTTTTGGTACATTCACTGTATTTATGTCGCTCATCAGTGCAGCCAGCACAGATACTAACTACAGTTGGATCAGAAAGTAATGCAGTGGAGTCCTAGTGATGTTAAGTCGAGAAAAATTTCCCTTTCCGAGGAAAATTCGGAAATTCTTTTAATGGAAAGGGAGGAAAAAATTATTCACGAAATCGTTGGAAATTCGGGGACATTCCAAGAACTTTCTAAGGTGCCATATTGAATGAATTATTACAGGAATTTTCACTCGTCATATTACAGCTGCAATTGTTGAGGACAGGTGGTTGCTTTATTCATTTAGTGAAGTGGAACCCAAGAAACTGAAGTAAATCAATACTGATGAAATGTGGAACAAAAATGGTTCCAAAAAGATTTTACCGAAAAGCTGACTTTTTTCAATATGTCTGCTCTTGAAAAACTCTTAATCATGATTCATGCTATACTACTGAGGCAGAACGCATTTTAAGCATAGTCACTGGGATTAAATGCAATAAGAGTAACTTCTTCGCACAAACTTGAATTCTGTGTGCAATTCGAATCAATTTCCTGTCGAAACAGATGAGTTCGGTCTCCGAACTGCCAGTTGTCCATTTCTGTAATGTCATCCTACAGAAATGTTTTTCTGTGCTCGGGACAATAATGAGAGGGAAGGAGACGAGGAGGGTGATGTTGAAAATTAAGAATTTAGACTCTATACTTTAGTGTTAAAAATTAATTATTAATTTTGAACAAACATCAGTTGTTTGTGCCTTATGCTTTCAATACATCACATTATTTTTTTTTATAATTTGTATGCACTGCATGTAAAAATATAATTTGAGGGAAATTTTCTTTGTAAAAGGGAAATTTGGGCAATCAGAAAGGAAAATTTCTTCTTAACCTGTTAAAATTGTGATAAAAATTGAAAACTTAAGCGTTTACTTTAGAATTAATTATGATGCATTCAGAATAACTCACCTTGTGTTATTTAACAGGTTGGTTTACAGCAGAAATTAGCAGGCTGTGGGCATGGTTGGGTTTTACTTACTACTATATTTTATGTCTTAACACACAAATATAATCATAAACATGGACATACAAAGGGTTTTTAGTATTATTGATGCTCACATTACTGTAAATAGCAGTTTCCCGCCAACAACATACTCGTAGAATGCTCCACTGTTATTTACAGTAATGTGAGCTTCAAAAATACCAAGAAGCCATGTGTATGTCCATGTTTAGGATTATATTTGATAATTAAGTTCATGTTAGTAAGCTTCTCTGCCAGAAAATATCTAATCTCAAGAACGGTGTGCTCTTATATGATTGTGTTATACAAGTATAGGCTAGGAATAGTTATCAATCAAAAGTAAACATTACAAACTTGTCGCGAGTTTTAATTGGCTGTACTTAAGTGGATTATGAATGATAAATCCGGAAGACGTAGTTATGTATGCGATAACTGCGGTTACTTCATAATCACTTAATTAATAATACTCAAATTGTGATCGCAGCTCTATGATCGCGACACGCAGAGAAGTGGTCGCACTTCAGTGGAGCAATGACTCCTCAGCTCACTCCGACCCGCGACAATGTAATCCTGCCACAAGTCTCCTCGTTACATTTTCGCCCCACTGATTTGTTACAGTGGTGTCCGGAAACAATCACACTGTAGTACTTTCGTATTTATGTACTTTCCTAACCATTATTTTAAAGACTGCTGCTCAAAGCTTGTGTCGTACCGAAACCTTAATAATCAATTTCATATCCTAGCGGGAAACTCCTAAGCGACCACAAACACTAAAGTATTTTATCACGAAATTAAATTTGTTCAAGTGGTACATTAAACAAGCATTTTTGTTGGAACTGCACTGCGTTGATTAAACGTTAGTCTAACACTTGTATAGGATATTCACGGTAAAGTGAGCTCTTTTGAAAGCTCTCTCGTTTGGAATAATAGTCAATAAATATATTTTATTTTAACCTTAGACGGTAACTTCCGAGCGCGGTGGAATATACACGGTATGTTTGTTGCGTACATGACATTTTTTATTTAAAAAGGTGGTTAAAGGATAAAAAGAATTGCGTAAATGAAAACGTAACTAAGCCCTCAAAAGTGCTCACTTTACCGTGAACAACGTATAACGAAGAACAAATGTACAAAATCTATCGTTCGATGTAGTATGGTTGTAGTTGCAGTTGCCATAACCCGCGGTGGCAGTTCCGCTCGAACGAACCTATTTGGCGACAGTCGAGCGAACCTAGTTGGTCACGCTTCAGCCCCGCCTCCACTCGGCCAGGACGCCGCAGTTCAAGATCAAGTTGCACAACCGCTTGTTGGTTCTTTACTCAGCTGCCTTACACAATGTCGCTGGATGGTGGCCTGCAGTGACCTTGAACTGCCGCCGCTACAGTAAGACGAGCTGACACAGCCGCGCAGGTAGCTCTCGGTGGGGGCGGTACACACACTACAAAGGGCAGAGTCACATTTTGCCGTGCTCGACACATTGTGTATGTGTGTACATACATACAGACGTGCGTATATCTATACTCAGCTGATACACAGTTGTGTTGTACCTCGGGGCAGCGAGGCCAGATTGTGAGACCGGGTGAGTTGCTTCTATATCATGCTCTCTCTAACCTAATTAACCTTCCTTACATCCTTTCTTCTGTTGGCCCCATGTCTTAAATTCTATGTAACAGTTTCATAACTGCTGAAGATGGAAATTAAATACTTTATTTACACTTTCTATAAGTCATATCTTCGTAGCTTACCCTTCTACAAAATACTGACACACAGCTGATACACAGCTTCATTCATTTTCTAGGTAGATGCTCCTTTGTTAGATATGCTGGTAGGTATGTAGGTTATTGGGCTTAACTTCTCGTTAGCAGTGAGGTCATTAGAGACGGATATATATACTCGTATTGCTACAGTTAAATAGATGATCTACAAAGTCATTGTAACATTTAATGCAATACATATGAATGAGTCTTTAACTAATTTATTTATGTTACATTTTCTGGCTGTTAGCTTCCCATGAAGGAAGGAGTTGGGTTTGGTGTTAGTGCAAATATAGCCTGCATTGGAATTACGGATAAGTCTTAAATGTGGGTGGTGTTTAGGGGGAAATATTTAGGAATTTGAATGCGAAAATCACTCTCTAATCCATCATATGAAATATTACTGGCAACAAAAAGGTGTATGTTGCTAACTTTCGTATTACTACACAGTTTACTTCAAGGAACAATGATCTTCACGTGGGGAGGTGTCTCCCTAGACTTGCCAGATTTTCAGGAAGTCAATAAGGGACACTTGACACTCTTTCCTTTTCAAGATGAGGGGCGACGCACAGACAGGTATTTGTCCTAAAAAGCTGGCCAAAAGTACGCATCGCAAATTTTAAGTAAAGTCTGTCTTTTGCCACTCAAACACAATGGGACTACCCCCTCTACACAATAACTAGTCAATCACGGCGTAAGAGGCCACCCTGCACTCGCACTTTAGTCGGAATACATCTGTTGTGCGTGTCGCTCTATGAATTCTCGCCGTTGTATTTGGAATGTTTATATCGTTTCTGTGTTGGGAAAGTGTTGTTTTGTGTGCATATTGAAAGAAATTGCTATCGATTCTTCAGGTGAAGGTATGTTCATTGCTTTTAATAGTTAATTAAAGTAATTCTCTTTTAAATACATAAAAAATATATATCAAAAGACATAACTATTTTGTAGTCTATTTTTGGATACATTTTCAGTTTCCTTGATGATTTTAATGAGAAGTTAAAGTGAGTTAAACTATATTGTTGGTTTCTACGCATTCCACATACATTCTAGTTGTAATATCCGCAACAAAACATTCCGCCCATTTCGGCCTTTCTCCGTAATTGCCAAAATAAGTGACCAAGTAATAAAGTTAAAATCGCGTTTAGTTTCAAATAACATTTATTTAATAAGATTTGTGTCGTTTGTTTATAGATTTTACTGCTGAACCATCAATGAAGATTACCAGGGAAGCTATGTTCAATAATAAAGCAATGTGAGCATAGAAAAATTGATGAGAAACTGGAGTTTCTTGAGAAGAAACTAGTGTGAAAAACTAAATGTCCCGAAGATAAACTGCAGTTACTTCGAAATAGTTTAAAATCATTTAAACATTACTTTAAACTGAAGTGGACATCTGCTAGCTACAATGGGTGCTATTTTCGAAGAAACAACTATTTATGGCTAAAGGAAACAATAGCGCTGCATATCTGGACAATTCCGAGAACTGGTCGGCCGAGTAGGGGATTTGACGAAAGCAGTGAAAGGAGTAAGAGGCTCAAAACTGAACAATTTAGATCTGAGATATCTCACGAAATGTAGACGTATGCTACGCATATGAGCACACGGGCTGCTGGCAAAACCTATTTGTCTAAAATTATTAAAGACGCTTCTTTAACTCCAACTTGGACTTCAAAATACAGAAGAATAATAATGTCCGCTGAGAAAGGCAGTGCCCATCAAAATACAAAGCTTTCAACAACAAAAGCTTTAGCTGTATTCGTGGATGCTGACATCACTTCTAAGCAGTACAATACTATTAGAGCTGCAAGTAAAAGCATATACCCATGTTATTCACTAGTGGATACCAGTTTTTCTAATGAGTCCCTTGATATTAGTGATGAAAACAATGATGATGATGATGAAGATAGTGAGAATTGTGACTCTGAATTATGTTATTTGATTATACGAATTATATATATATTTTTGCCAATTTAACCATTTGGTTTGTTTTATTTCATCAATGCCTTTCATCTAGTTACTATGATACTGTATAGTAACAACGTAAATTGCATATAAACCATATCAATACATGTTTAAACTACATATTAACTCTTAAAAAATAACTTAAACACACTTAAATACTTTTGGCCAGCTTTTTAGGACAAATACCTGTCTGTGCGACGTCGCAAGAACTGGTGTGCAAATTATACTACGAAAATTTATATAAAATAATATTTTAGCAAGAAATGTTTTTAGGCTATACATCTATCTTCTTTATGATATAAATGAAGCTTAAATACAATAAAAATTAAAATAATAATAACTAATTTTTGAGTGTCACACACTCGTCATATTAACAGTTTTTTTTTTGGGTAAGTGATAACCACAAATTTTGTTTCTTTTTCCCATTCCGTTCAATACACACAAAATCGCTTTATTTTCTTCTTCGGCAGAGAGTCACTCTTTTTTTTTCAAGCTAACAATCAAAAGGCAACACTCACCAAGAAACAGTATCACCCACAATGCACTACAACACGGTACCAGCTCAGTAAAACACGAACTCCGGCAACTCTACACTATTGGCAGCGCGCTGCTGCCGCGGACTGCGGCTATAGTCCATTCACGGTCACTTCCAACTTTTCTGAAGCCCTGCTAAAGTTCTATTTCCAGGATATTTCTCCGCCTCATGTAAACAAAGTTTAACTCAATCTGGAAAATTACACCAAAGAGGCAACACAACGCATTCGTGCGCACTCAGTGTAATAATATTTTCCATAAGAACTATTTCGTACAAGGCATTACGAACACACATATTTTCTCACTGTTTTTATTCACAATAGTTATGAATGAAATATTGCAATTTATAGATAAAATATAAATAAGAGTTCAGTTTAACCAAACACAGGGTACTTTTAATATAACACAAGTATAAAACGCTTGTGATAGGTGACATTTAGGAAGCATACCAAACGCGTCATACATGGGCGATTTTTCAAAGGTTCGATTGAAAAAGTGTGACGATACCGCGAATAGATTACATCTAGCGAGTTTCAATTCAAGCAGTGCGCAGTGTGACCACAAAACCACGCGTGTGCCAATATACGGCATTATTAGTGTGCACGTAAAATGTAAGCTTTCACCACAACATACAGACTTAATGAAATACGGGATTTTTAACGTACCGAGTGATGATGATACGGGATGTAGATTTGTTGTCCTGAATACGGGAAACGTCGTCTGATAAGTGACGCCTGGCAAGTCTACGTCCCGCGGAATGTGCCCCGACGCTGACTGGCGCCAGCATCTCTGCTAGTTCTTCCTGCTCGACGTGCTGCTGCGTGGTCACGTCGCTGCGACTCGCAGCCGGAACCTCCCCCACCTGCTTGACAGAGACCGCGGTGGCTCTACGTCTTCTACCAAGGCGAACTAGGTTCCATTCCCGGCGGGGTCGCTATCGGATTTTCGCTCGTGGGAATCAGGTCGGACGATACCGCTGTTCGGCGGGCTTTCTCGGGGATCTCCCGTTTCCGCCACACTTTCATTCCAGTGCTGCTCCATACTCGCCTCGCTTCACCCTCGCGGGTTCTCAACACCTCGATGTTAAGAGCCGCCCAAATCTCTTTATTCCACCACGCGTTTGTCTGTTTCTTGAGAAACTGCAGGAATGCTACCATGGGCGTATGGGAAGGAACCAGCATGCGGTGAATTAGTGAATAACTTCTTACAGTGCTCATCTTTGTTGCGTGTGAAATGCAGCAGTGTGTGTTGAAGCTGTTGTGAGGAGAGTGGGGGGGAAGGGAAGGCTGCAGCCAATGGCGAGTGAAGGAGTACACCGGCCAGCTACCACTGTTCTCCTGATACTCGAGCAAGCAGTGTGCACTCAGCGCGGACTTCACACGGCTCTGCCCGACCTTCATTCACATTCAGAAAAACCTTTTGTTTAATCAAACAAAGTTAGTTTGTCGCAACCAAAGCCATTGTTTGCATAGGGGTAATGACATTTTATGTTGTTGAAATCGTACTATTCTGTTATTATTTGGTTGCCCCAAACAAAGCTTTAGTTGGCGCAACAACATATTTTTTTTTCGGGTCGTTGTACATTGAACTGTTTCTGTTAAAATAAGAAGAGTTGGAAGTCCGACGAAAATACAAACCTAGATAAACTGCACCCGAGCAGCCTCGGGTAAAGTAATACTGACGAAAGGCGAACGTTTTTTAAATATATACATTTCGAATACTGGACAACGCGCGCAAATAAATATTTCAAGTGCTGCAGCTTTACTTTTTAGTTTCCTGCTGAAATTGCTTTATTTTGATGTTCACACCATTATTAATCAACAATAAACGCACTAAAAAACACCATTGTTATCCTAATTTTCACAAAAATTACAAACTCTCGTGTTTAATTATATGTATTTAATTTTAATGAGCAGTATTTTCAAACGAAGGCAATGAAAAGAGTGGCCAAACAAATATATAGAGTTGATTCAACTAAATATATTTTGTCAACAGTATAGGTAAAATTTATTTTGGCCCAACACAGAGGTTTTGTAGATTCACTGTATTTGGTTAGATGAGCAAAATTAATTTTGTTGCCTTTCAAATTTTGTTTACTCGAGAAAATATTTTGTTGGGGCAACTAGATATATTTCTGGCCCTATACAAACAAATACTTTGTTGGCTGGAACAAACCTCTCTCTTATTGCAATAGCGGCGAGGGAGTTGGCATTCCAGAACATCCACATTGCTGTTAAGAAGCAGCTCGTTGCGGTAACTTTTCAGTCACTCTTTAATTTATTGTTTAAAGTGTTGCAATCAAACAATATGTTGATTCATGCTGTACTTACCTTGATTCAACTATTACTCCGTTCACGCAACCAAAGAAATTTGTGCTTGGTGTTTAAGAAACAGGAAAAACCTACAAACCAGAGCTGTAGAAATGTCTACAAATCACGTAACACACAAGGAAGGAACTGACTGTAGGGGCACACATCGGCGCCGCCAGGATTACTTTCAAGGAGGTGCATCTGCATCTACACATTATACTATTAACTAATATGAAATATAGAATTATACATGTATATTATGTAGATAAATGTAATGTCAAATTGAAATCGCGCGGGTATTTGATTGAATATATTTCGCTCATCGAAAACATACTTAATCTCTGTAGTCGATGGTTGGCAATATTCCTCGGGGAATCCCCGCTGCCACGCGACGGATGCGGGGGATCTCCCGCCTGCGACCGCGTCAGTTCACGCTGTTCTAATTGTACCTATTAATGCACTACAGTATGCAGCTCCTTACTGGACATGGGAACTTTAAGGCCAAACTTTACAGCATGCGACTCGTGCTCTCCCCACTGTGTGAAGTATGTGGAGTTGATGACACAGTGCAGCATGTGATTACAGATTGCCTCAAGACAGAAGGAATTAGAAACTGGCTGGATGCAAGAATGGAAGAAATGGGCATTCACATAGGAATAGAAACATTTTTGGAAAACAAACAATTCCACAGGACATGGAATGAGTTTGCTACTAAAATTGGTAGAATTCTAGAAGAATTTGATAAATGGAATAGAGAAAATTCTGATGACCCATTATAGGGTACTCAGGTAAAGGCCTACAAAAGTTGGTCGGAGTATTCTAGATTGGCGAGGAGGACAGGTTTTAAGCGAGAAAACCGGTAGAATACCGTGTAACGGCGACCTCGAAATGTGAATGGCCCGAAGAGACCAAGAGGAGAAAGTGCCGTGCATTGCCTTACTCATCCGAGTACAGTTGCAATGCGGGAGGATGGAGGGTGTGCTGGCCTTCGGGCCTAAAACCTGTCCTTATTAATAAAAACATGTGGTGGCCATAACTTACAAAGTTTTACAAAGGCCGTGACAGTGAGTCACAGAATCGGGAGACGGGACACTGACAGGGTGAATGTGGTGTTGCAATGTGATCCACGGTCGAGAAATGCGCTGATTGAAAAAGAAAGGGTGTACGTGGGTTATGAGAGTTGCAGGATCAAAGATTATATATCGCTGTCGCGATGTTATAAATGTCAGCAATGGGGGCACATTGCTGGCAGATGCAGAGAGGCACAGCCCACCTGCTCAAGCTGTGGTGACCAGGGCCATGTTTATAATAACTGCCCTAAGAAACAAGAAGCCAATTTTGCTGAGATATGTGCCAATTGTCGGAAAAAGGGACAGCAGCACGACCACAGAGTGGATTCACGAGACTGCCCTGCATACCAGAGAGCCCTGTCTGTGGAACTCTCACGAATAGACTATGGAGTCTAATGTCCTAAGGTGTGGGCAGCTAAATATGCAAGAACAGGATTGCTCTGGAGCAAGGACTGGACGTTGTATTATTCCAGGAACCATACGTTCCGTTTGATGATGTCGTGGGCCTGCGGGGTGATGTGTTTACTGTCGGTGCCTGTCCCCGGGCTGGGATATTGAGGGTCAATAAAGACGTGGANTGGGCCTGCGGGGTGATGTGTTTACTGTCGGTGCCTGTCCCCGGGCTGGGATATTGAGGGTCAATAAAGACGTGGAGATAATGGTATTAACAAGTGTCTCAGACACACATCACGTGTGCGCTGAAATAACCAAGGGCACAACACAGATATGGGTAGTATCCTCATATTTCCGGTTCGGGGACGAGACACAGACGCATCTCGATCGATGGGAAATTATTATCGACACATTAAAAGGCAAACCACTTATATTAAGTGCTGATGTTAATGCCAAGTCAGAGTTATGGCACTCGCCTGTCGATGACGAGGCGGGAGACTTGGTTAGTCAATTCATCTTGACCAATGACATGGATGTGGCTAATGAAGAAGGAAATCTACCGACATTTGTCTCGCAGGCCCATGGCACTCAATCATATCTTGATGTAACAGTCAAAAATAGGAAAGCTAACAACACCATTAAGGAATGGAAAGTGCTCGAGGAAAGTTCCAGTGATCACCGCTTGATTACATTCAATGTATTCATCGGTGAAAATGGTGGATGGCGACTGCCTCAAGACATGGAAGGGGAGGTCCGATTTGTGCATAATATGGCGGACTGGGCGGCCTTCGATGCGGCCCTGCTGGGTAAGCTTGACAGAATTGAGAACAGGAATACAAGTTTGAATGATCGAGTCAGTGAACTCACTAAAATTATTCAAGAAACGTGTGAAGAGAACCTGAAGAAGACAACCAGAGGACTTCCCAACCTATCATGGTGGGATAAAGAACTAGACCAAGAGAGAAAAGTCCTAAGGAAAGAAAGGAAGAAGCTTCACCAGCTTCGTGGCGAAGAAAGGGTTCAATTCTCGCGATTATACAAAGAGAAAAAGCAGGCTTACTTCAGCAGGGTCCGTAAGAAAAAGAAGAAATCATGGGAAGACTTTGTTACACGGGCCGGTAACGAAGATCCATTCGGTATTGTGTACAAGTTGGCCTCAAACAAGACCAAAAGGGCAGTGCCACCACCCTGCATGAAATTAAATGGGGAAATAATAGTGAATCAGAAAGATTCAATGGAAGTCCTGCTCCAGGCTCTCCTGCCTGATGACTCCATGGCGGAAGAGGGGGAGGAGCACACGGCAAAGAGACAGACAATGGAAATAGTACCTGATGTACAAGATGCACCAAGCTTCGAGATAGAAGAACTGAAGCAGATTGTCTACAAAATGAAGAATGGGAAGGCACCAGGGATGGACGGCATAACAACCGAAATATTAAAAAGGTGTTATTCCCGCATTAAGACAATTCTCCTGGATATCTTCAACGACTGTCTCCAAGCCGGAGTGTTTCCTGCCCCTTGGAAACTGGGATGCCTTAGAATCCTTAAAAAGGAAAATAAAAAAGAGCTGGACGACCCTAAATCGTACAGACCTTTGACATTGCTTCCGGTGCTAGGCAAAGTATATGAAAAGCTAATTAATAGACGCCTTATAATGGCCTTGGAAGCAGAAGGCACATTGAATGAACACCAGTATGGCTTCAGAAGAGGAACAGGTACTGACTTTGCGCTTCATGACGTAATGGAGAAGATCAGGGGTTCCTCTGCCAAATACATGATGGCAATATTCCTGGACATATCTGGAGCGTTCGATAACGCCTGGTGGCCGGAGGTAATGCATCGGTTAAAGGACAAGAAATGCCCAGCCAACATTTATAGGGTAATCCTGGACTTCTTCCGTGAAAGAAGGAGTATCTACTCATCCAGTACAGCTCAAGTATGGAAGGAGCTCACGAAGGGATGCCCCCAGGGATCGGTCCTCGGACCGATTCTATGGAACGTCCTTTTCGATGGCTTTTTGGAGTTGGGTCTTCCAACGGGGTGCACTGTATTTGGATATGCGGACGATGGACTTATTCTAATCTCAGGGAATTCTAGAAGAGAATTAGAAATGAAAGCAAGTGAGATAATGACCAAAACCTGGAACTGGTCCAAAAGTGTGAAGCTGGAATTCTCAATAGAGAAAACCAAAACGATGCTCTTGAAAGGGAAATTGAAACGGAGTCCGACAGTGTACTTCGGAGGGAGCCCAGTTCAGAATGTGAAGGAGTACAGGTATCTCGGAGTCATCATGGATGAAAACATGAGCTTCTTGAAGCACATTGAATATGTGTCACGGAAGGCAGTCATAGTCTTCCAAAAACTGAGGAGAATTGGTAACACAAACTGGGGCCTAAACTATGGTACTCTCAGAACCATATATAAGGCAGTTTTTGAGGCTATAATATCATACGGTGCGGTGATGTGGTACCACCGGGCTGCTCTTTCGTGGCATAGAAGAAAGCTCATAAGTGCTCAAAGAGCGGCACTGCTGACCGTAACCGGTGCATATAAAACTGTGTCAAATGAGTCGCTTCCAGTAATAGCGGGAGTTCTTCCAGCAGACTTGCTGATAAAATACAGGGGACTCACGGCGGAGAGAGCGCGGGCTGGCATGCTGACCAAAGAATACAAAGAAACGCTAAAGGCTAGCATAATGGATGAATGGCAAAACACCTGGACCAACTCGGAGAAAGGACGGCAAACCTTCGAGTTGCTACCGAACATCGAAGCCAGAATGAGCTGTAAGTGGATCACTGTGAACCACTACAGCATGCAATTAGCTACTGGACATGGCAACTTCAAGGCGAAGTTGAACAGCATGCGGCTCGTGCAATCTCCGTTATGTGACGTATGTGGTGTGGATGAGACAGTACACCATGTGCTTAGTGACTGTCTCAAGACAGAGGATCTGCGAGTTTGGCTTGAGGAACAAACTCGATCANCACCATGTGCTTAGTGACTGTCTCAAGACAGAGGATCTGCGAGTTTGGCTTGAGGAACAAACTCGATCAAAGGGCACTCACTGGAGATCAGAAGATGTGATGGTTAATAAAGATCTCCACAAAATATGGAATGAATTCGCTACACGAATTGGGAAACGTTTAGAAGAATTCGATAAATGGTACCAACAAATTTCTGATGATCCATAACGGGACACTCAATACCTGGAGGAGCCCTGATTGGTGAGGAGGACAGGTTTTTAAGTGAGAAAATCGGTTATTTTACCGGTTACAGGTATCAAGGAAGTGAATGCCCTTTAAGAAATGGACAGAAAAAGTGCAGCGCACTGTTTTACTCTTCGGAGTATAGTTACAGTGCGGGAGGTTTGGAGGGTGTGCTGGCCTTCGGGCCTTAAAAACCTGTACCTATTAATAATTGTAGTTGTCGATAGTGCGCAAATCAGTTGTCTGTAATAAATCTGCTTAAACAGCGACTCTATTTATAGTCCTTTTTAGGTAAATTGTTGTGTAGCTTATTAACTTTTGTTCAAGTTATGAGTGACATCAGACGTTTTTTGTGTTGAAAAAATAATCATCATTCTGATGAAGGTGATTCACTTCATATTAAAACATCCAGGCCGGATACAGACAGACTAGATAGTCCAGGTATGTTGTGTTGGTGTTTCTACCAAAATCATTTAATGTATTGTTTATTATCCGCATACAGAGGAAAATAAGACTCAAAAACAACGAAATAATAATAGAAAATACTTGACATTTTTGTCATACTACACTGAAAGAAAAAAAATAGTAACCAGTTCCCATAAAACATAGTAAAAAAAAGTCTCAACTAAATTTGCAACTTATCATTCATTATTTTCTCTGGAATGATTATGTATAGAAGTTATAAAAATATACATTAAAAATTGAAAACTTTATAAATTAATAAAAACTTTTAAAAATCACTACTTAAATGTAAACTGATTTGTTATCACAAAAATTGGTAAAGTATACATCATATAATTTCATGAAATATTTTTGGTTTTTTTTTCTGAATGCGTTTAATGATTAGTTTATTTATTATATAAGAATCCTTTTTGCTTAAAGTTACCAGCTCTGCGCGTAAAGATTTTCAAGCAGATGCATCGCCCGATTTTTCTAGCAGAAGCACAACAAATTCATTATTGGATATTGGGTTGTGTTTGGACCTCGGTTATCAAGCCAATGATGATCTACGTTTGAAATTACTAAGCCATCCTTGGAACCCTAGTAAAACTTACAATTTTAAAAATGACGTTAACCTTGATGCTAAACGAGCTTTCCGACATGAATGGCTTACAACATATTCGTGGTTAGCCTACTCAGCTTTAGCAAAGGGACTTCTGTGTAGGATATGTGTTTTATTTCGGCCTCCAGTGCAGCGCGATCTACAAGGACAGTTTATAGTTTCTCCATGCCTCAAATGTCAAAAGTTTCATGAAGCTGTACAGTTTCATGCGACAAGTAAGTGGCATTGCGACGCACTGGCTTCGTCAAATACATTTGAAAAGATCATGGCTAGAAGTGGACTAAGCGTTCATGAATCTTTAAATACGGCATATCACAAGGAAGTTGAAGAAAATCGTTTAAAACTTCGATCTATCGTATCAACCATTTTATTTTGTGGGCGACATGACCTTTCACTTCGTGGGGAAGTGGACGAGGGTTCTGTTTTTACAGACCTGCTGCATTTTCGAGTTGACTCGGGAGACGAGATTTTGAAGAATCATTTAGAATCACGAGCAAAAAATTCCTTATACATATCGCATCAAATTCAAAACGAATTGATTGAAATTTGTTCCAATGTTCTGAAAAGCAAAATAATTGAGGAGGTGAAACATGCTTCGGCTTTTTCGGTTTTGGCTGATGAGACTGCTGATATTAGTGGCACAGAGCAATTATCGATTGGTGTTCGCTATCTACGTTATGATAAAGATGATAAAAAACAAATAATTTGTGAAGAATTCCTCGGATATGTACCGGTACAAGAATTGAACGCAAAAGCCATTTCGGAAACTATTATTCGCTTCCTGCAAGATTGTAATTTTGATTTAAATAAACTTGTTGGCCAAGGATACGACGGGTGTGCTGCAATGGCAGATCACATAGGTGGTGTTCAGAAAATCATTAATGATAAATATCCTTCAGCCCCATTTTTCCACTGTGCAAGCCATGTATTAAATCTTGTCATTAATGACCTGACTACTGTCAGCGAAGTGAGAAATACCGCTGGGACTACAAAGGACATCATAAATTTTTTTAGAGAGAGTACGTCGCGGCGGAATAAAATTCCAAATATACCTCTATTTTGTGAAACGCGTTGTACAGCAAAGTACAAAAGTATCAGAAAATGTTCTGAAAACTTTCTGATTATTGTTCAAGTTTTAGAAGAACTTTCGCAGGACGCGCCGAACTCTACAACGAAAACCAAAGCGTATCAGCTCTACACGACTGCAACTACTCCAACATACATTGTGACACTTTTAGTAATTGCTGCCTATTCTGCCAAACTTGATCCCGTGCGCAATCAATTACAAGAAGTAAATATGAATATAAAGGCAATACACGATCACGTAAATAAATTAACTGATGTGCTCCAATCTCACCGCGATAATGCCTCTATGGAGTTTGCGGTCATTTTCGAGAAAGCTCAAAAAATTTGCTAAAAACTGTATGTTGAATTTAAGCGTCCTCGAGTAGTGGCAAAACAGACTTACAGATCAAATCAACAATCTAAAAATGTGGAAGAATTTTTCAAAATATCTATATTCATCCCATACTTAAATTCTATTATTTCTTCACTAAAAAATTGATTTTCTTGAACACACAAGAAAGCATTTTCGCTTATGCAGCTTCACCCAAAAAAAATATGAGAAAATTAGACAAATCAGCATTTTTAGCGATATCAGAAGATATACAGAACCTCTACGGAGGACTTCTACATAATGTTACCACATGGTACGAGATGATGAAGAAAAATGAAGCAAATAATGTGGTATTTAATGAATCTGTTGTTGAATACGCAGATGTAATTGCTCAAGCCACTCCGTTTTACCCAGCGGTATGTGAGGCAATCAAAATTTGTTTAACTACTCCAGCAACAACATGTAGCATTGAACGTACATTTAGCACGTTACGACGTGTCAAGACGTGGAATCGCTCAACGATGGGAGACGCGAGGCTAAGCGGCCTGTGCATGCTCAGTGTTCACAGGAAAAGAGTAGAGGAGGATACTGAATTTATTGACAAGGTGATGAACAAATTTGGACAGCAACCTAGACGCCTTCAGTTTGTATTCAAACATTATCTTAGTGCACCCCCTTGCACCCTGCTGCCGGCGCCTATGGGGGCACAGGAGCTGAGTGTGCCAACTTTACGTTGTCCTTATGTCTACGCATACATCGCGTGCACCTGTGTGTTCACACTTAATTAAGAGCGTTGGTCAATAAGCAATCTTTTATTTTACATTTGTGCAGCATACTGTATAACTTGCAGATGTTACCTTGACTACTCTTCCATAGATACATTTTTTTATAAAGCATGTTGGTTATTGTAAAGTTATGTTTGGGTAAAAAATTTAATATTTTTTGTAATGCACAAATATAATAAATAATTGTATTTTCAGGAAATTTAGCAAGGACAACTGAAGGTGTTGTCTTAACTCATGGTAAGGTATTCTTAACAACAGTCATTTTATAAGAATTCAGGGGCAGCTACAAATCAAAAGTATACAAGAATTTCCTTATTTACAGCATTTTTTTTACATCGCAAAACACTTCCTTGTACGATTTTGTATGTGTATTGAATTAGCTCTTGACGTCTTCTTTCAGTGTGGATTATCTCATTTCTGTACGTAAGTTAGTTTTCATTATTTGCACATTTTATAAATAAATTAGTAAAATTACGATTTTGACAAGTATTTATAAGAAAACGGTGTGCTTAAATATGCTAATTTTTTTTTGCGAATGAAAGTAATAACATATGCTAAAATTTTTAACATTATGGCATACAAATATAAAATAACATTATTTTTTTGCCAACGCTTTAAGAGCGACGCAAAGGTAAATTTCCACGCGAGAAGTTGGCCAAACTTCAACATAACGCAGAGTTAACGTGTAAGCGAAAAATATTTTGGCGTCCCCCATTTTCCCAAACATAACAATATTATCTACCTTTTATGCAGTTATGCTTCCAACTTTGAGCCATGTTGGTATGGGGCAGTAATTGAATATAGTGATGAATTTTGTATTCTCACACTTTAATCCTCATTTACTATAATTAAAACAAACTGAAACAATGATTAAACTTGATAATTAAGTAGCGTCCCCTTCCTTTTCCATTACAAAACAACGGGTTCTGCTAATTTTTAAAAGTGTTATTATCCTAGGGTTAAAGAGCGACTTTTATTACATTATTTAAATATATAATTTTAAATTATAATTGAAGTAAACTTAAAAAAAATACCTTGTAAAATATTTGCCTCTGTTTGTTTACATGTTCGCCTTATGTACGGAAACAGTTTGATGTCGCTTTAGGCACCTCACGTTGCTTGGCGCTCTACGTGGCTGCTTACTTCGCTTACATGGTGGACCGGTCCTGTCGAGGGGCGTAGGATCTGGCTCTCTGCGCTCTGCCAGTACGCCGACGTGTGCATGTGACAACCAGGTGGCACCCGACATTTCTGTCAAGAGTGCGGCAGCTCCGTCGTGTTGTGGCTTACTTCTGCATCGCCGGCATACGCTTGCTAATGAAGCTGCACGTCGACACCCTTGTCATTCACGACCTCAACATATCGTGGCTTAGCGGAGGTGTTTTACTGTTTAAATTGGTAGTTAACCGTATGCACTAAGTCTGAAGATTTGTAATACTTTGACGTCCCATAGCGGCCAAACCACCCATTTCCAGACAAGGGCGCCCTCTTGTAAAACAATCAATTATTTATCCCGTATTACATATTGCGTGTTGTCGCTGTTTTTTTTAAACATGCCGTATATGTGCAGCATAGCTAATTGTTTAAAGCAGCTTTCCTTGACAGCTGTATTATTACATTTTAGATTCAGTTTATTTTATGGTTCAGGACGTAGCCTAACTTCTATTGTACTCTCGTTCTTCAATTCGTGAGAAAAATGGCAATTTATGTTCTAGGTTAAATTTGTAAGCAGACAACATGGCAGTAATTAAAGCAAAGTCGTGAATGGCGAAGGTAGCACGATTTCGCTCCTCTTATGACTGGGCCGCAAGTTCACGTGGTACAGTCACGCATCCCGAAAAAGCTGAACATTGCCTAGCCTTCCTTTACGTGAATATACGTAATACGTGGCGTGGAACGATAGTGGGTAGGTTCATTAAAACACACTAGTCAAGTTATAGTCGGTTCACGTGAAAGTTGTTACTTGTAACGTGCTACAAGTAATTGTGATTCCGGCCTTTGATTTGTGTATATCCCTCTGTCCCTAAGTTTTTGTCAGTTAGCATTTTGAAAGTACATGAATTTCGACAATACTTTCTTGTTTTTCTCTCGCTTTGCTCCGAGTTTGAAAATGGTTTTGTTTATTGTATGGAAACTGTTAAACGGGAATATTTAATTTTCTTGAATAAACATTACTTGTAATGCCACCAGGCTCCAACAGTATTTGAAGTATTACTTTGTTTGGGAACTAATGTTTCAGGCAATGCATTTCATTTAATGTAAGTATGGCGAGTAATAATTTATTTTCACAGGATAAAATATTTTTTTTAATTTTTGATGCATCCTGCACAAAAGCATTTAAAACTATGACGCCGAAATTCCAACTAGAATTTAACGCAGTTCCGAATTTCGTGGCTTATCACGCGGAAACTAATCGCCGCGGGAATAACAAAATATCAGGTTTTTAAGAAATTTGCTTCGAACTAGAAAGGAGTTCAAGCAAATTTGACAAACTCGTAATTCACAGGGCTTTGTACATTTCTTGCCGCCATTGCGTTTTGAGGCGTGCCGGAATTTCTGTGCCAGTAGTTGAGTTAAGTTGAGAGAGGTCTTGAGAGCCGATTAAGGGTGAAATGAAATGAGAATGGAGGTGAGAATGGAGTGGCGCCGGAATACAAAGGTGGAAGAAACGAGAAGGCTCACCGGCCAGCGGTACCGATTCCCACTTGTGAACATCCGGAGTGACCCGGCCGGGGATTGAACCCGGTCCGCCTTGATGGGAGGCAAGCAATCTAACCGCTCATTCACTGCGACCCCACTTCGATGCTAGTAAATAATCAACTATTTTATCTGCGGTTTGCCACGGCGTCCTGTGATTGTGTACACAAGAATATAAAGAAGTTTACACAACAAAAAAAATATAAGTTTTTTTAACTCACTGGCTTAAACCGAGTTCAACAGAAATGAGCGCGGATCACTGTAGGTGAAATATTTTGGAACCGTTAAGGATGGCAAATCACCAAAAACTATACATTTTAATAAGCTCATTAAAAAAATCTTTACTTCAATTTATTCACGACAATATTACTCATACTGATCTGCTTCGATAAAACAACCGCAGAAAACACAAATACGAATAAACAAACAACTATCTCCGTTGCTACCGAGTACAGCACACAGTAAGATGCGTTTCTGTTGGTCGGACTAAGCAGTACATCGACATTGTGTCAGTTACATTTTGGAAACGTACTGCGTATTGCATACTGACTAAGTTTCCAACTGTGCAAACCCTTAACAGACGGGCCGAGTCACAGCTGTTAACGATTTACAGACGGGACGACTGAATCATGTCTGTTGTCCGTGGATGTCTTCAGCAAAGACCAGAGACCACATACGGGTCGAGTTGCAACTGAACAGTAAAGTGGGAGAAGTTTATCGCTCTCTTGTGTTTACAGAATGAGTTTGAACATCACTACAACTGTAGCAGTGCACAATAACGACTTTGAACAGTCAAAATGATATTAAGTTTTTTAATGACATTTTTAGCAAATACTAAATTAGACTGCATTATTTTCTGTATAGGTACAGGTCACAATTACAACTTTGCCAATGCTGGAAAACAAAAATAATAATAAAAAGTAGTTGTATAACAGAAACGTGATAATTTAACTAGAATGAAAACCATCAGAGAACTTAAAGTTTTTATATAATATTATAAGAAATTTTTTATATTTTTAAAGTTATTTAACATTTATGCACGTTTTTAATTTGTAACTGTACCCTTATTTTTGTAAAGTAAGCTTCTGTTATCAAGTTTGAAAATAAATAAAGACCATATCTTTCATTGCATATTGGTTATACATTTTTAACGTGAGCTTATTTTATTTGTGCATTTATGATGGAGTTACGTTGCAATTTTGGCATGTGATAATCCGAATAGACAATCCAATTTTTGCAAATGGCAACATATGCGCTACACTGCGTGGTAAAGAAATAACATAATACAATTTTTACGGTTCAATATTCTTAAACTATTTACACTTTCTCCAGTTTGTATAAAATGTACATGGTTTGCGACTATACTTTACTATAGCAGGTTTAATTTTCCTGGGCAGGCTTCTTAATTGTATCGTTAGTTCATGCAACAAATACATCTTGCAAAACATAAATCTTTATTATAAATGACGACAGCACTTGTGAAACGAATAAATGCCGCAGTAAACGCAACACAAATTTTTATGGCGCAGTTAGTTTACTGTTGAGTATGCCATTTTGTAAGTCCTGTTTTATATCTTCTTCCTATATTCTGGGCGTGTTCACTGTACGTTAGCTTGGACGTAGGCTGTTGGCTAATATGTACAGTGTAATGGCAATGTCAGTCAATAATACTGGGGCTAAAATCTCCATGCTCTGACTACGGAATAGGCGCATAAAAATTAATTTTAAATGCAATGAAATATTTACAGATATGTAGTAATTATCCAAATAATTCAAAATCCTACCATTTTTTAAACATAATACGATATGTTTACAAAATTTTCGCTTCAAGCAGTGGTCCGTTGCACTTCTTTGGTATAAAATGTGGGAATCGGCGCAGCAGAGACTGTATTTATTATGTTGCTATTTACTGTCTATCAAAATGCAGACGAAAGTGCCTATTACTTTGAAACGCTAGGCTTTCTGTAGCCCCTACTAGCTTATACAGCCATGGTCGTCTCAAAGAGTATTATATCAAGCTAAAAACTTCCAAGGTCATAATTTTGAAAGAAAGAAAATGGCCAACAAAAATTCCACAATCGTCGGTTATTTAATATAGCACGGGTAAGTAAAAAGTTAAATTGAATTCAGATGATCAGAGTATTGACAGTAATATACAAAGTGGGGCGGAATTCAACCAACAAACTTCGTGAGGCGGTTTATTACGCAAGCTCAAGTGGGAAATGTATAGGATACTTTACTGTAAACCTTAACTGGATATTAGGGCAAATATAAGCGCTTGCAAATTGTGATTTTAATAATATTCTCACAAAATATTGAAAAGGAAGTGAAATTAAACAAAAGTTCTCCGAACACCGTTCTATGTTGACGGGATCTTCAATCTTAGTGCAAACTACCAATAATACCCCCTTCCCCCCGTAAAGAAAATAAGAGGGTTGGCCACCCTTTCTTTGCAGGTAACTTTATTACCGACAGGAATTATGACTGTTTGATGCCGATTTATTGAGAAGTGTGGCCTAATGAACAGAAATTGTCTTCTTGTTGCAACTGCCCAGGACCCACCGTTTTCGTGTAAAACGCACACAAAACTTGGGCTGCAGCGATACAGCGCCTAGCACGTAGGCAATACTACTTACATGCGTGTATGGTAAGCTGCTTTGTCCACTGTACAGGTGATGGAGGAGGACATTCTCAACACCCACTGTAAACAATATACACCACACACTAATAAGCTTACAGTACTGAGGTTGCCTTTATGTTTTTGGAGATAGTCAGTATGTGATTGCCTGCAGGAAGTGTTGGTCCCCGATAGAAACACGGAATCAGGTTGGAATGAACTCCGTCCCAGAGTAGATGTGCATGATGTCAGTGACAGCAGTCGTGGGCCGACTTACCTGAGAAGAAGATCCAATGACTCTGCGCCTCCTTTCCTAACAGAATCGGCGCATCTACCCAGCCCTGACGATTTTACATCTACTGACAGGGAACTAGCAGTATGCATGTATTGCAAACTCTCGTTTCCACATGACATGATATTGAAACCATTGCAATAAAGAGACATGATTTTCAAGACGTACAGTTTCACTACATTTCTACTACTACTACTAAATGCGTACCTTTTTATACTGTGACCATTTATAATGCCACTTAATAAAGATTAGTAAAGGTAAAATTAAAAAAAAAATGTTTGAAAACCAGTGTTTGAAAACTAGTGTCTTAGCCATTAATATTTAATAAAATGCTGTGTGGTATCGTTGTAGCATTTGTAAACAAGATTTGCTAGCTACTGATTGTATGGTCCAAGGCAAATTTCTCAGGTGACCTGCGTCTCGAAAAGGCGCGATGTAGTTGTTATTAACAAAATGGACCAGTTGACCACACTAGTGAGTAGCATTAGATTAAGTTTGATTGATTTATGCCTAGTAGTTCTGTAGATATGGCGAACCGTTGTTGAATATCGACAGTCACAGTTTTGTATTAGGAACCCTAATCCATTGATATCTCATACATTTTAATTGCATTATACCGTGTTATCTGAGTATCAGTGTTCAATTACTAAATATTTTTTAAAGTAAAAACAGAAGCAAAACTTTTTGAGAAGAACTATCTTTCAAAATGGAGCAATAAATATACCTTGTTTCGAAATAAATTTGAGCTCAAACATGGCAATGTCAACTCATTAAATTTTGTTCAGATCTGCCGAATGGTTCCTGATGTTTAAAGCACTAAAACTGTATGGCTGTTTTTTTGCAAATCAACAGAATGCAGGGTCGAAAATAATACAAGTTTTAAGTAATACGCATAAGAAATGTATCGAGTTTGGTGTAACCAGATGTATCGTTCAGAAGTTAAGAGGGGACACAAATGGATCATGCACAAACGCTAATGTAATTGCATAAACATTTCTTTCTTAAGAGAAATGGGTTTGAAATGCAAATGTTAAAAATTATGAAAAATACACCTCGCAGCAGCTGCTTGCTTGCAGGGAGGGGAAATGACCAAGTAGGCGAAGGCGGAGGGGGTTGGCAGACAGGTTTTATCCGCTTAAGAAGAGATTCCTGCCATCTTGGATTTACTTATATTCCTCCATAACTCAATTTTCAAATTCAATATTTAAGAACCAAGTTTGTCAAGGCACACAGAACATGTTGACAGTTATTTAGAAATCTAACTTCTTTTACTTCCGTTACTCGTTTCACACATGTAACCGTAATAAAGGGTTCACACAATATTAAATAATATTTGTCCCACATGGGAAAATACGGATATAACTGAAACCACGCAAACTTCGAAAATTCTACTGTGCAGTCCTCTGTGCCTTGCCAGTCTTAGAATTTTAATGTCTGGTCAAGGGGTTTAATTACAAAATTTTGTAAAAAAAAATAATCCGATATGGTTGGGATCTCTTTACGTTAAAGGATTTTCCTGCCTGCTTCAGAACCTCCTAACCACATCCACTCACATTTGGCTCCAACGTTGTCTTGTTCAGCCGATCTGGTCTGAGTTCGCGCCAGAGATATTGCCGCGCAACGAGGTTCGTGCGTACAAGGCGTTACGTAGCTCCCTGCCCCAGCTCACGTCAACAGTTCAAGGTCTCGCCGCAGCTCAGCGACACATGTCACTTTCTCGCTGGTGGCTTATAGATTATGGGTATTTCGCACCAGTCCCAAACATTCCATAATGAAACCAGCACTTCAAGGAAAGTTTCCTAAAGATTATGCTGACATAAATTGTCGTGATAAATCATGGATATAAATAGGCGAAATCATGTACGAGAACTGGATGGATTTCAAGTATTAGAAAAAATATGATTACATTGTCTGCGATTCTCCGGTTATCGTAATAATCCCTCATCTTCAAGTACACACAAAATGTTTAATGTAAAAAACACAACAGCTCACCACTTGAACATTTTCTAACTGCGACGAGTTCTTGTCCCGCTGTTTGTTTAGACAGGAACAGTGTGGCTCGTGCAGCTCATCCAGTCAAACGGCATCTTGTATATACAGTCGCAATGGCAGAAACGTACAGTAAGACACCAACTTGATGAGTCAGTGTTGACAAACTCGCAGTGGGCTCGCAGTCAGGGGCGACACTCTACACACCCTGACTAGTCACTGTTTTCTCACGTCATTGTCGCCTTGCCAACACCTACAAATAACAGAACTGCAATACTAGTGCTTTCTGCAGAGAATAACACACCGACTGTCACCAGAAACTAACAGGCAACTTTAGTACTATAAGCGTGTTAATGTATGGTACGTGTTGTTTATAATATGTGTTAAACATATCCTTCACGTCTGTATAGGGAACACAGCGTAGTATTGCCTATGTGCTAGGTGCTGTATCGCTGCAGCCTTTGGTTCGTGTACAGTTTTATACGTAAACATTGGGTACTGGACAATTGTATTGTATTTTCATCAAGATGGTTTTATGTGGGCGATATGGATAGTAATTAGAGATAGACAATTGTAACACAGGGGCGTGAGGCGGTGGACGAGGGAACGAGCGGCGGCCATATTGGATGACGTCACCCCATATTTACTACCACGGCGGCCATTTTGCATGCCAGTACCAAAAAAAAAACAGCCAAATTTTCCAGAAAATTTTCCGAATTTCCCACAAAATTTCCCGAATCCCCCTAAAAAAATACGTGTCTTGCACAATCAGTCTGACATTGCTCAAGTTTGCACACTGCGGATAGATCCGGCTGAAAATTGTGTAAAGTCAGCCGAAATGTGCAAACAGGTACGCGATGCTCTCGAAAGGGTCTCGGCTCTGATTGGCTACGCGAGGCTCTCGAAAGGGTTTCGGCTTCGACTGGGTACGCGAGACTCTCGAAAGAGCCTCGTCACTGGTTGACTACGCGAGGCTCTCGAAAGGGTCTCGACTCCGATTGGGTATGCGAGCCTCTCGAAAGGGCCTCGTCACTGATTGGCTACACAAGGCTCTCGAAACTTATAAGCATAGTTGACTGTAATTTCCGAACGGTTTAAGAAACAGTCATCAATTCCTAACATAGACATCACTTCCGACAAGGAAAATTATGACAACGTTATTTATGCTCTATGTGTACTTATAAGCATAGTTGGCCTTAATTTACGAACCGTTTAATATAAGGTCACCAAATTCGTAACATAGGCATTACCTCCGACCAGGAAAATGATCGCACGGTCATTTATGCCCTATGCATACTTATAAGCATAGTTGGCCGTAATTTCCGATCCGTTTAAGATACAGTCGCCAAATTCGTAACACAGACATCACCTCTGACAAGGAAAATGTTCGCACGGTCATTTATGCCCTAAGTAAACTTATATGCATAGTTGACCATAATTTCCTAACCATTTAAGATATAGGTACCAAATTCGTAAACTACACAACACTCCCATCAACGAAAATCATCTCAGGGTCATTTATGCTCTACACGCTCTTTCTCGAGGTAGCAAACAGTATCGTACCCTTACTCTGCCAGAGCTTACCCAGCAGATGTTTGATGCCAAGAACATGATGGCTACATGCGATCCACGCCACAGCCATTACCTAACAGTTGCTGCAGTCTTCCATGGCCACATGTCCATCATGGAGGAGGTGGATGAGCAGATGCTGAACAACCAGAAGTAGAACAGCAGCTACTTCGTTGAGTGGATCCCGAACAATGTGAATACTGCTGTTTAAAATACAGTCACCAAATTCATAACATATGCATCGCCCCGATGAACGTATAATTTCCGAACCGTTTTAGATACAGTCATCAAATTCGTAACATATGCATCATCCCCGACAAGTAAAATGACAGAAGAGTCTTTTATACTCTAAGCACTTCTATAAGCATAGTTGGCGGTAATTTTCAAACCACAGGTGTGTAGGGTCTGAAATAGCACATACATAAAAATCGGCCTGCACGCACTCATCAATACCCATCACCACCCTTGTCGAATGGTAGTGCAAGTGTCTACCAACTCGATCCCCCTTAGCGACAGATAGCCTACCTTAACCGATCAATAACATCCAGACAGGATAAATAAATGTGAAAACGTATAAATAAATTTAAGACAGCATGGATAACTTACAACAAACTGCGATATGCAAAAAGAAAGATATATACAAATGTGATACTTGCACGATGCACATAGTCGTGATAACTGTAAAAATACTTATTTTATAATATAAACGATCATCATCAGTCCTACACAAGGGTCGGCAGCTCGAGTCATCGCTAATATGGGTAACCCTTAACAACCAGCCATAGAATGAAAAAACATAAAGACATATATAATTGCAATGCTAGCAAGTCATATATATCCAAGGGTTACATTAAAACACGAATGTATTAATATAAATAAACACTGACAACCTAATGCGATGGTCGGAGAAATCATGTGTGTAAAAGATATGAAACTGTCCTATGCATAAAAAAAAGTCACACGAGCATCAAGCACGGCATACTATGTAAGGCGAAAAATAACCATCGTGATGTGTGTGGAAATTATAAGAGGTCAACACTGCTACACGCTGTTGAAAACAGTTATAAGCACTTACCAACCAGCACAATCGCATATTACACGAGCATCGGATACTGTACGATATGTTATACGATGCCAGACAAGAGCAGGCCCTCCCGACCAGTACAACAGAATAGCAAACTACTTCCTTCCAACCGACGTTGTGAGATCAACTTACCTCATNGAAATTATAAGAGGTCAACACTGCTACACGCTGTTGAAAACAGTTATAAGCACTTACCAACCAGCACAATCGCATATTACACGAGCATCGGATACTGTACGATATGTTATACGATGCCAGACAAGAACAGGCCCTCCCGACCAGTACAACAGAATAGCAAACTACTTCCTTCCAACCGACGTTGTGAGATCAACTTACCTCATTGGAGAACCTGTAAGACAGCCCAAGCAATCGACCGGGCGCATGCAGCGCGAGCACCGGATGCAGGCCTCGCCATGAGTTCGCGAGTGGTGCATATCATTAGCTGAGAGAGCAGGCTTCAGGGCGGAAGACCGGTCACGCGCACATGCACATCCCTTACGAAGGAGGGTGTATCTCATTAGCAGAGAGAGAGAGAGAGAGAGAGTCGCATTAGACACCAGTGGCAGATCAGTCGAGTCACACATACACTTCCGTTTACGAGCGGAATTCAGTTATACAGTAGAAACTAACTATTTATCTCGTTTTAAATACTATATTTATGTATATGCAAGTACTTATTGGAATACATATAATTTATATATTACCAGAACCATAAGCACATGCGAAACATCACGTATTAAAACCATTAGTCGCACAAGAGAGAGAGAGAGAGAGAGAGAGAGAGAGAGAGAGAGAGAGAGAGAGATATGACACTGCTATGCACTGAGAAAAACAGATTTAAAAAAATGATTATTATAAAAGTAAATAGTTATTCACATTTACTAACAAATACATATGTGTGAGCATCGTATGCTGTACGTTCTGTTAAGCGAATAAATTTCTGCTGTGAAGTGCGGGAACGATAAGATCAACACTACTATACACTAATGCAAACTGATATAAAAAATAAAATGAAAAGGTAACCATCCCAATCACATATTACACATACAGGTCCCTTTATGAGAGAAATTCAGTTATACAGTACAGGTTAACGATTTATTTTGTTTGAATACATCATGCATGTCTATTTAAAATATCGCTTCGAATAAACTGGTGCTGGTAGAGGATATCACTTCCGCCCACCCTACTCACTTTTAAGTCTGTAAAAGCAGTTCGTACCACCACACTCAGAACTTCATTCTCTCGTCGAGAAGACATTCTGAAAACGATAGGATGCTTTTCTAGTGGTCAGAAATTTTTATCAGCTATCACAACAATTAGAAAAATTAAATCACTTGCATCACTCGTCAATAATACCGAGCTTGCATACCTGCCTAAAGAATTCCTTCTCACATATGCACAACAGGAAATAAAATTCGTCTACAAACTCCTACCTGTCTATCAGCAACAGGACGAAGAGATTCTGAGCTGTCTCTCATGTCTAGAATGTTTTCAAGGTGGCGTGCTAATGCAAACAGATATATAAAAGTAATTTTAAAATCAAATTAGTTATAACCTTTTAACAACCTGTGCATATTGCATGTGAATCGTGTGCTATACATAAAGTTAGTTGAAAAAAAAAAACTTTTATGAAGCAGATAATCACAGGTGCGGTAAGGTCAACACTGCTACACACATCGATGCAAACAGATATAAAAACAAAAATGAGAAGGAAAAATACTTATAAGCACTTGCCAACCAGCGCAATTACATATTACACACAATTATAGAGTGCTGCACACTTATGTGTTAAACGATGCAATACAATACCAGACCGCCCTGGTCAGTACAACAGAATAGCAAACGACTTCCTTACGAACCGACTGAAACGAAACCATCACATTCAGTGTACAACCAACACACACATCACTAGCAGCGGAACACAAGCGACACGACCGACGTTGTGCGATCACCCAACAACGTGGTGATCTGTAAGGTAGCTTCACAATATCGACCCACGCTCTTCGAAGGGAGGATGCATAACAATAGACGAGAGAGAGAGAGAGAGTCAAGCTTCAGTGTAGCAGATTAGCCAGATCACACACATGTATTTTCCCTTTACGAGAAATTATGTTATACAGTACTAGGTATCAACTGATCTCGTTTTAAATACTATATATACATACACACATGTACTTCGAGGGTGACCGGAGTTCTTTAAAAAGGGACAAGGTGCGTCACCCTTGGTGCGTGGTCTCCTCCTGTCGGATAGCGTGGAGGGTGCAAGCCAGTGTTGCGTGATGGCAACGCCGGACCCGTCCCGACCGCGACTGAACTAAAGCATGGTCACCCTCCTAGTTGTTTCATACACAGGAGACCTCGTGACTCTGTGAATGCATCTCTTAGCTATCAATGTGAACTCAACAGAAGCACAGGTCACAATGAGTGTCCTGTCTTTCCATACATGGTATAAATTACCGACCAAGTAAGTAACTCGGCACTTACAAGTACTATAATTACGCCGCCCTTGACAAAACATACTTTTTACATATACTATAGGAAATCGCGTCAGGCTCCAGGGTGGCAGACCAGCCGAGTCGCACATGCACTTCCCTTTACGAGAGGAATTCAGTTATCCAGAGCAAACTAACAATTTATCACATTTTAAATACTATTTTTATATATGTGTGTACTTATTTGAATGCATATCGTCTATATTACCAGAACTGTAAGCATATCGAAACAACACCAATTTAAACCATTAGTCACGTGATAGAGAGAGAGAGAGAGAGAGAGAGAGAGAGAGAGATGGCACTGATACATGCTGAGACAAATTATAAAGGGCCAACAGTTATATGCATTTACCAACAAATGCTTATTGTGTGAGCATCGTGCACAGTGCGTTACATTAGGCAAATACATTTCAGTTGTGAAGTGCAAGAAAAATAAGGCAGTGTAAAATAGTTGAGATGTCGAATTGACAACTTCGCAGGCTAGACAGCGATCAAGCTGATAAGGTAACATATTTCAGTTCAGCAACCATGCTGACGTTTGTACCACACAGTTAGCAGTCATCTACTGAGCCAACACGTGACGATAAATGGAAATTAGCATGTAGTGCGAACAGTTATGTAAAAAACAGACATCATTTCGTTGATGAGCATGGTGGTGGAAAGCAGACAGTTACGACTACATACATCTACTACGACCGTGTACTCTGCTACAATATGAAGACGGAATCAATGGTTGAAGACTTACCATCTGTAACACCGTCGGCATCGACAACACTAAGGAGCCCTGAAGAGTCGTTACAAGCATTACGATATCTGTGTAAATATTGTGGAAATACTTTTAAGACAAGTCGTAATGCATGCCGACATGAAAGTTGCCGTTAGCATGTTCAGCCCAGCATAAAATAAGTTTCACTGTGATTACTGGGATTATGTGTTTACCCGCAGCGATGCTCTGTATAAACATAACAAGAAGTGGAAAGGCAATGTTTGTCGTTCATTGGGAAACATGTGCGGGTATTGTGGCAAGACATGCTGTAACCGCACCAATGCCAAACGCCATGACGATAGTAACTGCTCATTGGCCATTGCCTACAATACCTATCCATGTGATAACTGCTGTGCGGTATATGCGAATAAGTGTAGCTTGAATGCTCACAGCAGGTATTGTTCTGCCAAAACATATACCATAAATGTTTTGCTCGAATGAATAATATGTCGAGCATTTATTATGTATTCTTATTATGTGTGTTAATATTAAATAAAGGTAAAGTGTATAAATTATTTATGTGTTATTCATTTAACTTAACCTATGCTAATATTAGATTCACCTACATACACTTCCCTTTACGAGAGGAATTCAGTTATACAAGACAAGGTAAAAAAATCTTCCCACCAAAAAGCAAGCTTTATTCTCAGAAAATACTGGTTTCCGTATGCAGGAAGGAGAGCTTTGCATGTTGTAATATATCTTTTTAAGCTATCACATCTTCGAAAATATTATTTCCACTTCTCATGTGATAAGATAATATGCTTAATATTTTGCAGACAACCAGTCACGTGTCGACGTGCATTGCAACTTTTAGAAAAGGTCTCCTTGCAGTAGCGACACAAATAACTTTCTTGAATATTCTCCATCGATGAAGAAGAAGTACATGTTATCCACAGCCGATGTTCACTCTTTGAAGTCTGAATAGCAACTGAGTCAGCCAGCCTATACTGAAGCCTTAATATATGTATATAAATATAAATATATGTATATATTTGCATATACATATATGTCTATATATGTATATTTATACATATATATATGTAATTAGTTTAACTATACTTTAAGATTCATGTCTTTCGACCGACGCTAAATGCCATGCGACTGAAAAACTGACATGATAGCCTTGGTTAGCACAACAAAATAGTAAACGATTTTCCCCATGCACAGTACAGAGGCACGCAAATTCCACTACCAACCAGCGCATAATGTGCAAGCATCGAGCAACGTACGACACATTAGACTAAAATAAAATACTATGATGGAGTCGAGAATCAGGGAGAGCGACAAGGCCGACTTAACATCTGTAATACTGCCTGGATCGTCAACAGCAAGAGAGACTAATGATTCGCTCCTTACATCACGTCAGCATGAAAGCAGTCATTGCATGATAGCCCGCAGTTTTAGTTTAAATAGTTATAGCAAGATGCACAAAGACAACGTTTGTTGTTCATCGGGAAGTGAGTGGAATTATTATTGTAGCAAGACATTCACTTGCAGCCTACAAGACATTTATAAACACACATAGCAGTAGATACATTTCTTAGTCAATAAAAAAAAAAATCTTTTAAAATATTTTTTCTGTACTTATTCATATTCTTAACCAAATCATATTTATATGTACATAATATATCATTCAATAAAGCCTTTAGCTCTGAGTTAATCAATAATCGAATTTATCTCTTTGCTGACAGAAATATATCCACTTTTCTGCAATGGAACCAGCACCCGTAGTCTATCAACCAAGTCATTGGGGTCTTCAGAAAATAAGTAGCTAGACTTCACAGCACTCTTCGCAGAAGGTTCGCGATACATGTCTGCATCTATGTTCTTCTGTGATGAGTAGGTTGTTGGATACCTCTGGGTCAGAGTACCAGGTTCGAGTCTGCGTTTATTCTGTCCCAACTTTAAGTAGCAGTTATCTTCAGCAACGCATTTACGCTTTTGCTTTGCAGATGCAGACACTTCATCATCATCATCATCATCAGTAGAATATGCATATTTCGCATCATCACCAGTGGACTTGGAGGTCACACTTTCGTTCTCGATGTCCTGGATAATTGTATCATCTTCATTTTCCCCCTCACTTGTTAACAATACATGTTTGTTGTTCACAATTTCTGATAATCCGTATGGCCCGCGTTCTTCATAGTAAATGTCTACAACAGACGTATTTCCTCCTTCACATGCTGTTTTGGATCATAATGCAGGCTCGGTTAATGTTATGGGAGCTCGTTAGTTTACACAACGTATCAGCAGGATGGCTAGCAATAGCATTGTCTTGCATTAATAAGTTTAATGCTTGCTGTCTTGTACCAAGCAAAGGTATGTTTCCTTTACATGTACCGGTGTGTCTCGTTAGATTGTCACTTCTACCAAATGCTGCACCACACATATTGCATGTTAGTATTCTGGAGGTAGGTTTATTTGGACATTCGCTCTGTTCATGCCGACGTGCATTGCAACTTTTACTGAAGGCTTTGCCACAGTAACTACATTGTTTTCCACATATTTGCTGAACACTTGGCAAAATTCGGCATTTATTCGTACAGGACATTCTCGATTGCACACCCTCAGTGGTTTTCATCATCTTCAAGCATATGTGAACTCTATCACATGTACTACTAGGCAGTGCTGACTCCTCATTACTACTGACTCCTCACTGCTGCTGACTCCTCACAGCTGCTTCTGACTCCTCACTGCTGCTGCTGCTGACTCCTCACTGATACTGCTGACTCCTCACAACTGCTCCTGACTCCTCACAACTGCTCCTGACTCCTCACATCTGCTGCTGAGTCCTCACAGCTGCTGCTGACTCCTCACTGCTGCTGACTCCTCACTGATACTGCTGACTCCTCACAGCTGCTGACTCCTCACTGCTGCTGTTGACTCCTCACAGCTGCTGCTGTCTCCTCACAGCTGCTGCTGACTCCTCACAGCTGCTGCTGACGCCTCACTGCTACTGCTGACTCCGCAATGCTGCTGCTGACTCCTCACTGCTGATGCTGACTTCATACTGCTACCTTCACGCAGTACCGATGCGGTTGATTTCGGTTTAACAACTGTGTGAATTTCTGCGGTTGTAGTAATTTATACCATCATTCTGGCGGACGAAGACGATTCTCTGTTGCAATTTTCTCTGTAGCTGGTAGAGGGAAATAAGTACGTACCAATTTGCTAAGTGGATATTATCCACTTGATTCTCAGCTCTAGATGATTTACTGAAGCCAGGGTCCAAAGTGAACTCTTGGTAACCATTTATTCTTCGTCTTGACATATCTTGAGTATAATAACAGCAAGAGCGCTTTCTTTTTCAGATGAATCAAACACAGCTACAGCCGAGGTATTGAAGACTCTGGTACATTATTCACCATCGTGGGGCTCTGGTTTCGTATAGCTACAGTCCAACCATATATTATATTTGACAGCACCATGCATTTCTACCTCGTCGATAAGTTGGTTTATTATATTAGGTCTCATACTTGACTTAAAAGAGCAAACATCTGGTGATGTAATTGTCATATTCGTTACAACATAATCGTTCAGAAGCCCCCTGAATGCAGATTGCTTCAGGAAAAGGCCATTAACATTAGGCTTTGGCTCGCAGAGCACTGAATTAGGCTGTGCTGTACAATCGGATGATGTAGCAGGTATAAAATCCGATATACTATTAGTGCCAGCTTGTAAGCAATTTTGCGACTTACAAAGTTTTAAATGTATATTTAAATCGTAAACTCGTGCATACGTTCTTCCGCACATATCACATCGACATATCATACGAATGGTGCTCTTCACACAAGTAATTTTTTCTTGTCTCCTTGCATCGTACGCGTATGTAAACGTCTTGTCACAATAGTTGCATGGATGTCTTAGCGGGAGCAACGAACTGCTCTCACCATTTACAGTTGAACCCTCACTTCTATTTGGTAATCTTCGCCGATACCGCTTGGCAGACAGTGCAGGGAGACCCTTGCACGTTACAATATCTCTTTTCAAGGTGTTACAACATCTAAACTGTCATATACACCTTTCGCATGTGAACATAGTACGCTCTGTATTCTGATGACAACCAGCTTCATGCTGTCTGCAGTTGGTTATGTTAGAAAAGGTATTCTTACAGTAGCAGCACAAATAACATTCCTGAATATTTTCCATCGCCGAATAAGAGCATGCTCTCCACAGTTGTTGTTCACTCTTCGAGGTCTGAATAGCAACTGAGCTGGCCAGCCTATTCCAACCTGTTTTAAACCATCTCATTATATCGTCAACCTAACACGAGGGTTACGATATAATTTTCATATTCATCACAACAAATCTTTTAGAATCGCCCTGAATGCAGATCGCTTCAGGAAAACACAATAACATTAGGGTTTGGATGTGTTGTACAATCAGATGATGATCATGTTTCAGGTGTAATATTCAATATATACTATAAGCGCTAGCTTGAGAGCAATTTTTGAAACCTAAAAAGTTTTAAACGCCTTTTTAAATCGTCAACACGCGCATACATTCTTCCGCAAGTATCGCATCGATATGATATACTAATGGTGCTCCTCTCACAAGTACTTTTTTTTTATGTCTCCTTGCATTATACGCATATGTAAACGTCTTGTCACAATAGTTGCATTGATGTCTTAGCGGGAGCAAAGAACTGCTCTCAAAATTTGTAGACGAACCCTTACAACTACATGGTAATATCAGCATATATCGCTTGGCAGGTAGTGCAGGGAGGCCCTTACATGTTGCAAGATGTCTTTCCAAGCTGCTGCAACGTCCAAACTAAGATGCAAAACAAAAATGTGCATTGCTGTGAAAATACCTAACGTGAAGCGTTTCAACCACAACTGTGCACTTTTGTACTATGCATGCAGATGCCATTGCATTTCTCCAGGTTGGTTTGTTGTATTTTATGCTTATAATTTCGCATAGGGCATAAATTACCCTGCGTTCATTTTCCTTGCCAAAGGTGATGTCTATGTTATGAATATGGTGACTGTATTTTAAACGGTTCCGAAATTACGGTCAACTATGCTTATAAGATCGCAATGAAAGCCTCGCATAGCCAATCAGTGACGAGACCCTTTCGAGAGCCTCGCGTACCAGAGCCAAGATTCTTTCGATGGCCTCGCGTATCTGATTGCACATTCCGGCTGACATTGCATAACTTTCAGCCGGGTTCATCCACATTGTACAAAATTGAGCAATGTCAGCCGGATTGTGTAAGACATCTTTTTTAAGGGAAATTTGGGAAATTTTGATGAAAAGTTGTAATTTATTCTGGTACTGGCTGGCAAAATGGCCGCATTCGGAGAAAAAATGGGGTAAAGGGGAAATGACTTCATCCAATATGCCCGCCGCTCGTCCCCTCGTCCCCCGATTTACGCCCTTGTGTTACAATTGTCTATTTATAATTACTATGGATAATTTAAAGACGCGTGTTTGCTCTTTTATCATGTGTAAATTAAATATAAAATTTTACAATATGGGTTGTATCCGAATATTAAATTTTGGTTTTTTATTGTTATAGCTCATTATTGCTCATCTGTTACAGAATTGAAAGTATATCGGTTTGATGTTAATTTATAAAATGGGTATCTTTTTGTAATTCCTAGTAGCCATAAAGGAGTGTATGAGAACAGGGCAGAAGTTACTTTTTTTTATTCATTTTTAATATGATAGTCGAATTTTGTATGCCACTCTGCTATAAATCCATAAGAATGCAATACAAAGCAAACCACATATTTTCGGAAAATCAGCGTGGGCCATTACATTCTCTACCACTTTCATTATTAAAACATCGGCTTACATCGTTGGTGGTATGTCGATGTATTATTGGCATCGATGTTACTATCGAGTGTAACATCGATGTTTTGGGATTGATGTTACCGTCGATTATATCTTTTTTTTTGGATCGATATCCCACCTGTTTTGGCTAATAATCCTTGCTGTGTCTGGGCTTGAGTGACAAACAATGTTACACGCCTGTCTAGATCATTCCCGGGCCCGGTAACATGTTTCGTTATAGTAATGCTTGATACCATACGAGAGAGAGGGGGAGAGAGAGGGAGAGTGAGAGAGGGAGAGTGAGAGAGAAAGAAAGAGAAAGAGAGAGAGAAAGAGAGAGAGAGAGAGAAAGAGAGAGAGAGAGAGAAAGAGAGAGAAAGAGAGAGAGAGAGAAAGAGAGAGAGAGAAAGAGAGAGAGTATGGTCTGAGGAAGAAAGTATGCGGGGGCTTTCAGTTTCAGAAGCGCTCAAATAACTGGCTATGACGATGCGGTGATAAAAAAACATGACGTGAGGAAGTTGTTTACACTTGGTTCACAAAGCTTCCACACTACACGCAGTGTTGCTTGATCTCGTTACGTAGAAGTTTATCAGATAGTTGGCGGAGTGGCGCAAGGTTGTCAACGTTGCGAGACTGCCACGCCATCGCAGACTCGAGGCTCTCAGAGACGAAGCACTCCCGACTGTCCTCCAGGGCGGCACAGACCGAGTCGGAGCAATAAAACACACTGGACTCACATTCGAGAAGACACGGGTTCGATCCACCGTCCGGCTATCGTGATTTCAGTTTCCCATCGTTTCCCTACATCACTCTGCAGGCGGAAGCTGGGATGGTTCCTTACAAATGGCCTTTCCCTTCCCCACTACTGCTTCTCTGAGCAACTTGCTTCGTCTCTAATGACCTCGCCGTGGACGTGACGTTAGGACGGCTGCCTCGATGGAGCTATTTCTCGTGTTTGAGGTCGAGAAGTGCGACTCTGCCACGTGCATTAAGTGCACCATCGCCACTAGGCGCAGTGCTCTGAACTGGTGTGCAGTGTTCTCGTCGTACTGCAGGTATCTATTGGTGGAAAGTCTGAAGCAGGTTTCAACGCAGGCTCCTATCGTAGTTTCTCTCGTGCCCGGGCAGTGTCTTTTACAACACGGCAGCCTGTAAAAGCCTTTTTTTTAACGATGCTGGAATGCTACAAAATAATATTTATAGCATGCGCAATATCTCTAAAGCAGCATTCCCGCCTCGTCCAGGGTAGGTTTTACTTTCGTACGTAAACTTATAGGTGACACGTTTAATACTTTCGTCTTGAAACGCGTTTTTCAAATAATCTACGACGCAGTGGGGCGCAGAGGAGACTGGACACAGGCGCGCGAAGGCTCGGCCGGATCTTGGCTCTAAGCGCACTTTGGCTGATGCTTGGACGTCCGTGGCAGGTCGTTACGACAACTCCGTACTCGAGGTTTTGTGTTCGCTGTGATTGCGTCTGCCGCCTTTACGAGTAACCACCTCAATGCAACCTCGTTATCGGCTGTCCACGATNTGGGGCGCAGAGGAGACTGGACACAGGCGCGCGAAGGCTCGGCCGGATCTTGGCTCTAAGCGCACTTTGGCTGATGCTTGGACGTCCGTGGCAGGTCGTTACGACAACTCCGTGTGTTCGCTGTGATTGCGTCTGCCGCCTTTACGAGTAACCACCTCAATGCAACCTCGTTATCGGCTCTCCACCATTAATTGATTACTTTAAAATCAACCTTTGAAAAATACCACTGCTCCTGCCCGCATGTATTTTATCGAACACATTGACTGCTATGCGCGAAGTAAAAACTATATAATTAATACTTTCCAAGAAGTACACAACGTGTAATTGTAAATATGAACATATATGAACAGCGTTTGTAATATATAAAATGACAGACTTACTGCTACATGAGTGAAAGTGCTCTGTGAAGTTGGCGGAACTCTCTTCACAGCCTAACACATTAACTGCACCATCATGTGTCAATAAAATGTGTGATGCAACCAGTCAGGATTTGGACAGCTACATCGATACTATTGTACGTAAATCGTTTTTGATAAAAAGAAAAGAGATCAAACGTCGACAGAGGTATGTGATGCCTAATATTGTTACAGTGTTAATCGGCATTTGGATAAACACTACATATATATGGGCGTTTTTGTCAATGTTCTGACAGCTTCACAGATAAAATTGGGCCCTAATAATCATTATGTCATTATACAAACATACTGCGTTTAAAAACATAAAACTTTGTCGCTTCCTCCGAGGAAAATTTCTAGTAATAATTCAAATAGGAACGCACTACACACATGTTTCGCACATCATAGGTGAGCAAAATAACCGTCTGCGTATGAGGAGAAATGACTCGCCTTCAGAGTTGTCAACATTTTAGAGACAGAGTCTCTAAATCAACATACAAAAATCACCAGGAAATCACCAGATTGCAGACTTACCATATTTGTAATTACATTTAGACAAAATATATAAAATATTTGTCTTCGAAGTCTTAAATATTATTTTTTGTTGCTTTTTACAGTTGCTTACCCTCTCACATACACACACATACTCTGTCAGTAACTGAAAAAATAAAAAATAAAAACCAAAAGTTCCATCAAGAATACTGTAATAACTTATTTGTTAGAGATGCGTACAAACGCTCAGTACTCTCAATCAATAGAAATGGATACTTAAAGTACTTTTGTAGAGGTTCTGAGACTTGGCTTACGATGGTGTCGACCTATCATTATTGCCGCCAGAAGCAGTCCACACGACCACCTATTACCGGATAATCACATGCAATAAAACATATTATATGCATCTCAAGATATTACCATGCTCTCTCCAGATGTACATAATATATTCGGGGAAATGAACAATCCTGGTAATAAAAAGAGCGATAGTATTATAATTAAAAAAAATCTTCATTCTTCCATCAAATAACTAGATATGTCCCCAAATTCCTACAGAAATCACAAACTTTTCGACCTGTCGCAAATATAGAATTAGGCTACCAAACATTAATTTACAATTACCAGTTCTTGAGAGAAAACCACCAAGTTGGCAATTCTTTTCGCATTGGCAAGGAAAGTAGGAGCAAGTGAAAGACAATAAGGAAGCATGACCTTGGCAGACGGGTGGAAAACGGGGAGCAATGTAAGGTGATTAGCCCCAGGAGTGGAGTGGAGAGATTTTGGCGGTTCTCAACATCGATGTCTTGAGAGCCTATCAGGATGAAGCGAGGTGGGTATGGAGCAGCGCCGGAATGCAAGGGCGGGGGAAACGGGAGACCCTCGAAAAAAGCCGCCGACCAGCGGCATCGTCCGGCACGAATCCCATATGCGAAAATCCGGGAGCGACTCCGCCGGGACTCGAGCCCAGTTATCCCAGGTGGGAGGCGAGTAGTCTGACCACTACACCACCGCGGCCCCATTTAACCCCAGGCCTGTGAGATAAAGAATTTATTGCCATTAAACCAACATGACTGTCATGCTTATTCAATTCGCAAAGCGCCATGTAGCACTGCTCGCAGAAGTCAGGCAAGGGAATTTAATTACGGGTGCCAGAATGGTTTTATGACTGAAACAAATGATCAGTAATACGAAATATAACAACACAACAATTCATGGTTTGTTATAATCGACAAGCTCATACCTGTAGTACAAGGTACTTATTTGATTATCTGCGATACTTTCTTTTATACAGGCATATTTCATTAATGTCTTTCATTTACTTTAAGATTTAATGCTACAGTAAACTTTTATGTACATGGTTATAAAAAACAAGGACAATACAAATGTTGTATGATATTTGAAAAGAAAACGTTACTTGGCAGGCCTGCATAAAGTTATAATAATAGGGACGTGACAGACACGTCTAATTTGTCTTGTGAATTTATCGCCAGTGATCAATAAGTACGACCTGCTATTTGTAAAGAGCTGTGTGTGTCGCAAGTTCCCTGGCAAATGTACGATAGACATGTTGTGTCATTGCTAGTTTGTATGGCAAATAATAAGTAAAGCGAACATAAACTAAATGACTTAGTGTATACAATTAAAAATGTATTACTCATAGAATGAAGTCGAATCTTCATCGGATGACAAAATTTAACTGCATATAAAAATATTACAATATGTATTTATTTTACAATTTCAAAATGTATCACACCAGGATTTGAGTAAACCACGTACCTTGTATAGCTGTTTTCTTAGAAAGCCATAATAAGCGTCACAATCATAGTTCATAATATTACTTTTAGAAAACATGGAGAGAGTTACATATACAAAACTAATGTTTAGTGTACATACCGGGATTCGCGGCGTGTCATGTACACGTTATCGGTTATTAGTACAGGAAAAAATATTTAGTCTGAAGAAATATGGCATGTTATTTGTAAGAGTGTATATCGAAAGCAAAATTGTGCTGGAGTTACAAGATTCGAAACGACTGCGCTGCCACAGAAATCTTCTTTTGTGTGTGCTCGCTGCACAAAAACGCCAACTGCTAACATCCTTGAAACAATTTGTCCTGCCAGTTATCAGGACAGCAACGACGTTAATTCGAGAAGGAAGAGTATGACAATACTTCGCACCCTTCGCCAAAATACTTACTTTCCAGTCTAGAAGAAATTTCCGGGCCCACTGCGTCGTGTTCTTTGACACTGAACGAGTGATTAATTTTTTCACGATATCAAAATTTAAAATACACTAATTACTCATTTCAGACCTTTACTTAAATTCACCTGTTCAGCCCAAATAAAATTTATTACGTAAACATTAATTAAAATGTAAATTGAGCTGCACAAAGTAACATCACTTGCTTTATTAACTGCATATATTTAACATAATATGTTTGTTCATATTACACAGCAAACACAGTTATTTTTGAATTAGTAATTTTAATTACGGCAATACATACCTAAACGAAAGATCTGCATAATGCCACACTTTGACAATGCCAGACCACATAGATCTGACATTTTTCCTTACAATTTTCTGTATCATAAGTTTCCATTTCCGAAATAGTTCGACTTCAGTGTTTTACTGTGCTGCCGTGCTGTGCAAATGATGTGGTACTGTTTTCGTAGTCAGATGATAAAACATCGAATTATGTAAAAAAGGAGAGTCACAGAATGGTAGAAAATAATAAGTAAAAATAAGTAATTTTAAATGAATGTCACAGAATACAAAACTAAAAAACGTGAATCTTGTACAGACATACACAGAAGAGCCAAAAAAACTGGTACACCAGCGTAATATCGTGTAGGGCCCCCGCGAGCACGCTAAAGTACCGCAAGACGACGTGGCATGGACTCGACTAATGTCTAGGTATGCAGGTGGCATTGAAATCTGCGCCAATTTGAGAAAGGGTTGCACGTCTGTCACGTTTAATGATTCTCGTCAGTCGTTGCTTGTCCCGTTCGTTCAAAATCTTTTTCCGGCCGCAGCGATGTTGAAGATTTGATGTTTTACAGGATTCCCGATATTCACGGTACACTCGTGAAATGGACGTACTTGAAAATCAAAATTTTGTCGCTACCTCGGAGAGGCATCTCTCGTGCGCCGACTATAACACCACGTTCAAACTCACTTAAATCTTGATAATCTGCCATTGTAGCAGCAGTNTGCACTCGTGAAATGGACGTACTTGAAAATCAAAATTTTGTCGCTACCTCGGAGAGGCATCTCTCGTGCGCCGACTATAACACCACGTTCAAACTCACTTAAATATTGATAATCTGCCATTGTAGCAGCAGTAACCGATGTAGCAACTTTGCCAGACGCTTGTTGCCTTATATAGACGCTGCTGACTGCATCGCGTTACTCTGATTGGTTCCATACCTCTGTTATTTGCATACGCACGCCTATACCAGTTTTTTTTGGCTATCCAGTGTACTTCAAAGCTAAAATATACATGTATGTGTTACCACAGGTAAATAAGTTAGCATCCCCATTCCTAGCGAGAATTTTACCATTTTTAAAGTGTACGTAGGTGATCAATTAACTGAATTATATGTTTCCCTTTTCTCCGTCAGCATACGTATGACACGTATGTATCCTATTTGACTTTTTGAAAAGTGTAGGCAATACATTGCTTCCATTCTGTAAACGTTTCATAAAATGACTATTTATAAACTGACGTGTGGAGATTTGTACGTATTAAGTTCCATGCGGACACTTAGGTAGCTAAAATATTGGTGTATAACATAGTAACATAAGTAGCTTATAAATAAAAAAGTTTATATTTTAATGTTTGTGTCTAAGTTGTAACATATTTGTTTGTGATTTCACACGTTGGAGTGGTCAAAATTAGAAAACATTTCAAGCGCTCAGCTGTAGGCTGATGGTACTCAGTGTGCATATTTGCATGATAACTTTTAGTCCAAACTTTAGATACCAACACTTTTACCGAATGCCAAGTGTTAATTCAATTGTGCAAGGGAAATAAAACTTGAAATCGGAAGACACTGTTGTAATAATGTAATAATGTGATGTAGATGTCAAGTAAAGTATGTGTGTGTGATACATACACTTGCCGCTTACCGCTCAGTATCAAGTGTTCTGTATTGACTGCTTCCCAGTGTCAAGTTTCCCGTATTGACTGCTTCTCAGTGTCAATTTTTCCGTATTGACTGCTGCTCAGTGCCAAGTGTTCTGTATTGACTGCTTCTCAGTGTCAAGTGTTCTGTATTGACTGCTTATCAGTGTCAAGTGTCCTGTACTGACTGCTGCTCAGTGTCAAGTGTTGTGTATTGACTGCTGCTCAGTGTCACGTGTTCTGTATTGACTGCTTCTCAGTGTCAAGTGTCCTGTATTGACTGCTGCTCAGTGTCAAGTGTTCTGTATTGACTGCTGCTCAGTGTCAAGTTTTCCGTATTGACTGCTGCTCAGTGTCAAGTGTTCTGTATTGACTGCTGCTCAGTGTCAAGTTTTCCGTATTGACTGCTGCTCAGTGTCAAGTGTTCTGTATTGACTGCTGCTCAGTGTCAAGTTTTCCGTATTGACTGCTGCTCAGTGTCAAGTGTTCTGTATTGACTGCTGCTCAGTGTCAAGTTTTCCGTATTGACTGCTGCTCAGTGTCAAGTGTTCTGTATTGACTGCTGCTCAGTGTCAAGTTTTCCGTATTGACTGCTGCTCAGTGTCAAGTGTTCTGTATTGACTGCTGCTCAGTGTCAAGTTTTCCGTATTGACTGCTGCTCAGTGTCAAGTGTTCTGTATTGACTGCTGCTCAGTGTCAAGTTTTCCGTATTGACTGCTGCTCAGTGTCAAGTGTTCTGTATTGACTGCTGCTCAGTGTCAAGTTTTCCGTATTGACTGCTGCTCAGTGTCAAGTGTTCTGTATTGACTGCTGCTCAGTGTCAAGTTTTCCGTATTGACTGCTGCTCAGTGTCAAGTGTTCTGTATTGACTGCTGCTCAGTGTCAAGTTTTCCGTATTGACTGCTGCTCAGTGTCAAGTGTTCTGTATTGACTGCTGCTCAGTGTCAAGTTTTCCGTATTGACTGCTGCTCAGTGTCAAGTGTTCTGTATTGACTGCTGCTCAGTGTCAAGTTTTCCGTATTGACTGCTGCTCAGTGTCAAGTGTTCTGTATTGACTGCTGCTCAGTGTCAAGTTTTCCGTATTGACTGCTGCTCAGTGTCAAGTGTTCTGTATTGACTGCTTCTCAGTATCAAGTGTTCTGTATTGACTGCTTCTCAGTGTCAAGTGTTCTGTATTGACTGCTTATCAGTGTCAAGTGTCCTGTACTGACTGCTTCTCAGTGTCAAGTGTTCTGTATTGACTGCTTATCAGTGTCAAGTGTTCTGTATTGACTGCTTCTCAGTGTCAAGTGTTCTGTATTGACTGCTTATCAGTGTCAAGTGTCCTGTACTGACTGCTTCTCAGTGTCAAGTGTTCTGTATTGACTGCTTATCAGTGTCAAGTGTCCTGTATTGACTGCTTCTCAGTGTCAAGTGTTCTGTATTGACTGCTGCTCAGTGTCAAGTGTCCTGTATTGACTGCTGCCCAGTGTAAAGTGTTCTGCACAAAACCTTCTTGTTAGACACCCGCCTTTCACTTACTCTGCTTGGTCGCTACACGCACTTACACAATATTCTCTTTGCTGCGACAGGGCATCTTAAGGGTTCTCAAGAGCTAAACACTATTTCCTACAATTTTAGCATAATACAATCTATTACGTTGCGGTATGAAATTGTAATCTGAAAAATGAGTGATGATGTAGGATAATGATATTTCAAAAATAAATTAAACAAACTCCAGAAATTTTAAATTAAATTTATTTTTCGTACAAATTTCAGACTTGAGGCAAAGATTAGTATGTTAGCTCAGAACAACGGTTAATATTATTAAAATGCCATAAAGAATATTTTTTGGAAATGTATTATGCAGTTAGCCCGTAATTCAGTTTTATCTATGTAGTTTAAACTCAAAGCCAAAATATCCCTTACTGCTGGTGGACCGAGTGTCATATGTCTCGGATGTCAAAGATACTGCAATATGCCGCTTCTGTGATTACAAAACTACATTTTGAAATTTACACGAATAAATATTTTAAGTTGAAATTCTCATAATTACAATAAAAAAAAGCAAACATTTTGGAAAATTATTTTTAAAAGTATTTGAAATATTAATTAAAGTATTATAAATATATTGTTACGATGCCATAAAATGTTCTTAACTTCTACAAAAAAATGTATAGTCTTGAACAGCTTTAACGACAACATAATTGTCTTCGCTTGAAGCGCAGTGTGGAGGGAGGGTAGACTGCCGGGTAAGAAGCAGCCAGAGGGCTAGGTCTGCTGATACATTAGCGAGAGTCTTCAGTAACACACACATTACAGTAGTACACCCCAGAACTTGGCAAATACCTACCCTCCTTTGTTGTTATATCTAGTACCAGCGTGTACGACGAATTACACATTTTTCCTACCTCACACTACATAATAATGTAATATCAAATAATGTACACATATTACATGAATAATTAATGATAAAATAATACATAATATTATGTTGTATGAAATGTATTTAATGTATTTTGTCATTACCTATTATTTATTGAATAGCTGTTATTATATTATATGTAATATTGATAATACTTAATTTAATGGCATCATATAATGCAGTATAACGTAATATAGTGTAGTAAAATGTAATTAAATTGAATTCGTCACTTATAATAGAACAATAATGAAATATATACTACAAAATTATGTAATGTGATAGTAGCTATTGCGGCAGTGGAGTCGGCACGGTCGTCCTTGAAGACGGCCGCGAAGTCTTTGTGAATGGAGGGGGGAAGGAAGGGGGCAGAGGTGGTGAGATAAGGCAAGCAGCTTGACCTCAGTCAGTAGTCAGTCGGCGGCGAGGGTCAGTGGAGACTGCACCATGTCTCCTCAGGTGTTCACTGTGGAGTTGCCTGGCATCAGCCGGCCAGCTCCTCCAACTTCCTTCGAGGAGGCCATCGCTCTCACAGGTGAACACACACACATACTCTCTCTCATCTCCTCCGCCACTGAGTCTCACTACTGTAGAGCTCGCAGGCGAGGTCTGGACCACGCTGGTTATCTGTCGCACTCTAGAGCCGCTTTTCCACTGCCTCGTGTTGGGGTAGCACCACGTCATACCTGACGTCACAGTTGTGGTGTCTTTCAAACAGCAGACTGTCTGGTGTCTGTCAGGCATGTCTGGGGCAGTTCATCTCTACGAGATCCTCTTCGCCCGAGTACTAAAGAGGACGAGTGAAAACAGCTGCCGGCACAGGGACTGGGTTGTTGCCAAGAAAGGCCGGGAATTCTCACAACGGTACTTCGGACGATTGTGGGCGACAAAAACGCTCCTCCACCGCGATCATAAGCGGTCCGTGTGTGTTTTAGCGGGAAAGTACGAACCGTGAGAAGATGGACGTGGTCTCGGGAGTATCCACCAGCACAAGAAGACGTGCTCTCACAAACACGTACCAGAGGTCAAACACTGCCCTACGCTGTTCAAGCCACTGCACATAACGCACTATTCCCTTCTATACTGCTAGCACTGTCTGTGATGACAATTGTGTCAGTTGCCAACTTTTCTCGACACACACAACCCGCCATGTATTTCTTCGCTGGGGAGTCTTACCACTTCTGCTGCAACCTGTCTTGATACACAGCAAACATGGCTGAGCACCCCAGTGCACACGGCTGAAGTAACACTCAGACTTCTGTTTTATTCTTCCCCCAAATCATACATTTTCAATTTGAAGTGTTAATTGCGTTTCACCGTCTATATTTCTGCAAAATGGTGGACACCATCAGGAAACTTTTCTCACTTCCCACCTGAATCTTGTAGGCAGACAGTGACTGCGTGTACAAAATAACGTAATTTTTCCTCGGAACTCCGTAGTTACAATCCCGCCACAGATATAGTAGTTCATGAAACACGGAGCTAACATAGGGAATGGGCAGAGCGTGAGGCACGGCATGCAGGTGGTGCGACGCAGAGCAGTTGAACGCCGGTCCCAGCCACACTGGAGTCTCTCAGTCGTGAGACCTGTCTTCTCTAGGAGGTGCCTGCCTGCCTGGCTCTTCAGCTCACCTGCGTTCCACTATATTTGGAGAACGCGTTTTTTGGCGAAGCTGTTAAACGTGTTCCCTGTATATTTACCTACGAAATGAAAACGCATTCCAGACAATGACTCAATGATACTTCCAAAATAAAACGCGTATATTAAATATTATTTTTGTGACCTCCAACATAGATAAAAACTGCCTTTTTCAGACTGCCGTAAAGTAAAGCGTACTGTCCGGACACGATCAAACTACAATAGAAGCCTGCATTGCACCTTGCTACTGACTATCAATCAATACAATGTTGATGTCCCCGCTGAGAGTCCCATAGGTACAAACAGCACGATGAGAACACTACATGCCAGTTCAGAGCCTTGCGCGTAAAGGCGATGGTGCACTTGATTCGCGTAACAGTTTCGCCCTTATCGCTCCCGCACTTCTGTGCCTCAAACGCGAAAATAGCTGCAGGTAGTGCACTCACTTGAACGTCAATGCCAGTGCTCACAGCAGTGTTGCCAGCACTTCACGAGATACTCTTGAAAGCGCCGGCTTGCCAGAGGTATTTAGTGTTCCTGGGGCTAGAGGCGGGGTTGCACTAAGGGTAACCTGGTTAAGTGCGACGAATGTCTGGTCTCCTTTACGCCCACTGCACACTTGAGTGAGTGACGCGTGCCACAGCCCCAAACCACTGCAGTCGCTTCAGAAAGCCACAGGCAATGGTATTCAGTTGATGAGGTTGGCGACGAGTGAAGCACGTGAAGTGTTGATACTTCTGGTTGTAGGAGAAGTAGGAACATGCATATTTATCATTTACAGCTAGAAAGGTCATCGATAAGTCGGTACCATACTGTCTACAATGATATGTGGTGAGACGATACAATGATTTCTCGGTACTTTCGGGTGTCAAAAACTCGTTTGTTGAATTCTTTTAGACTGCATAGCGTGTAATTACAAACATTTCCACAAAGATTAGAAAAACAGTTTCACCAGAGGAGAGTATTGAACTTGTGTTGATTTAGTTTATTTTTAGTATGTGTTTAGCATTTATTTAGATTTCCATTATAAATCGGACAGATAATGTATTCCTAACAAAAGATGGCATCGTAGATGAGGTAAACAGTTTCAAAATATTTCATTCTTGTTGCGTTTTGTAATTTTGAAAATACTCAATTAATTCATATATATATAATATGTAATATATTGTGGGCCGGGAAATTTGACTGACAAACTTCGTGAAGTGATTCTTTATACAAAATCAAGTGTGCAACAAACATACACGACACTTTCTACCTAAATACAATATAAAAGGGAAAATTGATATTTTATAAGTATTTTTGCAAAATACCAGAAACGAAGCGTGATTAAACTACAATACTCCAAACATCGTTTTATGTTATCGGGATCTTCAAAATTAGTGCAAGCTATCATTAGTATGTCCCCTCGTAATGAAAAGAACAGGAGTAGCGACCCTCTTTATGCAGGCAAATTTTTTACCATCGGAAATGGTTTATTGAGCAGTATGACATATTAAACAGAAATTGTCTTCTTGTTGCAACTGCCCAGGACCCACCGTTTTCGTGTAAAACGCACACAAAACTTGGGCTGCAGCGATACAGCGCCTAGCACGTAGGCAATACTACTTACATGCGTGTATGGTAAGCTGCTGTGTCCACTGTACAGGCGATGGTGGAGGGCATTTTCAACACTTATTATGAACAAAATATACAATAAATTCATAAAATTACGCAACTGAAGTTGCTTGTTTATTTATGGCGACAGTATATTTGCAAATATCTGTAGGAAGTATTGTCTTTGCTTACTAGTCTGGAACTGTATAGCTGCAGCCGAAGCTTTGTGTGTGTTTTACATGAAAACGGTGGGTCCTGGACAGTTGCAAAAAGATGCCGATTTTTGTTGATTAGGTCATACTGCTCAATAAACCAGCATCAAACTTCATGATTTCTGACGGTGAAATTTTTTCCTTCATAAAGAGAGTCCCTACTTCTGTTGTTTTAATAACGAGGGAAGGTATTAGCGAGAGTCTGCTATTAGGTCCAAAATCCCGATATAAAACACTGTTTCAAGAATTATAGTTTAATCTCATTGCGTTTCCGATATTTTAAAATATAAATTTTCAAGGGTTTGCATTTTCTTTTTATTTTCGGTTTAGGTATAAAGTGTACCGTATATTTTCGACTTGATTTTGCATAATGAATCACCTCCCAAAGTTTTGTGGTAGAATTCAGCCCCACTATGTATGTATACAGGATGATTCTAAAATCATGGGACAAACATTGAGGGGTGGTACACTAAATAAAACAAACAATCATTGTATAGGTATATATGTGCGGGAGTGACGCGTTGAGTCACAAACACAAAAATGACACATCAAATGCAACACATTGTCTATTTACAACGTCGCCGCTAAATGCCTTTTTACAGCAATGTTTATAATAATTGCTCAAAATTGCTACCACCGACAGTAATGCAAGCTTGGTAGCGTCGGTGGAGTGATTGGCGAACAGATTCAAATACGCCGGGTATTTCACGCACGCNCCGCACAGGATAGTCGAGCGATGAGGTCTTCAATGGAATCAACTGGAGTCTCGTAAATGAGGGCTTTCAAATGCCCCCGCAGGAAAAAATCGAGACTCGATAAATCTGGCGAACGTGGCGGCCATCGGACTGGCCCACCACGCCCTCAACGCGTCACTCCCGCCCATGTATACCTATACAATAATTGTTTGTTTTAGTGAGCTCTACCCCCCCCCCCTCAATGTTTGTCCCGTGATTTTAGAATCATCCTGTATATATATATATGTGTGTATATATATATATATATATATATATATATAGAGAGAGAGAGAGAGAGAGGAGACGGTGTTACGCTTCTCTGCTTTATAATTTTGACTGAAAATAAGTACATTATAAATGTTTAATAAAACCCAGATGGGAAGTTAACGTGGCCGCAAAATGACATGTCTGTTTGAAAGAGGACGTCTGATAGATATAGTCATGTGGGGCTTGAGGAAGAGAGGAAGGATGAAAGTCTTTGAATACTGATGAGAAATGTTGTATATTTGGCAATCATTAGACAGTTTCTCTTTCTCGTTGTTGCGAACTTGTCCATAAGCCACAAGCAGCATGGGCTTAGCGACTTGTAGATACGCCATNGTTTCTCTTTCTCGTTGTTGCGAACTTGTCCATAAGCCACAAGCAGCATGGGCTTAGCGACTTGTAGATACGCCATCAAGTGTCACTGTGAATCATCAGTGTGTTATATTATATGCATTATATTTGACTCTGATGTTTGTTAAATAAAAAGCGAAATCAGTGACCACCTAATTTTAAATAGCTCTTTCAGTAAGNGATATTTGACTCTGATGTTTGTTAAATAAAAAGCGAAATCAGTGACCACCTAATTTTAAATAGCTCTTTCAGTAAGGCGGTTGGGCACTGTACTCCTTCTCGTCACTCTCGGCCAACGCTGCAGTAGATGTGACGTGACAGTAGGCTTGTCTGCAGTTCGCGCCAGGCTTGTTCAACGGCTGGTTACAAAACTGCTCACGTGTACACGAATCAGCCGTGAGTGAGTGAAGTGAGTTTCACTCCAGAAAAAATCACTTCTGTAGCTTAATGCGCCTTTATTGCGACATGGGGACGGAGTCAGTTTGCAGAAATTTCGCTCCAAAACTGCGTATTTAAATATCTATACATTTCATTTTCTTGCGCGCTAAAACGCTTGAGTGCCAAAAAATATTAATTTTAATAATCCATCCTTACACTTATAAACCAGAAATACAGAATATCCATGTAGCAAATTTACGACGACGTTCCGAAACTCGTCGGAAATTGTGTTCGTGACTAAAACAATTAAGTGTTCGTAAATTTACAAAGATTCCCTGTAATGTTTTTACCGGTACTTCCGAGTAAATTCACAAAAACGTTTTCTAGCAAAGCGAGACTCGCTAACCAACCGTTTACTTTTCCGTTATCACCAAATTTGTCATTTCTATTTACCTCATTTGTCCTTGTGTTGGCTCCGTTTTGTTGTAGTATATTGTCTTGTAATTGCGCTTCTTACACTGAGTATTATTTTTGATGCTAATATTTTACTACAATTTTCTCGGTATTGCGTTGGGGTAAATTTTGCGTGCATGTGGGCACAAGTGTTTTGAGATGAAAACCAGGTTATATAACTCTTCTATTAAATACTATATATTAAAATGCAAAAAAAAAATATATTAAAAATAAATTTAAAAAAATGTAAGCATGTAATTTTTTTTATACTTCTGTTTTAAGTATACAATTATTTTAGCTTGTTCGATGTCAGAAAACAAAACATTCTTAACGTTTCAAAACTATAAAATATACAAAAAAAATTTTTAAGAACATTTCTAGAGGTATATTGCCGTCAGAAAATTAACTCACTTAAATTTATTTAAATATATGATCTAACGTATTATTTATGTAATGTTTCATTAATAAACTTTCTGCTCATGACCTATATAATAATATTATTTTTAATAGCACAGTTATATTGCTGACGTGGTTGTTCACATCGTAACACTTCTTCCTTAATAGCTGTATGTGATGTTATCGGCCTTTTCAAAGATTTTTGAATGATTTGCAATAGCAATTGTGGCTTACATTAGGATTGTATTTATGGTTTGTCGTTTCTCGCTCACCCTCGTTGCTATTAGTCAAACCAAACAGTAGTGACTAGGTTGTTGAAAAGTGTCTTGCCTATGAACGAGTCAGCTTAAATGGGATGACACAACAATACTGTAAGCAAGTTATACGGTGTAAGACGTGGACTTTGCGGCACAGTCGACGGCTAGCACCTCGCCGGGAGTCACTGGTGACAAGTGGACAGTAGACGTAGTCAAGGCCACTCCGCAGTTGATAACTGGTGAAAGGTGGACAGTAGACACAGTCAAGGCCACTCCGCAGTTGATAACTGGTGAAAGGTGGACAGTAGACACAGTCAAGGCCACTCCGCAGTTTATGGCTGGTGACAAGTGGACAGTAGACGTAGTCAAGGCCACTCCGCAGTTGATAGCTGGTGAAAGGTGGTCAGTAGACACAGTCAAGGCCACTCCGCAGTTGATGGCTGGTGACAAATGGACAGTTGACACAGCCAAGGCCACTACGCAGTTGATGGCTGGTGTCGTTCTTGGTGTCACATTNACGCAGTTGATGGCTGGTGTCGTTCTTGGTGTCACATTACGAGCTACAGCCTCTGTTGGGCGGTTTCTGATACAAGTGTTCTCTTGGTACTTGTGCGCTTCATCTACTCCCACACTGATTCTTCATCACACTTTATTAGTTTATTATTGTATCTAATACATTTTAAAGCATTAATTCAAGCCTTCGAGAGAGGAACGGTCCCAGCAATAAAAATGTTTTAAAGTATGAACTGAAAATATTAGCAGGAGAACGGGTGATAAATGACAATTGTTTTGTCCTAGCCTTAATTTTTGAAAGCATAAACTAAGACAATAAAGAGGGGGACAGGTGGTAAACGGTCAGTTGTTTTCCATGCCTAAAACTGCGCATGCGGCCTTGGCCTTGGTGCTAACGTCTAGAACAGTTTTCCGTAACGCACCAGCAGGCAATATCGCAATGTTATCAGATTTACTTAAAGTTCGCACAGTCCCTTCACTCGCGACCTTGCTGTTGCCTTGCCGGTACTGCGCGCTGGTAACCATTGTTACATCACGACTGTGTTGACGAAGCTACTGGAGCGAGAATCTGCCCCGTGCAGCTTGGCGTGACGTCACTGGTGCCACTCTCCACTGGTTACGAGTGGGCTTGTGCGTTCCCCTTGGCTTGGTTGTAACTTCCATCACTAGCCTCCTCTCTTTCAAGTGGAGGCGTCAGCGATGTAAGTCAAATAAAAAATACATTTTATCATACGTAACATTACAACTAGTAACATTTTGAATTGAAAATTTTCCGTCTAGGTTTTACATACATAAGAGTAATAATTAGCATTATAGCAACTTGTAAATGTCCCGAGCAGTGTTAGTGAGTCGCTTGTCCAGCATACTGATGTCAGACACCGGTCCTTGGGCATAGCAATATTTGCTCACGAAATACGAATTTAAATATTATAAATTATGTAATCACGTATGCGAGCGACATTTTAGTTTGTTTAAATGAAACAAAATACAAAGAATGTAAAATATAGAAAACAGAACAATAAAATGCGCAGTCTAAAGATGAGGTAGCTCGATCTCGCTGGCTTCGCACAACCGCTTTCATTGTCCCAACATTGAACTGCTTTTCTGCCAACAGGACTAGCAAAAACGGCGTGGAATGGATTTGAGTTTTAAAAAATTGTTTAGTAAACAAGTGCATTGATATGTTTTTATACTCCCTCTAACCAATCTGTAATGCAGTTTGATTAAATTCAATTCGGTAAAAGTATTTTATTAATATAATAGTGCTTATCATTTAAAAACTAAGATATAAACAAACACGTTCATCGTTTTTGAACATGCGAATGACAGTTGTGTTCATTTGGGGTAGGTCAGTGTTGGGCGCATGCGCAGAAGACGAATAATCGGTCTACCTCATCTTTAGTCTATGATAGAATAAGTTAAACGACGAGTGTGGAGGAAGAGGCTGCTAGAAAAGAGAACCACAGACCTGAGGCAGCTTGTGTCAACTTTGTAGTCAGCTCGCTGCGACAGCCTGTAAGCTCGAGCGCAGTGTGGGGACCTCGTAGTCAGCTCGCTGCGACAGCCTGTAAGCTCGAGCGCAGTGTGGGGACCTCGTAGTCAGCTCGCTGCGACAGCCTGTAAGCTCGAGCGCAGTGTGGGGACCTCGTAGTCAGCTCGCTGCGACAGCCTGTAAGCTCGAGCGCAGTGTGGGGACCTCGTAGTCAGCTCGCTGCGACAGCCTGTAAGCTCGAGCGCAGTGTGGGGACCTCGTAGTCAGCTCGCTGCGACAGCCTGTAAGCTCGAGCGCAGTGTGGGGACCTCGTAGTCAGCTCGCTGCGACAGCCTGTAAGCTCGAGCGCAGTGTGGGGACCTCGTAGTCAGCTCGCTGCGACAGCCTGTAAGCTCGAGCGCAGTGTGGGGACCTCGTAGTCAGCTCGCTGCGACAGCCTGTAAGCTCGAGCGCAGTGTGGGGACCTCGTAGTCAGCTCGCTGCGACAGCCTGTAAGCTCGAGCGCAGTGTGGGGACCTCGTAGTCAGCTCGCTGCGACAGCCTGTAAGCTCGAGCGCAGTGTGGGGACCTCGTAGTCAGCTCGCTGCGACAGCCTGTAAGCTCGAGCGCAGTCTGCGGCAATCCAGTCTCCAAGTGACAAACTGCAGGCAGCTTCACTTGTCGACTCGCTTGGAAACTCGCGAGCACAACTCGAGGCAGCTGCAAGCTTGCTGTAGGCAAGTACGTGACGCTCATTAGGAGTGTAGCTTGAATGAAGCTTCAAACAAGCTTGCACGGTGAGGTCACAGAGCACATAAGTATACAGAGGTGAAACAGACACTTATACCTCCAACTCCAGCCGCACAGCCACGAAAATGACACCACTGGCCAGAAACATGTCGGAACGCCGTTCACCAATCAGCGCCGGGTAACCTACTTGCCAGCCGGCAGCCCAGCCTATTGGAAACATTTCACAGAATACAGCAGCCAATTAGACAGAATGTTGCAATTTTTTCGTATATTTACGGAAATTTTTACGGATATTTACAGTAAATAAAGGGAAACGCAATCCGGAATGAAGAAAAACGGAGCTGACTCCGTAAATGCAAAATACAGAAAGTCTCCATATTTCCCATTTCTTTGGGGTTTGACGGCGAAAAATGCTAAGTCTACACGAATATTTCTTCACCACTGTAACCAAAAAATTATCCTTTCTGCTGCGGTTAGGTAATCACGCCACTAAGACATATTCTTTCAAACGTCAAAAAACCAGACCAGGTGTTTGTAACATTTAGCAAGACTTAAAGTACAATAACTTTAATAGAAATGTGAGAAATTTGCCTATGTGACTGTAGTAGAAGAACAAAAGTTATACGTTAATACCGTATCATAATTATAGGTAATTGGGAAGAGTCACAGGCAACTAACATTTGATGCGGGTCCAAATCTCGTCATGGGAAACGTTTTTTTAATTTTTTGAAGTATTTACTTTACACACAGCAAAACACCCACATAACAAAAATGAAATATTTTTTCATTGTATCTTTTTTTAAACTACAAGTAAAAAAAAACTGAAAAGGAAGTTAACGGAGAGGTTCTGTGATTTCACGGAAAGTTCTGTGAAATTTACGAAAAGTCAGTTTTTGAAAATCAGTGTTTCCGTAATTTTACGGAGAGTTTACATATACTTCTGGATACACTTAATCAGCATTTTCCCGTAAAATTAAGAAAAAAACTTTTTATCCGTGCAAAGGGCCGTGCCCAGAGCCTCGCACAGCCAATCAGAGGATGGGTACGCTCACGTCAAAGGAAACGACTTGTCATTCCCTCTGTGTGTATTGACGTACTGTGTAGTGAGGCAAAGTGAAACCGATTCCAGGCTCGGAGAACGCCTTGTGAGTGGCGAGGCATGATAACTGCGGCCTGCTCCCGTCCTCAGGTGAAGACGTACCGCGACTACTTGCAACTGCGTGCGACATATCCTGCAGGCAGCAGATACTTCCTCATCTGCTGGTAGTTATCACGTTGACACTCTGAACCTAAGTCGTTGGTGCCAGTCTCTGAGTGTCGGCCCCTACACAAGTATTTCATTAAGTACCACTATTTCCCGAGTGTCATCTCCAACTGGCGACGCTGACTCGAAGTGTTTGTGGAGCCGCGGTGGTAAAGTGATTAGACTACTCGCCTCCCACCAAGACGAACTGGGTTCGATTCCTGGTGGGGCCGACCCCGGATTTTCGCATGTGGACGATGCCGATGGTAGGCGGATTTTCTTGGGAATCTCCCGTTTCCCCTGCTCTTGCATTCCGGCGCTACTCCTTACTCACCTCGCTTTACCCTTATCAGCTCTCACGACCTCGATGTTGAGAGCCGTATAAATCTCTTCACTTCACTCACTCGAAGTCTTTGGGACAGAAAGCTTGCGATTAGCTGAACGCTAACTTTCAAACACTTATCTTCACACCAATGCATTGATTTACAATAACCTTCTCGCTGTCGTGCTCCTTACGAAGTTGGCAGTAATATAGGGAACACAAGTAGGGGCTATTCACAGTTGATTAAGCACTTTTAAAAGGCATGCTTAGGATCTACTTTAATTTACTTGCCTAATCTTCGGAGGCGCTGTTAATGCTAAAGTACCTTTCCTTCCACAGAACAACACTGTAATTAAAGTTAGACAAATGTGTAAACCATTTAAAACACAAAAATAGAAAAAAATTACAATAAACACACTACAGAAATTATTAAAACATGAAACTAAGATACACAAATACACGCACACACCCAAGCACACACACAATTACACACAGAGTTGTGAGTGTGTGCGGGGGGAGGGAAGGAAGTACGGTTAGGTTACTAGTACTGAGTAATAACTGGTGAGATTAGTTGGTGAGATTAGTATTTTGTATCCTACAGTCATGTATGAAATTAACATCGCTGTGGGCCTCATCACTTTATTCTGTCGTCATCCAAGTGAAATTGTGGAATTTCTGGGGATGCCAGTGTGTTAATAACATGCAAATATTCGTGTTGTAATGCGTATAAAACAATAAATGCTAACTGCGTTAGCCATTTATTTAAACATTACACTCTCAATACAGTATAAAGTATCAAAGCTATTTTTATTTATTCAATTGTAACTTAAAGTGGAAATCAGCATGCCAGTGTATACGGTAGCAATCATGTAGTTATGTGCAGTGATCAATTTCTCCAAATATTGAGTTCAGAATTGCTTACTTTACCGTGAACAGCCTTTGCATATCATAATGCTGCATTCAAAGCGTGACATGTGAATATGTAGAGAGTGAATTTATTTTATTTACTGTCTGTTTCCTGCACATACGAGTATNTATGAAATTAACATCGCTGTGGGCCTCATCACTTTATTCTGTCGTCATCCAAGTGAAATTGTGGAATTTCTGGGGATTCCAGTGTGTTAATAACATGCAAATATTCGTGTTGTAATGCGTATAAAACAATAAATGCTAACTGCGTTAGCCATTTATTTAAACATTACACTCTCAATACAGTATAAAGTATCAAAGCTATTTTTATTTATTCAATTCTAACTTAAAGTGGGAATCAGCATGCCAGTGTATACGGTAGCAATCATGTAGTTATGTGCAGTGATCAATTTCTCCAAATATTGAGTTCAGAATTGCTTACTTTACCGTGAACAGCCTTTGCATATCATAATGCTGCATTTAAAGCGTGACATGTGAATATGTAGAGGGTGAATTTATTTTATTTAGTGTCTGTTTCCTGCACATACGAGTATAACATTTACATGCGTAACATATTCATGTTTCTAAATCTTCCATACCTTCACTTTACAGATGTATGAATAAAGTTATTTGGCCCATGGCGATGTAAATTTTACTTAGTATAGCTGAAGGGTAATGCATGGTTTTCAGAAAGTGCTCGAACACTAACAGCCTATAATTTGCAAATATTTACTTTAAAACGAATCAAAAATAAGGAATTAGCATTGGCGGTACTTTAAGATGACGAGGCGTTATTTACGAGGCAAGCTATTGCGTATACCAACGCCGGCACAAACCATAACAACTGAGTTGGTGGTCATCGCTGCCTCGACACTAAGCTGCCACCAGTGTCTGGGTCAGGGGTTGTGGGTTATCTGCGTACTCCTTGATTCTTCGACATGTAGCTAAAACAATAGCTCATTGGAGAATGACTCCCACATCTTTGGAGGATGTGACGTTCCATCACATATGTAGTTCGTGAATGATGGAGAAGAGGCAAACTGCACGTGCGTCGTCCTGCAGTCTTTGAAAGTGGATTTTATATTCAAAGCAGACAGATTGTACACGCCAATTAACTTGATCTCCATTCGCCTGGTATAAATAATATGGACTTATGTTCCTTGGAACTCGGAAAAAGAAGCTGATTGTCGCATGCTAGCTGATAACACTACTAAGTTTCAGCAAGCAAAATTCTGGCGCAATTAAATATTTTTTAATGTCCACGTGCTGCTGTGGGAAAATATGTAAACTTTGCAGGTGACTGCAAACCATAGAGCTGCTTCTTTTCTACCAACACTTTCATTATTTGTTGCTCCACTCCGTTTTACTTTTAGAACACATATTACAAAGGACTCTACTCGGTATCTATATGACTCTACAATGACCAGCCATTTCTTAAAAGAATATATCAATATTTCTAGGACACGTTATCGTTATTACTCAAGAATGAGTAAGAATAGGTGATCTTATAATGTATTGCACTTATCATTTGTTTGAAGGAAAGGTGGTATTTCTAGAAGACCCTTAGTTGAAGATATCAGATACTCAACGACAGCCTGAGGGATGGAAGAAGGTGGCACATGCTCTTAATATTGTCAAGTCCAAACAGACGAGCAACACACGCATATGTTAACTAGAGCTAAGACATGATACGACTCTTTAGTGAGATAATTCTATCGCACATTTCCTTGCACGACCTGGAAACACTTTATGGCGGAGTACATCCAACTATTTCCCATTTTTCAGACAGTGTTTGACAGTACTGTGTACCACAACTCAAGCTGTCAAAAGACTTCCCTCCGATCAGTTTTATTTCTTGTAAGTAAAATGAATATTACTTGAGCAAGGCAGCCCAGTGATAGCACGTTGGTCTCACATTCGGGTGGAATCAAGTTCCATTTCTTGTCTGGCAGTTCTGATTTTGGGTTACCACTGTCTTCCGAAATAACTGCAGGCGAATTCTAGGATAGTTTCTTGATATAGGCCATGCCGGTTTCTTCCCCGTTGTGATGTTTGTAAGCACAAGTCGCTCCATCTCCAGTGATCTCACATGCATGTTTTGTTACTCATATTTGAGAAATAAAGATGGCATGTAAGAGTTTTACTTAAAGCAGTATGCAATACAGCGCGAGCTAAGAACGATGAACAGGTAAAGTGTTATATTTATAACATATATTTAACATACCTTCCATCAATGCATACTGGAAGTCACGCGCAGCGTGATATGGGGCGTCCACTGATTGACTTTTCTCACTGTTCAATTCTAAGAAAGTTCCTCAGACAGCTCCATGAAATTCCATTCAGTACCCGTGCAACTTCTCGCCAAGTTGACAGCATCTGGTCTTCTGTATGCGGACCATCTCGTCGATGGTATCTACGCCTCCTTCTGTCAACATGTCTAAGCTCTGGATCCTGATGTCTACTCTAGAAGATTTACATTCGTTCATTGTTTCTTAAGGAGCATGGCAATGATGATCAGTTTTCCATCGTTGCTTTGTTTGATAACTGACCAACATTTATTAGAGAAATGCTGTTCAACAGCAGCAACGACACGTGGGCCTGGGGGAACCCACGGACAACATGAGAACTTCTGGGCTGGCATTGTCACAAATATCTTTCCAGTCCCGTCTCGGTGACGAAGCATATTCAGACCCTTTTACCCTTTACCGAAGGAGGTTTCTGTCGCTGAAAAACAACGCATGCTCTAGCTTGATGGCTGTCCAGTGCTCGACGCATTTCTCGTGTATTTTCTATGTACTCCTGGACGTGTTTCCAGATAGGTGCTTTGGCCAAGACAGATATGTTGCTTGGACACCATGATCACCTGACTTCACCAGTCTTCACTTCGAGGGGTGAAATAATACTTTAGAGTACGCCGGTGCTGTAAACGACGAGGAGTATTTCAGAAATAGGGTTGTGGCAACAGTAAACATGGTACATTCTGTCTCTGGGATCGTATATCACTGGTTTCACATAAATATGGTGGGTCCACTGCCTGCGGAAACTGGGCGATATTGTTCCTTAAGGGCGCCACGTGGCGGGAGGTATATTGTATGTCCGTGGTCTACAAGTGCAGGGTTGTTGAAGGCGAGATGCATGCACATCGGATGACTCGTTTTTGTATGCAAGGCACTGAACTGGCGTGCCATCTATCCACCGTCAATGCATCTCTACGAGACTTACCAGCGACATTGTACAGTGTGTAAATGGTATAAGCATATTTGTATGGCATGAGCATATACAAATTTACTCAACCTACACCAGAATTTTCATACTTAAAAATGACTGCAGTAATATTCATTTCAATATTTTCACTTTGTAAAATACATATCGAGAATTTAAGCACACAGAAAAAAGTCTAACGTTCTGGCAACAAACAATTACCATTGAGGCATTTCTTTGAACGTTTCTTTGAACGGTTTTGTTGTAGTAACATTAATAATGCTGTGATAAAGTTAATAATGTTAACCATTTACATAGTCTTATATTACTGTAATGAAAATATACTGTTTAAAAGTTAATGTCAATAAAGCCTCTCAGTAATGTCGCCACAACCAAAATAACGGGAGGAACAAAAATGTTTTGTGTTACTGCGACATTAAAGAAATGTCCAACCAACACAAGTTCACACTGAGTTGGCTTTGTAAAATGGCGGACAGAAGTGTACAGCGATATCTTCGTAAAATGAAACCACTGTATTTAACTTTGAAAGCATAGCATGAGAACTAAATGTAGCTTAGACCAGCTCTCAAGCCTTGCAAAGCAGCTTACGTGTGCCGAGTGTGCATATTGCCGTGTTTGAAATTTTTGAACTGAAGTTTTGTCGTTATTCTGGCTTGTGTTTTCTTTACTGTAACTGAGGAAGTGCGTTACAGTAGGCAGGGAATTGGCGTGCATGTTGAGTTGACAGTTGGCGGAGGACGTTGGCTGCCTGGCAGTTCAGTGCTCGACTTCCGCAAATCGTGCAGTTTGGCTGTCGCGAGGCGGCCAAGCATATTGCGAGATGTGTGTGCGCTCGAGGCTACTGGCCAGGGCTCCGAGTTCACCGGCCGAGCTCTCGCAACTCAGTAGTTGGGTGTCGCGGAGCGCTGGAGTCACTAACCAGTCACCAGCCAATGAGGTCGCCTGAGTGCTGGTTTGAATCTGGTGGTAGTTTAAGTCAATGCAGGCACTTCTGGCCTGGCCTCGGGCTCGGGTAATTAACCATGTGATTGTTGTGTGCGCCGCAGAAATACGCGGAAGTCGGCGCGGGCGCGCGATTTGACGAAATGCCAGTGTGGGGAATGGTGATATGAGCGTGGTCGGTCCAGCCACAGGAGGTGTTGCCCCTTCACGGTGAGAAGAGGGACAATCATGGTCAGCGTGGGATGAAATTAACAGCAACGTAGTAGAGTGTTAAGCTTATATTAATGCAAGGCCTCTTAAGGTAGGCGATCAGCTTTAGTTATGGTGTTTGGTTAGTTCTACACGGATTCCACTGGCCACGGCACTCCGATATATGATACGCAACTTTACAAATTAATGTTTAGGTGGCTGATTAATGTTTTGCTTGGTAAAATAATAAGTAATTGATGATAATCAAATCTGGTAATTGTTAATGTTGTAAGTGATACATCTAGTCATAGTGTAAACGATAAACCTTAGATAATTAAATATATATTAACTTTGAAGTTGAGTAGTCCCTACCACATATGTGCTACAATGTGGGTTGCAGATATGCCAATGATTAGAGGGAAGCAGCTTGCATTCGTGACAATATATTTGTAGAGCATGGAGTATTTCCATGTAACAAAACATAACTGCAGTTTGTCGTTTTCTTCTACTGAATACCGATAGTATGAAACCCAGTCAGACCTGTCAATGTAGAGAAGTTGGTAGGACGTCACGCTCTGTAAAGTGGAGAACATCAACCACTGAGGTTGTGGGTTATATTCTTCTCCCAACCATATTTTTTGTTTGTAATATTTCTTTTTGTGAAAAAATAATTATGCGTCAATTATTTTACATTAGAATGTTTTTTAAAGCAAAGAAAATACAAGAAAAGTTTTAACACATATGTTAACATCGATTCAATACAATATTTGTTTTGCCGCAACATAAACCTCACCTTAATATTTACAGAACAGTAAGGAGGTATTGTTTTAAAATTATTTAATGTTATATCAGCATTAATAGCTTAACAGTATATTACATTAACAGCAACATTAGTTACTGATGGCTCACAGATAACAAAGAATTACTGTTGCAGTAACATTAATATGGTTGTCACAACATTAGACTTTTTTCTGTGTAGAAAATAAAAATTTTAGCAGTGTGTAATACTGTTCAGGAATAAAGAGCTATTTCAAGACAGCGTGTACAAGGCTGCTACTACTTGGTGACGCGAGCAGAGGCTGTTGTCCTGAGTGCCAGAGTGTGTGCTGGTGCATGTGTGCCAATGCAGTGTGTGTGCGTGTGTTGCAGGCCAGGGCAAGTTCCACAGGCTACTGCTGCTGTGCTGCGGCATGGCGCTCGCCTCTGTGATCGCCATCACTGTCAACACCTCCTACGTACTGCCATCCGCCGGCTGCGAGTTCTCCATGTCGGCCAGTGACAAGGGCCTGCTCAACTCCATGTGCTACATTGGTCAGTGCTTCTCACCCCCACTAATACTGCTCCAGCACTTTAAAAACCTACAAAAACACAGTGTATTTCCACGCTAATGTTTACATTTTCATCGGAAGCAACTCACAAAAAAATATTCACGTTTAATTGTTATCAAATAGGCAATGTTCAGTGTTGAATATGGTAACACTGAAACACGTAGTTTCCTTCTCGAGCATGAATTGTAGGAGTAACGTATGTACGAGGGTGACGGTGTCAGTATACGGCAGTGACCAGGTATGCAGTACATCTGGCTATGTCCATTGAAGAGGAACTCAGATGGGCTACCACAGGAGTGCTCAGGTGAGCACGGGACTATTGTACTTACAATGACTGCTGTGTAGTGTGCTTCATGGGCGACAGTAGGAGACTGCGAGTCAATCAGGGCTGGTGGGCGTTGCCAGTGCAGGTTAATGTCACAATTTGCCTTTTAAAGAACAGTGACGGCCTGTAATTTGAGCACTTCTGAAAAGCCTTCTTAGTTCCTCTAGCGTATCTCCTCCCACATGTGAACAGTTCAACCTCAATGCATCTAAGGTGATCTTAGAATGATTTATGCATTTGGGTCAGTAGCAAAATAAACTACTGCGTGTATAAACCACTGTAGACCTACGTGGCCACATAAAACCGCCCAGAACTATACATAACAATATATATATATATATATAAAGGTTGTGTCCGTTTGTTCGGACGCGTATAACTCCCGAAAAAATCAACCAATTTTCATTCTGTTTTTTATAAACCTTCCTTTCGCGTTCGCACGAGTGTGTGCACACCTTTATTTGTTATCTGTATTACCTGCAAAGGTAATAAAATCTACAAAAAGCTCATTTTAACCATGCTTTCGCGTCAGGAAGTGCCTTTGTTGACAACTGTCTGTTTGAACATTTCAGTTTGTTGTTCTCAATGTTTTTTTTACATATATACATATACTTATATATACATATACTTCTTTCAATTAATTTCACAGAATTGAATATAAACAAAATCTTTTATGCAACAGAAACGCGTGGCCGAGTAAGCTAGTATATACTAAAAACAAGCAAAATTTAACTGCTGCCAAAATTTATTTAAACTATATAACAACCTCCACTAAAATTTTTTTTTAAAAGTAATCGAGACAAAACCACAGCGTGAGTACATCACAGAAAAGTAGAGAATACTTGCTGACAACAGGTAATCTTTTTTGTATTCCTTTCATGGTTTTATACCATCCTCTGCGTTTTATATGGCCACATAGGTCTGCAATGGCAGATGTTCGCAATCATTTTTCAGCCGGGAAATTTTAAATTGCATGACGTTATGGGCAGGTTGCTTATGCTTTTATAATTTTGAGGTCGGAAGAAAAATAAAAAGACAAGTTATAAATGAGTGTCCTATAACCATCAGTGCAGGAACTTCAGTATGTTGGTCTGTGTATTCTCACTTACCACACTATTGCTACACTACACCTCAAACTCCTTTCTACTCTACTGTACTGTACTGTCTTCATTACTGGCTGGCCTTCACACAGTGCACAACTAATGTGCCCTTACATATCAAAGTGTTTATGGTTCATAGGGAATGCTTGGTTAATTATATATATATATATATATAACTTTTATTTTATACATACTTTAATGTGGACGGGCTTTAGTGTTTTTTTAAATACAATTCTAAACACTAGTGGAACAGTGACACACTCTCCCGTTCGAGCTGGGGTACGCGGTGGTGCAGTGGTCAGACCACTCGAATCCCACCATAGCAAACTGCGATCCACCTGGGGCGGAGCAACACCCAGATACCCGCATTTAGGTTAGGTAGCGAGTGTTGATGCTGGCTGGTGGATATTCTCAGGCACTTTCTGTTCCCGCCACATTACCTCGCTCTCCTCTTTGCATCGTCTTCACCTCGCTTCACTCTTATCAACACTGAAGACCTCGGCTGTTGAGCACCGCGGCTACCTGTCATCTGGCCTAAAGTGATTTTAGGCTCTGACTTTCAGACCAAGTGACTTTTATACTAAATTAATTTTAAGCTGCATGCCTTCTGGGCTAATAACTTATGTACCAAAATACTTTTCGTGAAATGATAGTTTTGCAAAAATATTAGACCAATTAACTTTTAGGCCAACTTAACATGGCTTTTATACCAAATTAATTTTGGCCATGTTATTTTAGGCCAAATGGCTTGGGCCATGTGACTATCAGCCCAAGTGACTTTAGGCAAAGTGACCTTTAGGTAATGTTATATCTAGGTCAAGTGACTTTTAGGCCAAAAGAGTTTAGATAAGATGATGGTTTGATGAAATTTCAGGCCAACTGACTCTTAGGCAACGCGACGTGCTCCGATCACTGCGGCAGAAAAGTCAGGAATACATTAGGGAAACAGCAGCTGGCATCACGAACTCCAACCGCACGTGCTATCGTTGTAGCCTCGCCGGCTAGCGACATTGCCAGTCACCTGCTGGAGACTGACTCGCGCAAGCGGCAGTTAAAATAATAGCAGCACAGTCAAGCAGAGGCAAGGTCAGCCTACACAGCCTTGCCCAGACAATAAACGACAGAGTAACTCAACATTAAAGAACAGCAGTGCCATTCCACACTTGTACCTTCAGGTACTGCGACACACATCACAAACATCTTCCAATCTGGTGGGTAGGCTATTGCCTCGGAGAACAAGTGAACGTTGCTAATATTTGAGTGTGCTGGTGCAGCAGTAGCGGATCTGAGATTGTGGACTCTGTGCAGGGATGATCTGCAGCTCGCACTTGTGGGGGTTCCTGGCCGACACTCGAGGCCGCAGATCCGTCATCCTGGCCGGCTTCCTTTTAGACGCAGTGTGCACCATCAGCTCCGCATTCACACACTCCTTCTGGCTGTACCTGGTGCTGCGGTTCCTCAATGGCTTCGCGTGAGTACCTGTAGCTGCTCCTGTCCACTTATCTCTAGTAGACTTCCTGTACACTCCTTCTGGCTGTACCTGGTGCTGCGTTTCCTCAATGGCTTCGCGTGAGTACCTGTAACTGCTCCTGTCCACTTATCTCTAGTAGACTTCCTGTACACTCCTTCTGGCTGTACCTGGTGCTGCACTTCCTCAATGGCTTCGTGTGAGTACCTGTAACTGCTCCTGTCCACTTATCTGTAGTAGACTTCCTGCACAATTCTTCTGGCTGTAACTGCTGCTGCACTTCCTCAATGGCTTCGTGTGAGTACCTGTAACTGCTCCTGTCCACTTATCTGTAGTAGACTTCCTGCACAATTCTTCTGGCTGTAACTGCTGCTGCACTTCCTCAATGGCTTCGTGTGAGTACCTGTAACTGCTCCTGTCCACTTATCTGTAGTAGACTTCCTGCACAATTCTTCTGGCTGTAACTGCTGCTGCACTTCCTCAATGGCTTCGTGTGAGTACCTGTAACTGCTCCTGTCCACTTATCTGTAGTAGACTTCCTGCACAATTCTTCTGGCTGTAACTGCTGCTGCACTTCCTCAATGGCTTCGTGTGAGTACCTGTAACTGCTCCTGTCCACTTATCTGTAGTAGACTTCCTGCACAATTCTTCTGGCTGTAACTGCTGCTGCACTTCCTCAATGGCTTCGTGTGAGTACCTGTAACTGCTCCTGTCCACTTATCTGTAGTAGACTTCCTGCACATGTCTTCTGGCAGTACCTGCCGTTGCACTTCCTCAATGGTTTCGTGTGAGTACCTGTAACTGCTCCTGTCCACTTATCTGTAGTAGACTTCCTGCACACGTCTTCTGGCAGTACCTGCTGACACCTCCACCAACACATCGACTGCATTCGCACAAACCTCAATGACAATCACACATTTATCTAGATTTAATTTATTTATATTTATTTGCTGTAGTATTTTTTAACATTATATGTGTTACTTTTGTCATTAAAATTACTAAATATTATTTTGATATCAACTCTATCTTCAGTTATCCTTTTATAATTTTACGATATATAATGTTTTATTACTTTTTTTAATACATCTTATGTCTGGTTAACTTTGACTGACTCGTATGTACGTATGTGCTGCTTGCTGCTGTAATCATAGATATTATAAAGCAATTAAAACTACTATATCAACAGAGGCAGTTGGACGCGCAAGTATTCCAGCCTACTGACAAGCGAATATGAAACCTGCTTTGGAATAAACCCTACTTTGACTGGAAATTGAATTATTTCACGTGTATAAAGGAAAATATTGAGTGTGGATTGAAAAACGAACAAAGATAAAGAAGCTGCCAGAAAAGATAGCAAAATTTTCTATTGATAGCTTCTTCCAGATAACAAATTAAGCGGAAAAGTTTAAGTTTCTAATAAAACTAAAAAATTTAACACTTTTTTTATTTCTTCACATTTTTTAGCCAAATATCTACGTGTACTATTGTTATTAAAGTTTCAAAACTTACCAACTTTATAACATTTGCATATAAAAGCGATTCCGTCTACTAAGTTTTGACGTCACATCAGTCGAGGGTACTTAGATCATGTATAGTTCCGTACACTGCAGCGAACTTTGGAGACTGGACATGATTATCTTATTCAATTCGTGTTCTAGACTGGCCCGAGTGTGTTCAGGGTATATACCCGTTATAATTCTTCTGTGCATCCCGTACCCACTGTACACTCTGTACACAATCTTTATTGCAATTGCAATAACATTTTGAATGTTAAGTTTGAAGAGTAGGAACAGGGAAATGTTGCGGGTTTAATGTCCTCCAGGCAAGACTGTACAGTGCCGTGTATACTGCAGGCTCAGTACATTGTCTGCTGTCTCAGTGAGTAGCTACAGCAGGTAGCAAGGCATTCCGTCCTTGTTTCTTTGCAGACTTATTACTAACTCGCACTCCTCCTGGGCTTGTCGCAAACTACCGTCTTGTAAAAATTACTGTACTCTACATATGTTTGAAATATATACTTTTCCGTGAATTTGTGGCTTCTAGTTGCTGAATTATGAACGTATCATTTTGCTTATTAGAAGGGATCTTGCTAGAGTTGCTGTCACAGTCAAAGTCGCATTGGATTTAGAAACTACCAATACAAATATTAGCTGTAGGTCTGTAGTGCTGTAGGCAATATCGCATGGGAAACTTCCAGTGGCACAAGTAAAAATAACAATTGTATGATGTCTAGTATGTTACCGAACTGTACACTCTAAGCATGATATAGTTTAAATACGTCCAGTGGAACCAGTGAAGCATATTGGTTATTTCATTTACTGAATTTAACCAACAGGACAGTGATTTCTACTACTGTACCGTCAAACCCCGCTGGTCAACTGCACTGATCTCATATTCAGCTTACTGATTCGTTCAAAATGGCCAATATAAGCACACAAAACATTTTTTTCAACATGCTAAAGGCAAAAGTTTCTGTACCTGTGAAGACATACTTTGCTTTCGCCATGTCTTCAAGTCACTTGTCCACACAGAACTCACTAGGTATAGTGACAGGCATTTGTACGTTTCCCGCAGTCTTTAGAAATTTCATTGTTATAGCTCCAACCTGTAACAATCACGGCACTAATGAGTAGCATTTATATGCTCATCAAGCCCAGTCTCTTGTTTAATGGTCGACCTGTTTTCTTTCTGTTCACATAAATCCTTAAGTGCGCAGTTTTTATCATATAATCCCTGCTTACAAGACTGAAGAACAATATAATATATGCATCGTACACTTAGTAAGCAAAACTATAGTGTACTGGTATCGTGTTAAATGTGTTAACATAATTTCCAACATTAGGCATTACACTGACTGGAGTGGCATAAAGAGTTGTAGAATATGTTCTTTGAAGGATTCTTGGAATAGAGCTAACATAAGAAGCGAAACATTTGTTTGGGCGTAGTCCAAGACAGTGTGGTTTGCGAGACTGAATATGGAGTAGGACTGAAACAGAGAATGTCCAAAATAATGTTTCGTTTGAGAGGTGGAGAAGTGTGAGGGGAAGGGCTGACTGCGTGTTGTTGCAGGATCAACGCGACGGCCGCCATCAACTACGCGTACCTGGGGGAGTTCCACCCCGCAGCCACGAGGACCCAGGCCATCATGTGGTGTGGCGTGTTCGTCTCGCTGGCAGGGATACTGCTGCCAGGTAATTTATTTGATTGATTTAATAGGTTTTTATTACATGAAAGACACTGTACATAATTTGTATAAATTAATAAATATTAACATTGATAATTGACTTTTGTATAACAGCGTACATACACTTTTCTACAAAATTTTGGAAGATGGTGACACAGCAACTGAAAAATAAATGCAAAACAAGGATTAGTAAAGAAAGAAACCCGAGGAAAATACCCAAAACTCCCATACAATGAAAGACGGAAGGTAGAATATAACAGGAAATATAGCAATAAAGAACGGAAAAGGTAGAGACGGAGGGGGACTAATAATCCCGTATTCTAAGTTGTTAATACTGAAATTGTGAAAAATAAATGCAACGGGGAAAATAAACGGGGAGTGCTTATACGCTGCGGAACCCAGCGAATGACATTAATACAAGTAGTTAAGTACGAAACGTATATAAGATAAAATGGATATTGATTTAATTATATTTTAAAGGGAAGAAGAAAGTGAGCCCTGAGTGTGTGTAGTCGGCCGCGGGGCTACGCGCAACCACAGGTGTAAATGTAAACATGATCTGTAATTATATAAGGAGAAAGAAAGGAGAAGACAATGGAACGGATACAGTGTGAGCTGCGGGACTGGGGCGCCCGCATGACCATAGGTACTGGTGGCACGAAATATTAGGGAAAAAGAATTTAACAAATAAAGATGGGAGGAAAGGAAAATAATTAACGTACGTGGCTGTTATGGTTTAATCAATTAGCAGACCTAATAAACCGGAACGTGCTCAACACTCCCTATTATGGAGGTGTGGTGTATAGTGAGGATGATACAAAATTTACAGTGGTAGTTACGAAAGGCTAATTACTGGAATGAGAAAGAAAAAAATAGGTAACAGGAGAGTGGATATGCTACTAAGCACAGAAGAAAGGCTGGGGAAAAAGGACACGTACCGAAAAACCAGGCAAAAAGATTCACGAATTACAAATGAACAATAAGAATGTAGTTGAGCACACCATGTAGGGCGTGGTAATTAGTGCACAGACAGAGAATTACCCAACAGGGAACTGCATAGGAATATTTAGTAACGTAGGACAGCAGGAAACAGTGAAAAAGACACTATGGTTACGAAACATTTTTCTAACATCGAAACTATTAGGGAAATAATAACTATAATAAAAATACAGTAGTAGACAGCCGTCTGCAAGCCGACCTTTGGCCGCAGGACGGGAGTAAACTTATTGTAGGAACTCTTTAACAGTGAAAACAGTAGCTCCAGGAGACCCGAAACAGTGATAAAACACAATGGCAATTAAATAAATATTCCANCAACAGGGAACTGCATAGGAATATTTAGTAACGTAGGACAGCAGGAAACAGTGAAAAAGACACTATGGTTACGAAAAAATTTTCTAACATCGAAACTATTAGGGAAATAATAACTATAATAAAAATACAGTAGTAGACAGCCGTCTGCAAGCCGACCTTTGGCCGCAGGACGGGAGTAAACTTATTGTAGGAACTTNAAATACAGTAGTAGACAGCCGTCTGCAAGCCGACCTTTGGCCGCAGGACGGGAGTAAACTTATTGTAGGAACTTTTTAACAGTGAAAACAGTAGCTCCAGGAGACCCGAAACAGTGATAAAACACAATGGCAATTAAATAAATATTCCAACTTCGAAATTATTAAGGATACAATTAGAAAAAAATTCAAATTTAAATGGGGTTAGACATATGACAGGTACTGTGTGCATACCTCTGCACTCTCAGCTCATACTCACGGCTCTCATTGCAGCCGCACCTCATACTCGCCAAGACACGTCTGCAGCCTTACACTATACATGAATAGTGAGAAAGCTGGTATTGTACAGACCTTCCCGCAATACATCCATGGAAGTGTTCCTACATTTGCTCAGGAAAGACTCGAATGCACAGAGGGCTCCCGAATTTTGTATATTAACGGCGCTCAATATTCCCACATTTGTAACCTGCTGCATGGTATTATTTATATACTATGTACAGGTTCAAAGTTAAATGCATGAAGTTTACTTGAAAAATATTTACAGTGTACTTTGGGTACTGGCAGTAAGTCCGTACGGCAAGACATTGTCTTCTTTGACTGGGACAGTTTTAACTCCGTTGCTTCGATAACGTCACGTCTACGGTTCGTGGACAGAAACATAAGACGCGTAACAACTAAAACAACGCACTCACGAAAGTGGATGTGATCTAAATCGCTTTGAAATGCAACCAGTAAGGAAATATTATTTTTTTGTAAAATCGTGTGTCCTAATGACGATTTTCCTCTTGACTGTCCATAATGCCTCCGTATGTATCTAGACGCACCCTGCAGCTGGCCAGTGGTGTCCATGAAGCCACTGTTGCAAAAGTATGCATGCAACTGTTATGCCGTGTCCTATTTCAACGTGTATAAACCAAAGAAGGAACAAGATTCACAGACAACCAAGTGAAATATTACATTTTAAATAGAGTGTTACGACATCTAACTATTTTAATAATTGATTTTTGGTGTAAACATTCTCGTAAAAAACTAAGTCCATTGGGTTCAATAAAGTGTGGACCAGTTTGTGTTGGGACAGATGCTCTCCACACTGTCGCAGTGGAAGAGAGGAAATGAGCGAAAGTTTGGCGAATGTATGTGCCTGGTCCAAATCAGCGAGTGCCACCAGCATTAAAAGCGAGAAACTGAGCCAACAACACCTATAAGCAGTTGTAAACAAAGTCATTAACTGCCGCTGTAGCTCGCGCGATATGGGGCAAAGTGCAGGAAAATAAAAGGCACGTGTTCCGGAAAAACACATTGCCTCACGTAGGGATCCGCGAGCGAGCTGTAAACACTTGTTTTCCTCTGCTGCTGGCGATGACATCGGTCGTGCGCGCGGAGATNTGGATGTGATCTAAATCGCTTTGAAATGCAACCAGTAAGGAAATATTATTTTTTTGTAAAATCGTGTGTCCTAATGGCGAGTTTCCGCTTGACTGTCCATAATGCCTCCGTATGTATCTAGACGCACCCTGCAGCTGGCCAGTGGTGTCCATGAAGCCACTGTTGCAAAAGTATGCATGCAACTGTTATGCCGTGTCCTATTTCAACGTGTATAAACCAAAGAAGGAACAAGATTCACAGAGACCAAGTGAAATATTACATTTTAAATAAAGTGTTACGACATCTAACTATTTTAATAATTGATTTTTGGTGTAAACATTCTCGTAAAAAACTAAGTCCATTGGGTTCAATAAAGTGTGGACCAGTTTGTGTTGGGACAGATGCTCTCCACACTGTCGCAGTGGAAGAGAGGAAATGAGCGAAAGTTTGGCGAATGTATGTGCCTGGTCCAAATCAGCGAGTGCCACCAGCATTAAAAGCGAGAAACTGAGCCAACAACACCTATAAGAAGTTGTAAACAAAGTCATTAACTGCCGCTGTAGCTCGCGCGATATGGGGCAATGTGCAGGAAAATAAAAGGCACGTGTTCCGGAAAAACACATTGCCTCACGTAGGGATCCGCGAGCGAGCTGTAAACACTTGTTTTCCTCTGCTGCTGGCGATGACATCGGTCGTGCGCGCGGAGATTAGGCGCGTGTTTACTCGCCCTTGCGAAACACAGTTCGCTGTGTGCGCGTGCCACGAGCTGCTGTAGTCGGCCCACAGTGTCTCCACACTTGTTGAATTAGTCCTTTGGAAAACCGCCGCATGTATGACGTGTTTGGTTCTTTCCAACATATCTATGTATATAAAGTGCTGTTTACTTCCCTAAACNTAGTCCTTTGGAAAACCGCCGCATGTATGACGTGTTTGGTTCTTTCCAACATATCTATGTATATAAAGTGCTGTTTACTTCCCTAAACGCAAAAATACTTCATTTTTAGTTAAATTGGAACTTTACTTATATTTTCTCTATAAAATGTAACATTTAGTTTACAATAAATGTGTATAAAGAGAGAAAATAAATGTGCATGTGATGTCTGGTAAGGAATAGTTCTCATGCAAAATATTATTAAAGTAAGNATATAAAGAGAGAAAATAAATGTGCATGTGATGTCTGGTAAGGAATAGTTCTCATGCAAAATATTATTAAAGTAAGTACCCATAAATGCGGCGTGTTGACCCTTTGGTTTAATTTTCTTGACTTGGTTAAGTTTTGTTTGCATGAGGCGAAGGAATAGCCTTAAAATAGAACCTAAGCAGGGCTTCAGAAAACGTTTGAAGTAACCATGAGTGGACTATACAAGTTAGAAAACTGCGGGTTTCCTCTGTCTGCTGCCATTTTCCCGGCTACTGCACGTCGCTGCTTCTCCATCCTAGTGAATGACCTCTTTGACAGCCTGGTTCGAGGTTAACACAGAATGTCCGTAAAGTCACGTTGAGGTTTCGAAAGTCTATTAAATTAGCAGTAAACAGTAAACATTCCAGAAAAGTGCAAGGTACTAGACCATTCTATCAAGTTCCTTACGTGCTTAGGCCTGCAAGATGTGGCTGGCATTTGTTGCCCTACACGCATCTCGCCGAAGCCGAATTTCTTGCCATACGCGACGAAGAACATCGGCTGTAACATACTGAAGAGTACCTCTGATTATTTCTGCCAAGTGCGTAGTGCCGTTGACTTGAACACTGTGAACACATTGCTTGATGTAGCCTCCAAAATAAAACGTCTAGTGGCACGAGGTCCCGCAATCGTGCAGGCCACACCAACCACCCACCCCTACCTGTCTACCACTGTGGAAATGTTAAATCCAGAATCTCACGAACAATGTTACTGATAGGGTGCGGGAGCACCATCTTGTTTCCAGTTTGCAGAAACCAGCGAATATTATTTTCACGTGGTGGTCTTGTGTTGAGAACGCGACAATATTCACGACGGAAACACTTTACATATTCAAATTTCGCAAGCCTAAGTACGTAGTGAACCTTCCCCTGCACCGCACATATCTCGCTTAGGCGCGGCCTCACATAGCGTGGTGTCTCCATCGCGTGACTCTCATCAGGCACCTTACAACATGCTCAGTTAGGGACACGGATATTTCTAAAGTTGATTTCAAAAGTGCTTTATTTAGCACGAGCCAGCTGTAGCTACGCGATTCTCCCCTACACTTGTCCCTGTCATCTCCTGTACTGCCGTGTATTCCCCCAGTACCTGTCTCATATCAGATATTCTTCGTCTTCTGATATACAGCCCACTGGAGGCCTCAGTGATTTCATTTCACCTAGTCACATTCCTATTTACTGGCTGTTTGCTATAGTCCAGGTTTCAGAACCTGATAGTTGCATAGGCACTTCTAAAACCCTTTGACATTTCAAATTTGTCCTATGTTACTGCATAAAGTTTTTCTTGCTGTACTCTATATGCTTTGGAATCTGCAAAATTTTCTCTATAAAATGTTAATGTACCCATATTTCACCTCTTCGGCAAACCACAAGTTCGCGACAGTGTTCCAATCGTTCCATTTTATGTTAGTTTTGTCACTTTTTGTTAATATAAATTTGCTTAAAGAATACTCGGCCTTTTGGAAGATAATACTAACTACATTGGCTTTGACAAAATGTTGGATGCCGTTTCTCATTCAGTTTGGCTTGTAGTGAGTAAAGTGAGTGAGGGAAGAGATTTGGGCGACTCTTAACGTCGAGGTCTTGAGAGCCAATGAGGGTGGAATAAGGTGGGTATGAGGCAGCGCCGGAATGGAGGGGTGGGGGAAACNGTCGAGGTCTTGAGAGCCAATGAGGGTGGAATAAGGTGGGTATGAGGCAGCGCCGGAATGGAGGGGTGGGGGAAACGGGATATTCCTGAGAAAACCCGCCGTTCAGTGGCATCGTCCGACAAAATTCCCACATGCGAAAATCTGGGAGTGACCCCGCCGGGAATCGAACCTGGTTCGCCTAGGTGGGAGGCAAGTTGTCTAACCACTACACCACCGCGGCTCCAGTTTGGCGAGTAAATCTTTCAAAAGACCCGTTTTTTTTTTATTTTACTTGCTCCACTTTCATTGGATATTATAAAAGGCGAACTNTTATTTTACTTGCTCCACTTTCATTGGATATTATAAAAGGCGAACTTGTTTTGTATGTTTCACATTTAGAATTTTTGGCTTGATAAAGTTTTTTTTTCTTCTAAAAGCAGCACAATTTTGATTTTTTTAATTGCTGTATTTAAATTATACAATTATTATTTCGAAACCTCTCTGTTCTAATTCGCCTGCCAGTGTCCTTAGCTTACTTCGCNAGGCAAGTTGTCTAACCACTACACCACCGCGGCTCCAGTTTGGCGAGTAAATCTTTCAAAAGACCCGTTTTTTTTTATTTTACTTGCTCCACTTTCATTGGATATTATAAAAGGCGAACTTGTTTTGTATGTTTCACATTTAGAATTTTTGGCTTGATAAAGTTTTTTTTTCTTCTAAAAGCAGCACAATTTTGATTTTTTTAATTGCTATATTTAAATTATACAATTATTATTTCGAAACCTCTCTGTTCTAATTCGCCTGCCAGTGTCCTTAGCTTACTTCGCCCTCTCTAAAAGTGCATCGTGTTTGTGTTCCTTTGCTCGAAACCAAGCCGAAGGGACGAATGTACTCAGCCAAGCGCACGAATGATGTCGGCCTCACCTGCTGTACACTGTAACTTTGTTATTCAACTGTCTAACAGCTTTACAATGCCGATCTCTTATTCCCGCTATTTGCTGAACACTGTTGCTCGTATACAAACCAAGGCAGAACAAGAAAGGAAATACGATTTTTTTCCGCATATGCTTTGAAGTTAATAACAACAGCGAAACCGAGACGGGCGTTCGAAAGTATTTACTTCAATACGAAGGGATGCAAGAGATGTGCGTAATTGTGGGTACTGAAGAGCTCAAGAACAAGTGAAAGAGGGTATGTGGCAGTGCATTTGAATACAGCTGTCGGTCAGGGACCAAGCCCGCTTTTTGTAAGTTATCTTCTGAGAATTGACTTCTGTTCCCTAAAAATCGGTACCGCTTTGCCAAGAAATGCCTGTGCTCTTTTGTGCTGTCTGTGTTCATTCGTCCAAATTTGTTCCCATCAATCTGTCTTTGCCGCAGTTTTTGTACTGTTTTTTTTCATAGCCCTAAAATTTTTGTGCATATTTGTTTATAATTTCTTCGCTTTTTCGTTTGGATTCTCGTCTTGTTGTGTTTGTCACGTTTATTTGTAAAAAAGCTGTACCCCGATTTTTTGTGGGATTATTTTTCATTTCTCAAACATTCGTTAATAACAGCTAACCTGGGCTTGTTTTCGTGCACTTATTGATCTCTTTTCTGAGTTTTCTGTTGTGATATACACTGAAGAGTAAAAAAAACTGGCACACCTGCCTAATATTGTGTACGGCCCCCGCGAGCACGCAGAAGTGCCGCAAGACGACGTGGAATTGACTCGACTAATGTTTGAAGGTATACAGGAGGCAATTCACACCATGAATCCTGCAGGGCAGTCCACAAATCCATAGGAGTGTGAGGCAGTGGAGATCTCTTCTGAACAGCACGTTGCAAGGCATCCCAGATATGCTCTATAATGTTCATGTCTGGTGATTTAGGTGGCCAATGGAAGTGTCTAAAGTCAGAAGAGTATTCCTGGAGCCACTCGGTAGCAACTCTTGACGTGTGGGGTGTCGCATCGTCCTGCTGGAATTGTCCACGTCCGTCGGAATGCACAATGCACAATGGACATGAATGGGTGCAGGTGATCGGACAGGTTGCTTATGTATCTGCCACTTGTCAGAGTCGTATCTAGACGTATCAGGGGTCCCATTTCCCGCCAACAGCACACGCCCCATACCATGACAGAGCCTCCACCAGTTTGAACAGTCCCCTGTTGACATGAAGGGTCCATGGATTTATGAGGATGTCTTCTCCATACCCGTACACGTTCATCCACCCGATACAATTGGAAACGAGACTCGTCAGACCAGGCAACGTGTTTCCAGTCGTCAACAGTCCAATGGCGGTGTTGGCGGGCCCAGGCGAGGCGTAAAGCTTTGTGTCGTGCAGTCAACAACGGTACACGAGTGGGCTTTCGGCTCCGAAAGCCAATATCAATGATGGTCCGTTGAATAGTTCGCACGCTGGCACTTGCTGATGCCCCAAAATTGAAATCTGCGCCAATTTGAGAAAGGGGTGCACGTCTGTCACGTTTAATGACTATCGTCAGTCGTCATTTGTCCCGTTCGTTCACGATATTTTTCCGGCCGCAGCGATGTCGAAGATGTGATGTTTTACTGGATTCCCGATATTCACGGTACACTCGTAAAATGGTCGTACGCGAAAATCCAAATTTTATCGCTAACTCGGAGATTCTGTGTACCATCTCTCGTGCGCCGACTATAACACAACGTTCAAACTCACTTAAATCTTGATAACCTGTCATTGTAGCAGCACTAACCGATCTAGCAACTTTGTCAGACGCTTGTTGTCTTATATAGGCGCTGCCGACCGTATCGCGTTACTCTGATTGATTCCACACCTCTGTTATTTGCATACGCACGGCTATACCAGTTTTTTTTATTCTTCAGTGTAAGTCTGCAATGCCTTAAAAACATATTTAATCGTTATTTACTCGGCACAGTTGTCACCCATAGCAATTATACAGAATAATGGATATTGCAGGACTGAGTAATGTCTGTAAACTTCAGTGGCATCTCGTTCCTGATGATGAGATGGTAGATGGGGAAAGGGGAGGGGGTGGCGATGTTCCACTACCAACCATCGACATCACTCAGTTGACAACGGTTCCCTCACAATAGTAATTATGGTGGTCCTGTCACTTGTAACTGTTCTATGCAAGGCGATGGAATGTATACACTAAAATACAACAGCAGAGAAGTGACAACAAACCGGTTATGTAATCTGGTTTCATGGTAGCATCAACCAAACTTCTGTGCGAGCAACATAATTTTACGTTAGTTTATTACATTTATTTTTGACGTGGGAATAGTCCAAATACTGCTGAAGTTGTTATGTAGACGGGACTATCTATGTGAGAGCTCAGCTGCTGTATGTAGTATATCCTTAGTTGCAGACACAATCACTGAGAGGAGCACAACATAAATCTATGATAATATTACTATTTAAGTTGACAATATTTAGATGGCACCACAAATCAATCTGACCACTGTCCCTATATTAAGAGTCTAGATGGGTTACAGGTGTGCAAAATTTGGTTCCTTCAAGCATACGTTTTTCTCAGCGTGAGAAGACTAGTAGCAGAGGACTGCAGGTGTTGTGCGCTTGCTTCAGGACTGGCCTGGGTGGTGATTCCACAGCCGTGGACTTTGGAGCTGCCAGCATACACGTTCACCTCGTGGAGATTGTTCTTGCTACTGTGCACAGCGCCCAGCTTGGTAGGCGCAGCGCTCTTCACGCTGCTGCCAGAGAGCCCCAAGTTCCTGCTGACACAGGGACGTCACAAGGAGGCACTGGCTATCCTGCGCCGTATCTACTGCCTCAACACCGGCAAGACGGCAGACACCTACCCGGTCAGTGCGCCACTGCATACACACTACTTACACTTAGGTTGCTTCTCCTGACCATTTGGCAGACTACACAGGGCACATTATATCATATCAAACTTCTCTGGCAAATACCTTCAGGGCAAACACCAGTTGCAGGAAAATATTTTAAAGCAAGTGCCTTCAGAATAAACAACATTTAGGGCAAACATTCTGTGAAAAAAAAAGTTTATGCCAAAANGGCAAACACCAGTTGCAGGAAAATATTTTAAAGCAAGTGCCTTCAGAATAAACAACATTTAGGGCAAACATTCTGTGGAAAAAAAAAGTTTATGTCAAAAACCTTTAGCACAAATGCTTTCAACAAATGACGTTTATGGAAATTGACTTAAGGGCAAACAAAATGTAGGAAATTACGTTCAGGTCGAATGACATGTAGGACAGACACATTTAGGGCAAAGCCATTATTAAACAAAATGCTTATAAGAAAAATATCTGTTGGAGAAAAAATTTTTTAACGCAAAATAATTTTTCGTTAAATAACATTAAAGGCAAATTCCTCAAATGAAAACGAAATTTTGATAAAATGAAATTGACAAAAAATATCTTCAGGGCAAATGCTTTACACGAACGAAGTTTATGGCAAGTGATGGACCCCTATGTATGAGACGAGCTCCTTAAGATCTGTTATTGAACACTTGTAGTGTTTTGACCCATGTTTCTGAGAAGATGGCGCTCGTCGAACTGTTCAAGGTTGATGAAGACTGTGGAAGCCTTTCAGACTCAGTGTCCAATAAAATAGGCATACTTTATTTTAACGCCCGAAATTGTCTACTTACTTGTGAATTAAATGGTCAAAATAACACAAATGAATGTTATCAATATTTCAAAATCAGTCTAGATAAATCAAGGAAGCCCAGTCTTGAGAAAACATTCTCACAAACGTTACTTGCGAGTTATTATCCATGTCTGATGAATTAATTTGCAGGAATTAGCGATAATGTAATATCGTCCATTGGATGGGCAGTGGGCCAAATTGGTTCGAGAACATTCTAGCACAGTTGAGCCAAACAGGGAGCTTTAGTTCAGTGGAATACGATATCAGAAAGCAATGTGTCCGAGGGGGAACGATTCTTACAAGTATGTATGTATGCATTTGTATTCTTCATTTTTGTTGCTTACAACTTTATATTTCTCTCACTTCGCATTATTCGATTCATGTCCACTGTCTACATACATGTAAACTTTGGGAATTCATCTTAGGGCAGAGCAGGAAACAAGAACTTATTACTTGTATGATACAGTGATATCGCAGTAGACACACGGCCTGTGTAGAGAGATCCAGTAATAAACAGCAGCAACAACAGTGTGACAGATACACGTGCAGCACAGTACAATGTCTTCTCCCTGCGGCAGCTTACAATAAAGGAACTATAAAGGATACACTATACACAGTACTGTGCAGTCAAGCCTGCTGTAAAAAAATTTTAGTTTAATTTGTACTTTTGCATATTTATAACTGTTATAAATATATTTTTATAAATGTGCTAAATAAACACACTGCTAATGTAGATGGATAACGTGATACCAAATCCAATTTGCTATTACATACAAAAACGAAGCAACATATTATATAAAAGCGCCTTTTTCATCGTTTAAATAATTGGTATGTGACATAAAGTAGCCAACCGTACAAGGGCTTGGCATGAGTGTTTTGTGTTCGTGTCAATGTCATCCCCATTCGCTCTTACATACGCTCTTCTACAGCTGATAGAGGGCATCGTTGTCATACTTTTTTTAGTTTTCTGCTAGAAATTCTATTCTAAAACCAATTATTATTCGTGATTTGAACATGAACCATACATATGCTTTAATATAATTCACAAATCTAAGTTATTGTTAGTGTAAACATCCGCAACAAAGGTGTAAACACATATTTTCAATTTCTCATATAACGGTATTGTTTGAAGTGTTGACACATGCTGCAAGTGGTTTGTGGGAATCTTTGAGATATGCAGGTACTGGTGTAGTGGCATAGGTATGGTTAAATGAAAAATACATCGGTCATATACCATTGCAGAGGTATGTCGCCAAGGAAACCCCAGAGGATCACATTAAAAACATACGCAAAAAATCCGAGACTACCTGTTTTCAACACATAGTTTTCCTTGGCGATATAGCTCTCCAATGGCACATATCCGAAATTAAATTTTATTTAATCACTTACCTCCATCGCAAGTGTCATTCAATGAACATGGCATAGGTGTATTGGTTGCCACAATAACAATAATGGGGTACTGCTTGTGACCTAGGCAACTTTATTGCCCGACACCCAAAGAGAGAGACCAGATATCAGGATAGGTTTCATATATTGTGAGCCTTGCTTTTCTTCATCACAGTTCTGGATGAGAGAGGAACAGTTGTGTGGAAGTTGTGGAGAGTGCAGAGTTGTTTGTACGGCGGGTGTGTGCAGGTGCAGTCGCTGGTGCTGTCAGAGACGACCGCCGCTGAAGGCCCGGCCGGGGGCAAGCCGCAGTCCTGGGGTGTCCAGGCTGTCATGAAGAGCATGTATCGACAGACGGCACCGCTCTTCCTACCTCCTCACCTGCTGCACACTGCCGTCACCTTCCTGCTCCTGTTCGCCTTCTTCTGTGTGTGAGTACCTCGCCGTCACCTACCCCCGCCATCATGTGTTCGCTTGCCTCTGCCGTAACTATGGTCGCTGAGTCACTATCTCGTATGTGACATTCTACTGCAACCATGTGATCCTTGACTTGTTCACTCGAAACTGAACAAAATGTGCCCCTTCCACGGTCCCAGTTCATCACCTCAGTTGTTGAGAATGTAGCAGACCATAAAGACTTGGGTGTTACCTCTGCATTGAAAAATATGCAGATTCGCTCTCCACTTTTTATGTAATCGCTGATGAACTGCTTGGCAACCACTACAATATAACTTGGAGTCCACTTAAAACTAGTTGGTAGAGTAAATTTCTTCACAAAGTTTTGTGAATACCTAGACTTTTTTCAGTGCAGTGAACATACTCCAGATTTTGCTAGTGGGGAATGTGATGGACATTGCTGATGGCTAAAGTGTGTACTCGGATTGCTCCTGTTCTCCCCACCTCTTCATCCTGGAGGATCATATCGTGACTTGTCTTTAGGGTGGTGCGCAAGCATGTGACCTGCTCTAAAAGATAAAAACGCTGATATGCATTCTCCTTCCTATTAGTTTAAATACCCTTACTCAGTCGCTTTATTTGTGTACAATAACTTCCTATAATTTAGCATATATAACGCCTACGTTAATAAAAATTCCCAAACAAAAACCATTACTTTAAAAGCAAATGTATGAAAAAAAAAAAACAGTACAAAATGTAAGTGATGAATAACACAGAAACATTCACTAACTGGCTTATTGTGGAAATTTCAGACCTGTAGAAAGTGTGTTCTAGTATCACCTCTTTTTAATGTGTTACTCCCAACTTGAGAATCTCATTTCATAAAATTGTTTGATATTAGAAAATAGGAATGAAGCTGAGAGTCATTTTTCAACATCCATAGTTTGTGGATTCCTGAGGACGTCTCCTACTTACAAAATTATCTTCTGTGTTGACCAACTGGACATGAATATTGTGTCTGTAATTACAACCTATATTTATACTTTAATCCTAAAGTGTCAAAATNTGTTGACCAACTGGACATGAATATTGTGTCTGTAATTACAACCTATATTTATACTTTAATCCTAAAGTGTCAAAATATTACATTCTTGTTCATCACATGTTTATTTCTCTCATAAAGATGCACGTGTACAAGGTTTTCCATGCGCTATTCTTTACCACTTTATAATTTTCCTCTTATAATAAATGTTTCAATACCATGCTTCAAGAGAATCTAAGTCCTATAGAACACAGCAAAGTAATTAATTCAATATAGTAAACCCTAAGATCATTTTTCATAAATGCACTCCAAGATTCGACTCCCCATAACGAACTTGTCGCTAGTCAAAATGTTCGCAATCCCTGGTGTGCAGTACCACTGTGGATTCTCAGTCTGTATTATGACCATTGATAATGCTGATGACAAGGGAGAGAGTGGGTGTTCTTATTGTAGCCATGATAGCGACAATATCAGGTAGAGATCTGTAATAGCTGCGAAGTAACTGACATGTCCCTATATTGAACATTTATTGTTACCTCTAAAACTGTTTTGAGAATATGGTTTGCAACTTGATACAAAAATAAGGACATTGAAATTTTGGCTCTTTTCCTGTAACGGTATTTTTATAATGATGATGCATTTAGGAAAAAAATTGTTGATAAATATATGCACATGCCATTGTTTGAGTCACAAGTTTGACTGTTTTGCTGGCAACAAATGAACTAAATCTGAGAGAAGATGAAAGTCAGCGGACTTCACGCACGGTGTGTGGTGTACGCAGGGGCAACGGCGTGATGCTGTGGCTGCCGGAGATCTTCAACACGGTGTCGCAGTTCTCGTCGTGGATGCCGGACGAGCCCAGCTCGGTGTGTGACGCCTACCAAGCTCTGAGTGGCCTCAACACCACGGCGGACATGCTGTTGCACCTCAACGACTCCGGGCAGGTAGCGACCTGCTCCGCGGGCATCGACCCCGTCGCCTTCCAAAACACGCTCATCGTGGGTGGCGTCTCCTGCGCCATGTACCTGGTGGCCGGCGTGGCCGTGCGCATCATCAGCAGGAGGTGGTTCGCGCGTGAGTGTCCATCCTTCGAGGTCTCACATCTGCGTGGCTCCGCCGAGCATGCTGATGCAGTGGTGGCCAGCTGGACTCACATCTGGAAGGACCCGGGTTACATTCCCACAATGTCCAGTCTAATTTACATACCCCATTGTTTCCCCTAAATTAACTTCAGGTGCATGCAGGTATGATTCCTGACTACATGCCAAGGCTGCTTTCTTCCCAGTGCTGATTGTACGATCATCAGGTTCTGACTCTAATGATATTAAATAGCTGATCAAATTCTTTGTACATGCTTTCTACTGAAAAATTCCAGTGTGCAGCAGGGATGGTCAGTGATTGTTCACTCTCAAACCCTACCATCCCTCAATTTGTAAGAGTTGAGTCGATATACGAGCCGTTCTCATCAGGATTAAAATATTGAAAGTTATGTTTTATATAGTTGCAAAGCAGTGCGTTGTGACGTGAAACACTGTTTGCAGTGGGGGTGCTGGTTGTGGGCGCGGCCTGCGGACTGGGTCTGGACCTGGTGAGCACGCCGCCGCTGGTCACCGTTCTCTCCTGCCTCCTCGTGTCCGTGCTCTTCACTGGCGTTAGCGTCGTCAGCTCCTTCATCGTCGACATCTTCCCCACGCACCTCAGGTGGGGCCACCTGCTGCCTCTGCAGCTTCGTCCTTACCTTTCACCCATGCACACCTTCTTCCTGATCAGCAAGTCCCGCATTTCCTCCTAGAATGTCTACTGGTCTCGTGAAATTAACACGAATTCAGAAAACTATCACTCTGTACAAGTGCGTAGAAAAATAAGAGTACCACGTGACGATCGGTTTGAGTAGCTTGAGATTATCTTTAGAGGAAAGTGGATGGACTTTTCTCGTGTTGGCTATGGTTAAACAATGCGTGCTAAAGGAGGCTCAAACTTGATGACAGCCCTGTGGAGTTTTCAGCTTCTGGTCAGACAGTACCACTCCAGTAGGTCTAGAGGTGCCAAGAGGCCAGTGTTCTCTATGTGATATGTCATCACAGTGTGGCAGTAGCATAACATCTTTAGTTGCCCCTCACTACCGATATCAGCCACTGCCACAATAGCAAAGTGAGGTGAGAAATCGTAATGGCACTTAGAGAAAGGCCTACCAGCGTTTTCCAAGTGGCACTCTTGAAAAAGGTCTCGGGTATTAGGGTGCCTTTAGGCAGATATATAATTAAGGGATGCGATATTGAATAAATTACTGTGCTGACATCTATGGAACACAAATTCTAAAATATTGGTCTGGCCACTCATAGTTATTATTTTCCATTGATTAATTATTTTTCCTTTCGCAACCTCTCGTCACTCATAACGGATACCACAGCAATTTACGTGGCATGTCATGGCCAAAGAAAAAATATTCTAAATAAAAGAACTTGTGGTGTAGGGGAGAATGCTGTAAGTTTAAATGTGTATAATCCATCTCTTCGGATAAACAGGCCTTTCGCAAATAAAAATTAACTGTGACAAATTTCGATATTGTTATGTTTCTAATATAATGAAAGTGTTTGGACTCTTACTGGGGTCCAGCTCGTCAAGGGAAATATATTCATGAAGGTTAGAGACTTTCTCGGGGAATGACAAAACACGTGTTCAGAAACGACAATGTGTTTTGTCTCAGTTGTCAGGCTGCGGTGGTCTAGTTGCTAGCGCGGCGGGGGTTTCATTCACGGTGGAGGTTTTCCCGATTTTCTCAAGTGGGAAACGTAGTGGAACTTGAAGTTTTCTCGGGGTACTCCCATTCTTATTGTTATGTGTCGGCGTGTTGGTGTGATTGCTGATGCTGTAAGACATATCTATGAAGATTCAACTGTAGTGGAATGTACGGGAGTAATACTTCGGCACATGTGGTCAGGTGGACAGCAAGAAGAGTACTGGCGCGATCATGAGAGGCCATCACCAATCCGTCTTCTGCCCTCCTACATTTCCTGATCTTGTGAGTGGCGACATAAAGACAGTTTCAAGATGCCACTGGTGACATTACAGAACGTTTTAGATTTTATATGATGGAGATGAGANCTTGAAAAAGGTCTCGGGTATTAGGGTGCCTTTAGGCAGATATATAATTAAGGGATGCGATATTGAATAAATTACTCTGCTGACATCTATGGCACACAAATTCTAAAATATTGGTCTGGCCACTCATTGTTATTATTTTCCATTGATTAATTATTTTTCCTTTCGCAANAACACAAATTCTAAAATATTGGTCTGGCCACTCATTGTTATTATTTTCCATTGATTAATTATTTTTCCTTTCGCAACCTCTCGTCACTCATAACGGATACCACAGCAATTTACGTGGCATGTCATGGCCAAAGAAAAAATATTCTAAATAAAAGAACTTGTGGTGTAGGGGAGAATGCTGTAAGTTTAAATGTGTATAATCCATCTCTTCGGATAAATAGGCCTTTCGCAAATAAAACTTAACTGTGACAAATTTCGATATTGTTATGTTTCTAATATAATGAAAGTGTTTGGACTCTTACTGGGGTCCAGCTCGTCAAGGGAAATATATTCATGAAGGTTAGAGACTTTCTCGGGGAATGACAAAACACGTGTTCAGAAACGACAATGTGTTTTGTCTCAGTTGTCAGGCTGCGGTGGTCTAGTTGCTAGCGCGGCGGGGGTTTCATTCACGGTGGAGGTTTTCCCGATTTTCTCAAGTGGGAAACGTAGTGGAACTTGAAGTTTTCTCGGGGTACTCCCATTCTTATTGTTATGTGTCGGCGTGTTGGTGTGATTGCTGATGCTGTAAGACATATCTATGAAGATTCAACTGTAGTGGNCTTATTGTTATGTGTCGGCGTGTTGGTGTGATTGCTGATGCTGTAAGACATATCTATGAAGATTCAACTGTAGTGGGATGTGCGGGAGTAATACTTCGGCACATGTAGTCAGGTGGACAGCAAGAAGAGTACTGGCGCGATCATGAGAGGCCATCACCAATCCGTCTTCTGCCCTCCTACATTTCCTGATCTTGTGAGTAGCGACATAAAGACAGTTTCAAGATGCCACTGGTGACATTGCAGAACGTTTTAGATTTTATATGATGGAGATGAGAGGACCTTTCTGGATTGATCCAAATCACACTGTTCGAGGACATCTGAGAGGATATTATGGTATTTATGAGAGAGGATGGGATGAGATTTTGTCAAGGGGGAGAACATCAGATGGCATGTACGGGGTCACCATACTGGAGACGTAAAAACACTCATTAGTGGGCAACAATATTTTAATTGTAATTTTAGAAAGGAAATTGAAAGATAATATTTTGTATTACCAAAACGTCAAAAATATTGTAACCATTTCGAAAATTGGCCTAACAAGTATATTTTTTTAGTATTTTAGTCGGGTTTGGTGATCAGTAGTTAAAAGAAATATCTTAAAGTATTAATAACTTTTTTATAATTTTTGNAGTATTTTAGTCGGGTTTGGTGATCAGTAGTTAAAAGAAATATCTTAAAGTATTAATAACTTTTTTATAATTTTTGCATAACTCTGCATAGTGTATTTTATATAGCAAGTATATATAACTCTTGTATACATACATTTATTTTGTATTGCCTAGATTTTGGGCCAAGTTTTAAATTAGAATGCTGGAAGGCCGGCGTATTAAATGTTTCAGATAAATACTTCCAAGTTTTTCACACCTCACAACAGATACTCATATTTTAATGCTATTTGCCTAATCGATTTTCAAAGAGTTAAGACTTTATATTTTTTATGGGATAACGTAGAAAATGGTGACGAATGCGATGCACGGATTGAAGTGCTGGGCGTCTTCATGCTGTGTGTCTGAGTTGTCTCAGAGAGTTGCTGGAGAGATCCTGTCCGACGATACAATGAATGTGGGCGCGAGCGCCTGGGCCTCGCGCCGACAGCCGGCGTTTCGTTGTCTAGGTTAACTTCAAGCTACATAATCGAGACATTTATAAACTACACAGTATTGGACAAGAAGTTGCAGTTTATATATGCAAAACAAAGTCCGTGATGGTGGAAAACAGACAAAGGTTTCTCTGAAACATCAGTGCAACACAGAAGGCGTCGAAAACTCTATCGGGGATATATTGTAACATTTTTATTAATTTTTAATGCTGATTATATTAGCCTCATAACATAAATATAAATATGCGGTGTAACAAAATCCAACTCTCAAACTTCTAGATGCCAAAACAGATGTGTTTTATAAAATAACCATAGGTCGGAAATCGTTCATCTACACTGAAGAGCCAAAAAAACTGGTACACCTGCCTAGTATCGTATAGGCCCCCCTCCCCCCGAGCTCGCAGAAGTGTCGCAAGACGACGTGGCATGGACTCGACTAATGTCTGAAGGTATGCAGCAGGCAATTCACACCACGAATCCTGCAGNACGACGTGGCATGGACTCGACTAATGTCTGAAGGTATGCAGCAGGCAATTCACACCACGAATCCTGCAGGGCAGTCCACAAATACATAGGAGTGCGAGGCGGTGGAGATCTCTTCTGAACAGCACGTTTCAACACATCCCAGATATGCTCAATAATGTTCATGTCTGGTGATTTAGGTGGCCAATGGAAGTGTCTAAAGTCAGAAGATTATTCCTGGAGCCACTCGGTCGGAATGCACAATGGACATGAATGGGTGCACGTGATCGGACAGAATTCTTACGTATATTTCACCTTTCAGAGTCGTATCTAAACGTATCAGGGGTCCCATTTCACGCCAACTGCACACGCCCCATACAATGACAGAGCCTCTACCAGCTTGAACAATCCCCTATTGACATGTCGGGTCCATGTATTCATGAGAATGTCTCCATACCCGTACACGTCCATCCACCCGATACAATTAGAAACGAGACTCGTCAGACCAGGTAACGTGTTTCCAGTCATCAACAGTCCAACGGCGATTTTGGTGGGCCCTTGCAAGGCGTAAAGCTTTTTGTCATGCAGTCAACAACGGTACACGAGTGGGCCTTCGGCTCCGTAAGCCCATATCAATGTGATGGTCCGTTGAATAGTTCGCACGCTGGCACTTGTTGATGCCCCAGCATTGAAGTCTGTGCCAATTTGAGAAAGGGTTGCACGTCTGTCACGTTTAATGATTCTCGTCAGTCATCGTTTGTCCCGTTCGTTCACGATCTTTTTCCGGCCGCAGCTATGTCAAAGATTTGATGTTTTACCGGATTCCTGATATTCACGGTACACTCGTGAAATGGTCGTACGCGAAAATCCAAATTTTATCGCTACCTCGGAGATGCTATGTCCCATCTCTCGTGCGCTGACTATAACACCACGTTCAAACTCACTTAAATCTTGATAACCTGGCATTGTAGCAGCAGTAACCGATCTAGCAACTTTGCCAGACACTTGTTGTCTTATATAGGCGCTGCCTACCGCATCGCGTTACTCTGATTGATTCCATACCTCTGTTATTTGCATACGCACGCCTATACCAGTTTTTTTGGCTCTCCAGTGTACATTGTGACAAGATTGAGTATGAGAACGAATTCATTGCATTACAATTTAATTATAATCCTTTACAAGACTGTTCAAAACTACGGCCTCGTCTTAATCACAAGCTCTGCCTGTCGAACGTGTTTAAAGACCTCATGTATCTGTTATAACATTACATATCAATGGTAACCTGTACCTGTGGTTCCTGGAATACACATTGACTGATCTCCTCGAAGACATGTGTCTTGAGTTTCGACGTCGGTTTTGGTGTCAACATGACGGTGCAACTCCTCATTTCCCTCGTCACGTCCCAAAGAATTTGAATCATAGATTCGGTGAACAATGGATTAGCCGTGGTGAACCCATTGCATGGTCTGCTCGTTTTCCCGGCCTCACCGCACTTGACTTTTTTGAGTGAGGACACTTCGAAAACCTGGTGTATGAGACTCCAACTGAATTGGAGGAAGAGCTCGTCGCTCGGGTGCTTGCAGCTCCTTACTCTCTAAAGCACATGCGTGGCGTCTTTGAACGTGTACGACAGGCAATGCCACGTCGTTGCTGAGCTTGTGGTGTAACAGGAAGCCGGACTTTTGAACAGTTTTTGTAAATGATTACAATGAAAGTGAAATGTAATGATTTTATTCTCGTTTTCAATCACGTCAAAATATATTTCGTTTATCAATTCCTGACGTATGATTTAATAAAACTTCTCTGTTTAGTTTCTTCTAATATCCTTGGAAGTTTGAGTAATGCATTTTGTTACATCTGGCATCATCAAGCCAATGCTTCAGAAAAGAGCAACGAAGTAAAATATTAATCTCCAAATTGATAGAAATTTCCGATATTTATAAGTATATGTTTCATTACTCACTATGGGTAACTTTATGTGAAGTTGTGCAATAATTACCGAATGTTTGCAGAATGGTTATAGGCATTGTAATATTGCGTATAAGATTAGCGAGAAGAGGGTAGTGTGGGTGTAGTGTCTGCCAGGATGGGATGTGTGTTGTTGCAGAGGCATGGCGATGAGCCTGGGCCTGATGGCCGGCAGGATCGGCACAGTCAGTGGCAACATGATCATGGGAGCACTTCTCGAGCACCACTGCCACACTGTCTTCTACGTCATCATCGCCATCTGTCTGGGTGAGCAGAATACTGCACCGCCACCAGCCGCTACCCATCTCCACTCTCCCTCCAGTGCCCGCTCTCCGCCATTCACTCAGCACTTTGCATCTACTTCCCCGTACACTTGTATCCTTACGCGGCTCGTAACATCAGCCCGGTGACTTTACTACTGGGAGAGAGGCCGCAGTGGTGCAGTGGCCAGTCACACTACTCGCCTTATGCCAAGGTGAACCAGGTTCCACTCCCGGTGTAGTCGCCCGGATTACAGAAATTGAGAAACATGGCTGACGTTGCTGTCGGCCGGCGGGCCTTGCATTCCACCACTGCTCCATTCTCACCTCATTTTACCTTCGGCGGAGCTCAAGACCTTTCTGTTAATATCTGACCAAGAGCTCCCAGCAAGTGTCCTCATATTTCAACATTACACTTAATTTTAAAATATGCCTATGGCAAGAAATTTACTTTCCCTTCATAACTGTAAATTTCTCTGGGAGAAATTTTTAAAGTTCGCAGTTTATGTCGCGGAGCCAGCTATACGCCCATTTTCGTAGTGCTAGAGAACACACGCATATATATGTATGCAGGCTGTCTCTTAACTCAGAGGCGCTCCTTAGTGCGTGAAGTATGTACAAAATTGTATGCTTAGGGCAGGTGACTGTTTCATGAGCAGTACGTGTATGACATTTGTTTAAATGGTCACNCAGGTGACTGTTTCATGAGCAGTACGTGTATGACATTTGTTTAAATGGTCACGACTTCCACGCACTCAAGTTTACTACAAACCTCTTTTCGATGTTCTTCTGAAGCTCGTGGTGGATATTTCGAACAATCACTTTCCATTTAAAACGTTAAATTTAAAACACATTTACATGTGTATACGCACATGACTTCAATATTTGTAGTCGTGTACAAAATACACTGTTGCAAACCTGCAGGAATTAAACACAAAGCGAAAAGTGCTGCCAATATTCACGTTTAGTCATTGACAGAATAATTATTCGCCAGCGAAACAATGCTTAACGGGACATAAGTATGGCGAACCCAGCTAAATGTCTGGCAATTTTCACAGAATTACGTTAGTCATACACTTCCCAGACACCCAGACGTATTTAATCGTAAATATAATCTTTATAACATGAGGTTAAATTGAAGTTCAGCTTCAATTTAGATCATGTTTAATGGCATTTGGAATCAATGTAGAATTTGAGAGTTATATATTTAAACTGATGTTTTCCTCATTATGAAATGACACCAGCAGATTGTGTATTAATTTACCTATGAGTATATACTGCGAAAGACAATGATGAACCACTTCAGTATTTTCGTTCACAGCCTGAGATTTCTATCAAGGCGACCTTTTCTGGGGATTCAAAACGTTCGTAGGGGCTCAACGATCGTCGTTATCGCTCCCATGATCACCATCACAGTCGTGTTGTCATCATCATCATTACCACCATTGTCATTGTCATCATTATCATCATTGCGGCAATGCCGTCGTCATCGTCAATGCCATCATTATCATGACTGTGGCAATTCCGTCGTCATTGTCATTGTCATCATCATCATTACCATCATTGTGGCAATGCCATCGTCATCGTCATTGTCATCATTATTATCATCATTGTGGCAATAGTGTCGTCATCGTCGTCATAATTATCATCATTGTGGCAATGCTGTCGTCATCGTCATTGTCATCATTGTTGAAATGCCGTCTCATCGCCATCGTCATTCCCTGAAATATTAACAACAGTTACAGTTAAAAATATTATATTTTTCACCTTTACAGGATTACCAAATATAACATAGAAGGTGAAGTAATATGTGATAGTAGGTGAAATGTAACGATGCTATGATAAGTCACTGTCACAGTAGCTACTCTGAAATAAAAGCTATGACACGAAAGTCACAAACGTGGATGCGAGTGTGAGAGATGGCTTTAAGGGCGATTGTGCCTTGTGCCCGCAGCTTGCGCCTCTCGAAACTTGTCTAACGTCAGTGCGCTCTTGTTGCAGGTTGCGCACTGCTCACGTTCTTGCTGCCCAGCAGGAAATGAAACCACCAGAAGGTTTATTTTTTACTGTTGTATGTACATATTTTCAAATAAAATTGCTTTTGTCACACCACGCGGGGTTCATCAATCAATTAGTCTCGAGTGAAGTCAGTATTTAGTTCTTCCTTTAACGTCCTGTCACACAATCGAATTTTAACATTATGGCAGCGTTTATGACGCTGCGGTGACGTCACAACTGCCAAAGATAATTTGCCCAAACTTATTGGAAGCAGTGTGACAAGGCATTTACGATCACATAAAACGTTTGTCCTGTTTCATGGTGGGAGCTGTACTTGTACTTGTGTAACCTCCCCTTNAGGCATTTACGATCACATAAAACGTTTGTCCTGTTTCATGGTGGGAGCTGTACTTGTACTTGTGTAACCTCCCCTTCATTGTCAGAACCCACAGTGTGCATAAATAGCTCTAGGTAAAATTTGCAGTAACCAGCCTCATGTATGGCTGTAAACATCAATAAATGTTATTGGTCGTACAAAAGTCTTCTGGTGTGTTTTATGGTGGTTTTCTTTTGTGTACAGTGGACACCATAAATATGTCACTTGTACGTGTACACCACCTGAAGAACTGTTAATTACTTATGGCCTATGTGTTTTCACCAATTCAACTTAATTTAAATCATTCGCGAACAGAATCAGCATCTATTACGGATTATTAAACTGTTAGATTTTATATATATATATATATAGATGTATATATATATATGTGTGTGTGTGTGTGTGTGTGTGTGTGCATTTTCCACAACTATTAAAGTTTCTGAGGTTATGAAGCTTTTTGGTAATTTACTTTCAATATGCGAGCGATTTAAATTGCTTTATATGCATTGCGTTATTTACAACCAAATATACCAATTGATAGTATATATCTTTCTGCCTGTCGCGTAGTGAGAAAGATTTACTCAAACAATTTTTTAGTCGTTACGATCAGCCACAATTTTTTTTAAGAGTGTAATTAATTCAAAGTCAAATTTTGTAGCGAACATGTAAGAATTTAGTCAATAGAAACTGTATATTAAATCCTGAATTCCATTCCATGTATTTTTGGGTGGAGTTTTGTCCGTGCATACGCAGATTTCCCTTGTCTATGAGACTTTGTGTACTGCACGAATCTGAAGACAGTTGCTATTACTCGTAATTTACCTGTTATTTATTTTCTAACTTATATTTTACGATTTTAATTTTTATTACATTTTTTGTCATTTTCGTCAACTGAATTATCAATCCTATATCTCTCTTCACTGCCACATAATTATAAAACACTCTTTGTATAATTGTTACATGTTTGCGTGGTTATGTCGGTTAAAATATTTGCTCATTTTGTGCAATTTTTTACGGTTATATTTTGTAGTAAGTAAAGACAACCGAAAAAGGACGTATATTATAACGGTAAATTATTTAATAGAGCTTTTCACATTACAAATATTCTAAATAGTGGTTGAAACAAAATGTCTTCATATCTGGACGCGCACCACAGGACCTCACAAAAAGTGCCAAGTCGTTTGAGAATGACATGAAATATGACGTTTTGCGCACTACAAAGAACATAATACGAGCTTGTGAAAAACGTGTCGATGAAAAAAAACCTGTGTTTTTGAAACCGTGTTATGGAATGTCGTGTACACACTCCGTGCTGCAATTTCCCTTGACTGTGAGCAGAGAATGTGCGTTGCAGGCAGTATTTGAGCACTTGTTTACACCGCCTTTGACAAATCTCTCTGACAGAACGTATTTGAAAGTAGGAAGTGTGTCGGAGTCGTTGGGTGACCATGCGAGGAGCCACTCGGGTAGGGACTGAGAGCTCGTGAAGTGTACTGGGGGCTGGTAGTGTGTTACCTTCCTCACGCAAGGGCAAGCCGACTCGGAGAGAGTGGCTAATGAGCACGCTCTAGCACGTCCGCTAGATGCACTGCTGGTTGTGGCCTAGTTCACACCACAACCTGCTTCTTTCATGTAGCTGAAGGCCCACCCATGAGTGTTGAAAGTACCAGTACAACTAAATGTATCAATTATCATCCAGTGTTCATAAATGTTTATGATTTGTGCCGTTTTAGAAAATAAAGAAAACGCTATTTACTTGCATTGGATATAGAACTGTAAGAAAATGATTAAAGACAATACGTTCGGGAATGTTTTATTGTAACCAGGAAAACATTTTACAAAAAGGAAAAGTACATAAACAAATCTGCTAACTTTCCTAAAATGGAATAAATACTACATACTCCCGCAGATATTGCATACGTTCTAAGGTCATCATAAACCAAGTCCATGTATTCTTAATTACAGAATACCTTGTATTATAATGGAGAAAATGCTGACATTCAAATACAAAATAACATGTAACAAATAGTTTGTTGATATGATTACAATAACAATATGATCATAGTAAAGTTAAAATTTAATTTTGGAATGCATTAATTTGTTATAAAATGCAATTAAAAAGTAACCTCTTTTATAATATTAGAATGTTTATGTACAAAACAAAATCAGATATATCTAGAAAATATTCAATTTAAACAACTACTCTAATTTAAAAAAAANAATGTTTATGTACAAAACAAAATCAGATATATCTAGAAAATATTCAATTTAAACAACTACTCTAATTTAAAAAAAACTTATTTCACTTCCTTGGCATTATAAACTACTTCTCAATATCTACTACACTTAAGTTTTTGGCAATATTAATTTCCTTTTGACATATATGTACTAGGGTTAGTTAAGTTAACTACAAAATGCAGGCAAAACGTTTTATGAATTGATACAAAAGACTACAAAAGGAATGAAATTACAAAAATTCTCTGTAACGTTATNTCAGGCAAAACGTTTTATGAATTGATACAAAAGACTACAAAAGGAATGAAATTACAAAAATTCTCTGTAACGTTATTAATGTATAAATAGTTAAAACATAATTACTAATGCCAATGGAAAACACATTAAACGCAGATAATATGTCAATAGAAACTTGATTTTCATAACTGTGGTTTTGATGTTACACTGATCAAATTAAAAATGCACGTCATTCACTATGGTTAGCAAATTATGTCACCGTAAGCTTTTGCAAGCTTGTGTACGATTTTAATTTCATTATTGTTTTCCGAAGAGGAACTTGTAGTTACTGTAAAATAAGAACTATAACTGACAAAAAATTTCCCAAAGATCTCCGAAGTTAACGTGAGTAAATACGACCCCTATTCTAAGTCATCGTTACTGGACACAATGCTCGCCAGAATTTCCAATAATGACCGAACAGTGTAAGTGTTTTAGTAATTTTGATAAATTTAGAATTTAAATATGAATAACATTATATTTTTGTGATGTTTTAATGATCTCCAGGTTAATGAAAAAAATCATTTATCGCGGAAACTATAAAAGAATTCCGGAAAGGCAAAGGGATTTATCATTCCCCCCTTGAATAACCAAGGGCATCGCAGTGAGAATTTGGTGTTTATTGTCACGGACTTAATTCATAAGCTCTATGATACGTGCGTGCCCTAACTTGAGGTCCACTTGCGGCCAGTTGATAATGTCGCCACTAGGTCGGCAAAAGCGTTACAAGTCGTAGGCAGTTATGTATGAGGAATGCATGTATAAACTGTAATACCCGGAGCGTGAGAACCAGCAGCACAGTCTACGTACATGACGCACGTACAAATGTCGTAAAAACAATAAATAAGCACCCAGGCTCACTCGACTTGAGAGGCAGCGTTGTGCACTCTTGACGTCAGCAGGAGTCACATGAAGGACACGTGTCACGGCCTGTCCTGCCTCACGTAGGCCCTGTTCCTCAGTTGCGAGGCGCCTTCCGTCGTGTAGCCGCTCGGAGTGCTGTCCGTCGTCTGGTACATGGCAGTGCCGTTGCACACCTGGCCGTTGGACACACCTCCGTTAGCCACCTTCCCATTAGCCACCTTGCCGTTGGCCACCTGTCCGTTGGAGACATGGCCGTTGGAAAGGTGTCCGTTGGCTTTACCCGCTGCCAGCTCGTCTGTCCTCCTCTTATCCTGGGCGGCCAGCTCCTACACACACACACACACACACACACACACGCGCGTCTACAGTCTGGAACTCACAACACATCCAGCCTCTGCAAGGTCTGTGGCAGACTCTGCTACCACGTACCGGGCTGCAAGATGTGAACAGCTGCAGAACATATCAACAAATGGCTAGGTGTAAGTTTCACGTGTGTTATTCGCCCCGGCACACTCTACACGACTTTTGAGTCGAAAGTAAATATTTATGACCTGGTTGATTTGATTCCGTGCGATAGAGAAGAACAGCGGCAAGAGTTCTGATCGTAGCAACAGGAAAGTCATGTATGGCCTTTGCACGAATATGCATACGACTGTGACGTCTATCATAGTAAAATATTATAATGGTAACTATTAGGGTTTCTAATGATACCTGTTCGAATGTAACATCTCACACGGTATCGCGAAATAGCAAGCTATCTCTACCTGTTTTCACATACTTATGAATTATTGAAGGTTGGAGAGGTGACTTACAAAGGCACACTTGAAACCAAAATCCTTCAAAACAAGGCTTATAACTAACAAAATATTATATTTATTTGTTGCAAACAAATACACGATTTCGTATCAAAGGAATGGTTGAATGAATAAAATACNAACAAAATATTATATTTATTTGTTGCAAACAAATACACGATTTCGTATCAAAGGAATGGTTGAATGAATAAAATACGATGAGTTATTACAGCCAACAAAACACAGCTGAATGGATAAAGAAAATCACCCTTTTGACACCACAGCGGAGCGTTACTCTTAATGGAATAAGTGCATGTATTTGGTTGCAAATGTTCAAAACAAAAATTTTCTTTCATGCCCCTATAGTATAAAAGCCTTGATTCAAGCTTTATTCAAGATTGTCATAGCAAGCCTGTAGACTTGCAGCAAGTCTGCTGCTGTGCAAGCGAGCAAGCTGGAATTAAGCCTGGTTCAAGCCTGTTAGTCTCCACGTGTCAAGTTTGTAGTGAGACAAGCGTGTTAGTAAAATTTGCTGTAACATTGCCTGGGCTTGCTTCAGCCACAGTTAAAGGCATCTGCAGGCTTATAATTGCAAGCATGTGCCAGTAATTACCTAGATAGCATGCAAGATTGCGGCAAACTTGCCATTTGTCTTGAATTTGCCTTGCTGAGCAAGCTTGTCACATGATGTGTTGTTCAAGCTTGATTTAAGCCAAATTTCTCATGAACTAGCACCTACTTGCTAATTGCAAGCTTTAAGATAGCTTAAATTGTACTTGCAGGTTGCCAAGGTAAGCTTCCAGCAAGTCTAACCAAACAAGCTTGCTACACGTTTGACTCGTGGAGAAGAGTTGGCTTGATTAAAGTTTAATTCAAGCTTGCTGTCTTGCACAACAGGCTTGATGCAAGATTACAGGCCTTTCACGATAAACTTAATACACGTTTCAATCAAGCTAATTATGCTATCGGGGAAGTTTGAATGTCACATGATATGACAAGCTAGCTCAGCAAGGCTCATCGCATGCAAGGGGAGGCAGAGTGAGCATGGTAATAAGCAATGAGCAAAGCAGTTACCCGGGCAGCCTTCTTCTTGTAGGCCTGCTTGTAGAAGTCGGAGAAGAGGAAGTAGAACATGACGGCGTGCATGCCGATCCACCAGACGAAGGCCCGCGGGTAATTGCAGTCGGTGAAGAGCAGTTGGAAGGCGTGCAGCATTACAAGTACGAACTGCACCTGCGACAAGACCACATGGTCAGTACACACGTGTCTCGTGCTGAACGTCCCTACACCCAACTCCTCTGCTGCCCTGTCAGTTCAACTACCCTTACTTACATTTACCTTCTCTTATTTTAATTCACTTCATTTAACCGAGTTATACGCAACCATGCAGGACAAAGAATATTATAAAAACCGGTTGCCAATATTATTTTCATTTGATACCATCCATTTACACAAAACTTAAAAACACATTGCTGTGAAAAGTGTAAAGCTAATGTTACATAGTAAATAATGCCATATATTTAATATTCATTATGAACAGGTATATGCATAAGTTGTAAATGTTATAAATTTTAGTTAAAGGCTTAAAACAATATTTTGACAACTGCCTTTAAAATAAAGAAGAATAATTAAACCTGATTGATTTGGCAAAGTTCTGTAGAATATATGTCATTTTATAAACTCATATAGAGTTTGGAAATGTATATGTAACAAATATCTAGGGAACTTTCTCAATAATGCAGCAGAGTGAGGTACTTCTTCCACCAGAGGCACTTCTTCCACCAGAGGTACTTGTGGAAAGTCAAGGAAACAAGGATATGGTAGATAATTGTAGGAGTTAGAAACCTACCATCTGCAGCAGGGTGAGGTACTTCTTCCACCAGAGGTACTTTTGGAAGCGCGGGCCGAGTGCAGCCAGCAGGTAGTACGAGTACATGATGATGTGCACGAAGGTGTTGAGCAGGCCAAAGAACGAGCTGTGACCGCCTGAAACAACAACATGCCTGTCTCATTAGCCTTCTTCACGGACTTCGTGGCAAGGGTGTAATTTAATAACATCCAGTATTCTTACACTGTTCATGCTCACCGCAAGTCATAACAGGCTGAGTAGATACATTCAAGGGAAATGCGGATATAGTTAAGCAAAATATCATACGACATGAAGATACAAATATATGACAATGAGCACTATTCCAGACATCGGAAATTCTCCATGAAAATTGAATATTTTGTTAGTCACTGAACATGGGAATATTAGGAATATGTTATCCAGTTGTATGATATTGTTTCATCTCATTTCCGTGTGTTTGAGTGTATATATATATATATATATATATATATATATATATGTGTGTGTGTGTGTGTGTGCACGGGCGCGATGATCTCCTTTCCCCTTGCCGCAGGGGGATTTGTGAATGAGGCATGTTTTTAAATGCAAGAATAAAAGACAACAAGGAAAAGTGACGCAAAACACTAGATCATCTTATGTGTCTCTTGCTACAAATAATTAAAATCAACACAACTACCTTCCATAATATCAGCGAAACCCNTGTGACTATAAGTGAGGCCGACGGACAGTCGCTAAAGGTGATTGCGAGAGTTTGTAGGAGTACTGCACTGTTTCCCACATGGACAGCTGCATGTGGCGTGCTCCAGTGTAAGCTTACTCAACAACTGGTAATTCTAGCACCTGATCCAGAGTAACCTTACTCAACAACTGGTAATCCTACCACCTGAGGGTGTAACCACTAATGTGGTCTACAAATAGATCCTTCGGTAAAGGATGTATATGTGTGTATGTATATATGTATAACATGATATCAGATGTNAACAAAATATTATATTTATTTGTTGCAAACAAATACACGATTTCGTATCAAAGGAATGGTTGAATGAATAAAATACTATGAGTTATTACAGCCAACAAAACACAGCTGAATGGATAAAGAAAATTACCCTTTTGACACCACAGCGGAGCGTTACTCTTAATGGAATAAGTGCATGTATTTGGTTGCAAATGTTCAAAACAAAAATTTTCTTTCATGCCCCTATAGTATAAAAGCCTTGATTCAAGCTTTATTCAAGATTGTCATAGCAAGCCTGTAGACTTGCAGCAAGTCTGCTGCTGTGCAAGCGAGCAAGCTGGAATTAAGCCTGGTTCAAGCCTGTTAGTCTCCACGTGTCAAGTTTGTAGTGAGACAAGCGTGTTAGTAAAATTTGCTGTAACATTGCCTGGGCTTGCTTCAGCCACAGTTAAAGGCATCTGCAGGCTTATAATGGCAAGCATGTGCCAGTAATTACCTAGATAGCATGCAAGATTGCGGCAAACTTGCCATTTGTCTTGAATTTGCCTTGCTGAGCAAGCTTCTCACATGATGTGTTGTTCAAGCTTGATTTAAGCCAAATTTCTCATGAACTAGCACCTACTTGCTAATTGCAAGCTTTAAGATAGCTTAAATTGTACTTGCAGGTTGCCAAGGTAAGCTTCCAGTAAGTCTAACCAAACAAGCTTGCTACACGCTTGACTCGTGGAGAAGAGTTGGCTTGATTAAAGTTTAATTCAAGCTTGCTGTCTTGCACAACAGGCTTGATGCAAGATTACAGGCCTTTCACGATAAACTTAATACACGTTTCAATCAAGTTAATTATGCTATCGGGGAAGTTTGAATGTCACATGATATGACAAGCTAGCTCAGCAAGGCTCATCGCATGCAAGGGGAGGCAGAGTGAGCGTGGTAATCAGCAATGAGCAAAGCAGTTACCCGGGCAGCCTTCTTCTTGTAGGCCTGCTTGTAGAAGTCGGAGAAGAGGAAGTAGAACATGACGGCGTGCATGCCGATCCACCAGACGAAGGCCCGCGGGTAATTGCAGTCGGTGAAGAGCAGTTGGAAGGCGTGCAGCATTACAAGTACGAACTGCACCTGCGACAAGACCACATGGTCAGTACACACGTGTCTCGTGCTGAACGTCCCTACACCCAACTCCTCTGCTGCCCTGTCAGTTCAACTACCCTTACTTACATTTACCTTCTCTTATTTTAATTCACTTCATTTAACCGAGTTATACGCAACCATGCAGGACAAAGAATATTATAAAAACTGGTTGCCAATATTATTTTCATTTGATACCATCCATTTACACAAAACTTAAAAACACATTGCTGTGAAAAGTGTAAAGATAATGTTACATAGTAAATAATGCTATATATTTAATATTCATTATGAACAGGTATATGCATAAGTTGTAAATGATACACATTTTAGTTAAAGGCTTAAAACAATATTTTGACAACTGCTTTTCAAATAACGAAGAATAATTAAACCTGATTGATTTGGCAAAGTTCTGTGGAATATATGTCATTTTATAAACTCATATAGAGTTTGGAAATGTATATGTAACAAATATCTAGGGCACTTTCTCAATAATGCAGCAGAGTGAGGTACTTCTTCCATCGGAGGTACTTGTGGAAAGTCAAGGAAACAAGGATATGGTAGATAGTCGTAGGAGTTAGAAACCTACCATCTGCAGCAGGGTGAGGTACTTCTTCCACCAGAGGTACTTTTGGAAGCGCGGGCCGAGTGCAGCCAGCAGGTAGTACGAGTACATGATGACGTGCACGAAGGTGTTGAGCAGGCCGAAGAACGAGCTGTGACCGCCTGAAACAACAACACGCCTGTCTCATTAGCCTTCTTCACGGACTTCGTGGCAAAGGTGTAATGTAATAACATCCAGTATTCTTACACTGTTCATGCTCACCGCAAGTCATAACAGGCTGAGTAAATACATTCAAGGGAAATGCGGATATAGTTAAGCAAAATATCATACGACATGAAGATACAAATATATGACAATGAGCACTACTCCAGACATCGGAAATTCTCCATGAAAATGGAATATTTTGTTAGTCACCGAACATGGGGATATTAGGAATATGTTATCCAGTTGTAAAATATTGTTTCATCTCATTTCCGTGTGTTTGAGTGTATATATATATATATATGTATGTGTGTGTGTGTGTGTGAGTGTGTGCACGGGGGATCAGTTTCCGTACTGCACATATATAAATCATTCCACCAGAGTCTCTTTGGAATTAAAGAAACTGCAATTTACCCTCACATTCTGTTTCGCTATGACTATAAGTGAGGTCGACGGACAGTCGCTAAAGGTGATTGCGAGAGTTTGTAGGAGTACTGCACTGTTTCCCACATGGGCAGCTGCATGTGGCATTCTCCACAGTAAGCTTACTCAACAACTGGTAATCCTACCACCTGAGGATGTAACCACTAACGTGGTCTACAAATAGATCCTTCGGTAAAGGATGTATATGTGTGTATGTATATATGTATAACATGATATCAGATGTTTAAATATTGGGGTACTCAAATTTAGATCCTTATTTATATATATATCTGTGTATCAGTTCGATATTTTGGATTCATTTAAATATTTCTTGGGGTTTCAGTGGTTAAAAGTATTTTCTCCTTTCTTTGTAAAGAAATTCAATTTTTTTTGCAGTCGAGAGAGTCAACTTTAATTCATAATGTAAATAAAACATCTTATATGTCGAGCACATATGTTTGGCTCCTATCTTCCTCTCCCTGGTACAAATATCTTGGATAGGTACATTGCGTCCTGTTGTTAAACCGTATTTCCTTGTAAAACGCAATTTAAAAACTATTTTGAAGTAATTGTATGCCAGGATGACAGTTTCGAACCTAGTTGCTAGGGTCCCCAGGAACCCCAAAATACGATTACATCTCATAATGTTCTATAAACAATGTTTTTTTACAGGAAAATATTAAGCTCAAGTTATAACGAATAAAGATAGATCAGTAAATACTTTTGCCTTACATCGTGCCATTTACAGTTTCCACTATTTAACTGGAAATTTTCTTTAGAGGTATGTGGTAATAAAATATGTATGAGGCATAAAGTACACCGAAGAGCCAAAAAAAAACTGGTATAGGCGTGCGTATGCTAATAACAGAGGTAAGGAACCAATCAGAGTAACGCGATGCGGTCAGCAGCAAGATCGGTTACTGCTGCTACAATGGCAGGTTATCAAGATTTAAGTGAGTTTGGACGTGGTGTTATAGTCGGCGCACGAGAGATGGGACATAGCATCTCCGAGGTAGCGATAATATTTGGATGATCGCGTACGACCATTTCACGAGTGCACCGTGAATATCGGGAATCCGGTGAAACATCACATCTTCGACATCGCTGCGGCCGGAAAAAGATCGTGAACGAACGGGACAAACGACGACTGATGAGAATCATTAAACGTGACAGACGTGCAACCCTTTCTCAAATTGGCGCAGATTGGATNGAGAATAATGTTAAACGGGACTTGGTGTGATCTTGTATCTCTCTCAAGCGTTCAGTCCATCACCTACACCAGCTGATCACACCGCCATATACTTTGTGGTGGTGTGTGTCCCAGTAGTGGCACAAGTACCGACTCTCTCAGTTTCGCAGCTAGCGTCCAGGTTGACTGTGACTATGTTCTTTACAGCAGGATAATTTCAAAACAAGGATATGATGTCATATCACTTTCTGCCCCATGATCTTACTGTAATTTTAAATGACAGTATTGCAACATTGGTAACACCCGATTTCTTCTGTATTACGAGTATGTAACCTGAAATTAGCAAAACAGCATCATTGTTTTTGATATAGGCTATTCACGGTAAAGTGAGCACTTNTGATGTCATATCACTTTCTGCCCCATGATCTTACTGTAATTTTAAATGACAGTATTGCAACATTGGTAACACCCGATTTCTTCTGTATTACGAGTATGTAACCTGAAATTAGCAAAACAGCATCATTGTTTTTGATATAGGCTATTCACGGTAAAGTGAGCACTTTCGAAAGCCCTCTCATTTTGAATAATAGTAAATAAATATATTTTATTTTAGCCTTAGACGTTAACTTCCGAGTGCGGTGGAATATACATACTGCGCTTATTACTTACATGGCAATATTTATTTAAAGGCTAAAGAATAAAAAATTACTGAAAGGAAAATATAACTAGTGCCTCAAAAGTGCTCACTTTATCGTGAACAGCCTATTGGAGTATAATCGTGCCTATTTTAAATATTTACAAGTGTGATATTGACAACCAGTCCTCCCTAGGTTCGCATTTGTCATGGAGTCATTTGTAAGAGTCAACGCCGAAAAATCCTTAGTAAAGAATTCAGAANCCTCCCTAGGTTCGCATTTGTCATGGAGTCATTTGTAAGAGTCAACGCCGAAAAATCCTTAGTAAAGAATTCAGAAGCACTCTCCCGTACATAGAGGATGAAAGTGTACGTTACTGATAATTCTGATAGAGAATCACTAATGGTTCCAAAACATCGCACGACAGCAGCGCCAGGAGTGTAAGACTACATCTGAGCTGTGCGTGCTTCAGCAGTGTGCTGCTCTGCTACTGCAAGTTTACGTCAGGCAGTTATAAATAATCGTTTCACTGCGGAACTGTCGGAGTACCAATGGCATTACTATGGACTCTTTTTATGCTCCTTACACGCCGTGTTTTGATTGAATGTTCCAGAATGACATTTACAGAAAGCAAAACTAGCATTTTGAAGCCAATTCCAGTGCGTAGATAATTGTTGCGTCATTTTCGTGAGAGATGTGGTATCAGTTATATTTATTGCACACACATACAGTATTAAGAGTTCATTATAACAGCTCATTGAGAAAATCACGCCCGTACAGTATTAACAAGCTTCAAGTCAACAGTTAAACTAAGTTAGTTAGAAAATACAAGGGATAATTAACACTTCAAATGCTAAGCGTAAACCCAGCTAGTTTTATTGAGTTTTTTCATCTGAAATTATGACGGACGTTTGAAAAAAAANTCAAATGCTAAGCGTAAACCCAGCTAGTTTTATTGAGTTTTTTCATCTGAAATTATGACGGACGTTTGAAAAAAAAACCTACAAAATGCGAGAATGCATACTAAGATTGAAAAATTGGTTTTCTATTGAGCATGTAAATAGTAGNGAAAAAAAACCTACAAAATGCGAGAATGCATACTAAGATTGAAAAATTGGTTTTCTATTGAGCATGTAAATAGTAGGAAGTTCAGAACTGAGCACTTTTGAAAGGCCTGCTTGAGATCTACTTGCATACAAAATGTGCACGTATCCGCCATGCAAAACTAACGTTACCATGTGCCAGGCCACTTAACTCATACGTCGGTCAAGTAAAACTGATAAGTTATTATAAAAGTAAATATTTTACAAATTAAGCTTTTTCTTTCTCTTATCCGCATTAGGTAAAACATAACGCGAAAAAATAATTTCAGTATTCACAAATATTTACCCAACACTTTTAATTCAACGTTAATGCTTTGAACTAATTTCTTTCCGTCGTTATCAGTCTCGCTGGGTGCATGCCACTCAGTATGCCCGTTATTATATGGTGCCCAATTAATCGTAAAGCGCCTATAATTCTAAGTCTTGTGGGAAGGAAACTAACTACGCCACGGCACGCCACGGCCAAACCTGTTGACTTTGGCCTCACACGCGTACATTAAGAATGTCGCCGCCACATGTTTGCGAAGCACTTGCCTTCAAGTAGAAGATGGAGACGACTTGTTTTGCCCCAACTTGCCGAGTCACTACTCACACACTCGGCGCAGTCTCTCTACAGCCTGAGATCTGCGAGCCAATCAGCGTGGCTTCATGGCGCGGCAACTTGTACGCATATCCGTCCAAACATTACTCAGCATGACGTGTACCGGGCGGCCACCTCAGGCAAGGCCTTTACGATCTCTTCAACAATTTAACAATATTTTAGGAAATAAATTATTCATTTTCATTTTCAAGTACTGCACATTGACCAACTCTTATCTACAAGGTGTATATGTTCAAAATACACTACTTATCAGTATTTTTCTTTACTGTTAAAATAAAAAGTTGATATTTCGTTTCCACTGGTAATCAAAACTTTTAGGACAAATTTTTCAGTGTTCCTTTTAGAGAAATTATCAGAAGTTCTCTTCGCCCTACATTATGCATTAATTTTTATTACGTAATTTTGAGGTCAGTTTCGAGCACATGCATAGTTTCGGCTCTTTTAAGCTTCGATGACTATGCCCCGTAATGTAGCTAGGCTTAAGTTTCTGCGAAAAATGTCTTCATCTCTGAAGAAAAATCTCGTGCGACTTTGTAGCCTAATTGTTCGGCAAGTGTTTACAAGCATTTTACAAAAGCACTATTCCTCAGCAACAATCGCGTTAAAAATAAAANAAGTTATTATAAAAGTAAATATTTTACAAATTAAGCTTTTTCTTTCTCTTATCCGCATTAGGTAAAACATAACGCGCAAAAAATAATTTCAGTATTCACAAATATTTACCTAACACTTTTAATTCAACGTTAATGCATGGAACTACTTTCTTTCCGTCGTTATCAGTCTCGCTGGGTGCATGCCACTCAGTATGCCCGTTATTATATAGTGCCCAATTAATCGTAAAGCGCCTATAATTCTAAGTCTTGTGGGAAGGAAACTAACAACGCCACGGCACGCCACGGCCAAACCCGTTGACTTTGGCCTCACACGCGTACATTAAGAATGTCGCCGCCACATGTTTGCGAAGCACTCGCCTTCAAGTAGAAGATGGAGACGACTTGTTTTGTCCCAACTTGCCGAGTCACTACTCACACACTCGGCGCAGTCTCTCTACAGCCTGAGATCTGCGAGCCAATCAGCGTGGCTTCATGGCGCGGCAACTTGTACGCATATCCGTCCAAACATTACTCAGCATGACGTGTACCGGGCGGCCACCTCAGGCAAGGCCTTTACGATCTCTTCAACAATTTAACAATATTTTAGGAAATAAATTATTCATTTTCATTTTCAAGTACTGAACATTGACCAACTCTTATCTACAAGGTGTATATGTTCAAAATACACTACTTATCAGTATTTTTCTTTACTGTTAANCACATTGACCAACTCTTATCTACAAGGTGTATATGTTCAAAATACACTACTTATCAGTATTTTTCTTTACTGTTAAAATAAAAAGTTGATATTTCGTTTCCACTGGTAATCAAAACTTTTAGGACAAATTTTTCAGTGTTCCTTTTAGAGAAATTATCAGAAGTTCTCTTCGCTCTACATTATGCATTAATTTTTATTACGTAATTTTGAGGTCAGTTTCGAGCACATGCATAGTTTCGGCTCTTTTAANTCTACATTATGCATTAATTTTTATTACGTAATTTTGAGGTCAGTTTCGAGCACATGCATAGTTTCGGCTCTTTTAAACTTCGATGACTAAGCCCCGTAATGTAGCTAGGCTTAAGTTTCTACGAAAAATGTCTTCATGTCTGAAGAAAAATCTCGTGCGACTTTATAGTCTAATTGTTCGGCAAGTGTTTACAAGCATTTTACAAAAGCACTATTCCTCAGCAACAATCGCGTTAAAAATAAAAANCTAATTGTTCGGCAAGTGTTTACAAGCATTTTACAAAAGCACTATTCCTCAGCAACAATCGCGTTAAAAATAAAAATTATTGCTTTATAATTGCTGAAATAAATACAGTGGATGTAAATCCTATTTGATACGTGATATGCACTACAACTAGATGGGAACAGTCAACTCGGCACTCAATTGTCTAACGTACAGCCAGTAATGAAGGTAGTACGGTACAGTAGTGAGGAGTGGGAGGTGTAGTGTAGCGATAGCTGTGTTCCTGCATTGCTGGTTACAGGACACTCACTTCTACACTGTGTTGTGTGCCAGGGAATGCGTGCTGACCTGTAGGTGTTGCTATGCTGCAGTACTGGTAGAGGCGTGCGAAGTGTGGTGACTTGAGCGTGTTCTGACTGTGGGGGGAGTGACNTGCTGCAGTACTGGTAGAAGTGTGCGAAGTGTAGTGACTTGAGCGTGTTCTGACTGCGGGGGGAGTGACGACAGTCAGGAGACTGAGCTGCCTGGACCACGATGCCGTGGCGAGCACAGCAGCAGAGCACCCTTGCTCGCCAGCAGGGCAGAGTGCGTGTTATCCCGAGTGCGCTCTCAAGCCACTAGCAAGAAAGCACGGCAGGAATGCCGTGCTAACTGGTGTTGTGAAACTGGCTACTCACTGAGGAAGCAGTCAATATACTGCGGCTACAGTATACACAGCACTGTGCAGTCTAGCCTGGAGGATAGTAACAAGCGGGTTATTTAAATCCTCGATGACTGCAATGGAGAAATATTTATTTTGGCCTCTCGTAGTTTGAGCGTTCTCGGGCTTGAAATATGTCACATTTCTNTGACTGCAATGGAGAAATATTTATTTTGGCCTCTCGTAGTTTGAGCGTTCTCGGGCTTGAAATATGTCACATTTCTATTTTGTTTTTCTTATTGTGAAAGGCATATTCTCGCCGAGAGAGTATGCACCACTCTACACAGCAGAACCACATTATTATGACCACCTGCTAGTATCCAGAGTAACCGCCCTTCGCAGCACGGGCAGCAGCTAGACGAGCTGGCAGTGACTCAGTCAGGTGCTGATACGTCTCCACGGGTATCTGGAGCCATGATGTCTGCAGTGCGACCCACAACTGTCTAAGGGTGCGTGGCGGAGGAGACAGACGGCGAATACGACAATCGAGGTGGTCTCACAGATGTTCAATTGGATTGAGATCGGGGCTATTTGGGGGCCAGGGAAGAACTTTTAAATCTTAATTGTGCTCTTTCAGCCACGCGCGGACACTTCTAGCCGCGTGGCAAGGCGAATTATCGTGCTGGAGGATCCCATCCTCCCGAGGAAAGACAATCATCATGTACGGGAGAATGTGATTGCCGAGGATTGATTCATAACCAAATCGATAAAGAGTGCCTTCCACACGGATGATGAGACCTAGAGAATACCACGAGAACATTCCCCAGACCATAACACTGCCCCCACCACCATGTGTTCGTCCAGCAATGTATACAGGGTGTCGGTTCTCCAATTAGAACTTCAACCACGTGTGCATTCGTGTTTGTGCTACTATTGGAGCACAGTTTGTGAGACACACCNTGCTACTATTGGAGCACAGTTTGTGAGACACACCCCGAACTACTCTCGAAAAATAACGGACCTGCGAGTAAAGCAAGGATGGAACCCTGAGCCACCTGGTCCGGGATTAAACTGCAACAACAGCCGATGAACTGCTAACTGGTACTAGAAAACGCACAGGGTTGTAGAGTTCACCCTATTACTGAATGAGCCCGTGAAAGAGCCGGGACTCTAGCAGTAGGAGAGACAGCCTCTGGCAGTGGTGTAGATGGTCGGTGCTCTACTAACGCTGCTACGCCACCTGGTATAGTAAAGTTCAAATAATGAGAACATAATCTTCGCGCAGCTCTGAGGGAGGGAATGTAGGAGAGGGCTCTCCCGAACGCTCACCGCTGGAAGGAGGGAAACCACGGGACACTGATCGTGCTATACACATCAAATTTCTAACATCGCTCTCTACTACCGCACTAGTAAATACCGTCAACGCGACTTACGTATTTTACACAGGTAATATGCACACATGGAGCAGCTCTCGCCTAATTGTACTCGACCGCTGTCACTACTGAACTAAACAATCCCACCCCTTCCTGCAGCAGCAATGAATCTCCCGACTCGCCTGACGCGTTTTGGACGTCTGCGTATTATTTTCTCATTTGCATTTCACTGTGCGGCAGTTCCTGCAAGCTGGAGGTGCGGACACTAAAGTAGTTTCCTATTTGCTTCTACTCCAGAGTCACCGCCAGGTGACGTCACCACCTAGAACAACCTGCTGTGCCTGCGCATGTCCGCCANTTTGCTTCTACTCCAGAGTCACCGCCAGGTGACGTCACCACCTAGAACAACCTGCTGTGCCTGCGCATGTCCGCCACGTGCCGTCACCGCCTCGCGCACTCACTTCACATACACATGTTGGTAACTTGTATTTAGTCCCGCACACCGCCAGCACCACCTTAGTCCTGCGTCAATACTCAGTGGTGAGACTCCGTCCTACACTTGTGCTACCACAGCCAGGCCCTGAGTGTAGGCAGCCACGCACCACTGTGACCTCGGAACTTGTTGACTCTACTACGTACTGCACTAAGTTACGACACTGTACTTCTCAAAAAACTTCTCTGAAGACACCGCTCTGTAGTCACATGCGGCGTGACAAGGGCTGAGCAGCCTGGTCGAGGTCGTGGTAGGAGANTCTCTGAAGACACCGCTCTGTAGTCACATGCGGCGTGACAAGGGCTGAGCAGCCTGGTCGAGGTCGTGGTAGGAGAAATGCACGGTGAAACAAGGTATAGGCGGTTCACGGTTAAAAGAGTACTTTCGAATTCAACCATTTGAAAAATGTCACTGAGCCTACCTGCATGTATTTTGACCGGGCACACTAACAAGCATGTGACCAGTCAAATTGGTAACGTAGTAGGAAAAGTAGTTCCATGTCTTAGCGTTAAATTAAAAGTGTTAGGTAAACATTTGTAAATACCGATTTTCTTTTTTGCTTTTGGTTTATTATTAATGTGTATAAGCGCAATAATGAGCAATCGTGTGACATGTTTGCTTTTCTAATCATTTCACATTTTCAGTCGACCGAAGTACGAATAAAGTGATCAGGCCCACGGCTATGTAAATTGTACATATGTCGGAAGAACACACAGTGTGAGTGAAGGTAGATCTTAAGCAGGGCTTTAAAAAGTGCCCAGTTTATCGTGAAGATCCTTTAGTCTATTTCACAACACGCAAGTATTCCTACCGCGGACAAAACAAGATGAATTGTAACTTTTTTAAATATTATTTCACACCATTTTAACGATTCCGCTGGCATGTCTATTGCATTTGCATGGCTTCGTTATTTATTGCAAGTCTTATTGCTGACAACAAATAGAAAAAAAAATTCCTCAGTTTGCACGTAATGCGATTGTACATGTTTCGCCCGAACTGTGTGCACGGCCTTGAAAGTGCTGCGTCTATAAGAAAGCGTGAGGGACGGGAGAGAGATACAAGAGCTCGTGTTTCACATATTTCCCAGGGCTTCACTTCAGTTTGTCGAACATTGCGTATAATTGATGCGCTATTAGTTTAACATATATTTTACTCCTATAGCATTTTTGCTGTTAATCGACCGTAGCACAAGATGTTCCTTAGATTATTTATTAACTGAGTATTCCGGGTTGTATTCTCACCAAATATTTTTTTTTTGTGTGTGATCAAGTTATTATTTCTCTTTGGTTTTCAAAGTGTTTGTAAGGCACTTCGTTCTTTGTTGCAATCCTTCAGTACTTTTTTTTAGTACAGTGAAGTCGTAAGTCACCGAAAGAAAGAAGCGAAGTAGTCATGCCTAGGCGATGAGGCACAGAAACTGGTCATTATTGACACTTTGCATCAAAAGAAGCGCATGATGCGAGACGCGCGTACAGAGCACATTATAGACCAGAACAGATCGTGTACGATGACTTCCCCTAACTGCATATGTTTTGACGCACATTCTCACGCACATTCTCCTGGTAAACTTGGCGGCGATGTTAGTACAGCGGTGTATTTTTCAGGTCGTATTAAAAGCGTAGGTTTTACATTAGCGGAGGCAGTATTCTTTCACTGCGTATATTCTTGTTTTCCGCACGCAAGTGTGGGAACTGGCATAGCGGTAGCACAGTTACTTTGCTGTCAGTGTTACGTATTTGTTTGAAGTAACAGTGAAGTGATCGGTGCATGTCAAATGTACATCTTACATACGTTTGAAGGATACAAACATTAGATTAAATCGNTAACAGTGAAGTGATCGGTGCATGTCAAATGTACATCTTACATACGTTTGAAGGATACAAACATTAGATTAAATCGGATCCTGAAGTTCTGAGAAGTGCTCATTAAAGTACAGTGTCAGTGTGCTTGACAGCATACTAACCAGATTGAAGATATCGATATTCGCGATATAACTGTGAGATATGTTTTCAATGTCGATACCACCTTATGAACACTAAACAAATTGGTTAAGCGGATATTTGTGATTTTGAAATAAACTGTATTTGCGATATGTCGCCATTGATTTTCTTTACTTTACGGAAGCAGTATAGCGTGCCGATACCGGCGTGGTTAGCCTGGTATCGAAACGATATTGAAGAGCGGATATCGCATAGTCGTAGTGGCAGGCTGATGGAGAGTATGATATATTATAGGCTGATTTACTACACTACTGTACAGTTAAAGCAAGTTTCCGGCGGGTTCATATGGTAGCTTGGCACAATTGCTGTGGAAGAAGGTAGATAAATGCACAATGTTATTAGCAAACTTATACGGTAGCGGGGTTCACAATGTCCGTACTCGCAGACTGTTGCGTGGAGAATTTACCATTCTACGTGCAGGTGACTAGACACGTTTCTGAGTGGCGCAGTGAACAATGACACGGTATCTGGGGGAACCGTTCTGAAGTTATATAAGTTGTGGAACAAAACAGACAACTCTAGAGGATGGGCAGCGTGTGAAGGTGAAGCAGACTGATTACGCACACAGCAACTGTATAGAGGCGACATTGTCATGTNAGAGGATGGGCAGCGTGTGAAGGTGAAGCAGACTGATTACGCACACAGCAACTGTATAGAGGCGACATTGTCATGTGTTGCTCTTATTTTGAGCTACCAATTGTAAACACTCCACACTTATATCGCCATTCGTCGATGGACATCAGTAAGATGAAGAGCTATGAATTCAGGTATTGGCTACTCTGGTGACACAATCTAGGGAACACACCTTCGTCGAGGTAAACGTTGTCTACTTAACGACTTTTGTTTTAAAATTTTTCCTACTGTTCATCTAGTTGGAAACTGGTATACATTATTTTGGAGATTGATTTCCAATTCTTTCTACAATCAAGCACTGAAGACTGGCGACTCCTAATTTACTCAAACTCCTTTGCATTTTCAACTTCTTCCTAACAAACAAATTAAAAATAAACGATCTCGCCTCGGTAAACACAACATCGAGCTAGGAATGAAGTATCAAGTGGAACAGGACAGCAATTGTGCAAGTATCGAGTTAAGTAACAAAATTGTCGTTGTGTAATTTGCTATATATTAGAAGTGAAATAATTGTTCTCCCCACGTATCAGTAATAAAACGAGGGAAGGTATTTTGGTTGTTCCTAAGTTTATTATTTTGAAGCATGGATAAATGTCCAGTGTTTGCGTGTTGTTGGCAACATGACTGCGACACAGCGTGGCTGCGCATAACTGCTGTAGGCTGAGTGTGTGTGGGCGCAGTATCGCACAGCAGTCTGCGTGCTAGCCTCTGATTGGCAGACGAGCACAGCAGTGTAGAGAGGTGCCTAGTGACGTAGCAAGGACCGGTCCTTGGAGGCAGGAGGATGTGTGCGCAGTGATGTCATGCCGGTGTTGACCCTCGCAGTGCGACCGTTATGACCCACCTAACTGCTGCACTTCTCTCTCGCTTCAATGCTCACTGAGCTCTTCACACACCGCTACTCAGCTGCTTGCAGGCGCTCAGCAAGGCAACCTGGTCCTTAACCGCGATTACACTAAACATGCGCGATTTCATATCTGTACTACATTTTGTTCAACTTTTCGACAACAGTGATTAATCTTTCCTCGCCAAAATTTTTTTGAGTGCATGGTTTTTTCGTTAATACATGTCAAATTCATAATTTTACTGTTTTACAAATGTACAAATATTGAAAACTAACTTACGTAGAGAAATAGAATGATTCGTGCTGAAATAAGATGCCAAGAACTACTCCAACACGTCTATGAAATGACACAAGAATGTTTTTACAATTTCAAAAACCTGTGAAAATAAGGAAATTATAAGTTATTTTTATATGAGGCTGCCCCATAACTTTTCCTTGGCAAACCTTACAATGCAATAAGGCAATAAATTTCAATTTCCCATGTTAAATGTTTTGCAAATAGTTTACTTTCTTCTATTTGTACATTAAAAAAGGAGTAAAATTTTGACTTTGAAATGTTATTTTGCAAAAACCACGCCACGGCCTAAAAAAAAAAAAATACGTTATCTGAGGAAAAAACAGTCACAAACAATGGCTACAAGTTAAAAATTATGCGGTACAAATATAAACTAATAAATTTCTTCATATCTGACGTCTTAACAAACGGAGCGGATCATGCCGAGGTGGGGTACTTCCATTCCTTTATTCGTTTATAATTTCTGTGTTGCAAATTAGACTTTCTTTATGCGTGCTTTACTAAAGCTGCTAAGTGAAACTATATAGTCTATTGGCGGTTTCCTCACACTTTCCGAATCAAACCTTTGAAAAATCACTCCATGTATGCTGTGTTTAGTTATTTTCTAGATATACCTTGTATCACAAGCGTTTTATAACTCTGTTAACATAAAATTATCTTATTTTTTGTTAAATAGAAGTTTGACTAATATTTTATTTGTAAATTGTAATGTTTCATTTTTAATAAATATGCATAAAAACTGCGAGAAAACATGTATGTTGGTAACGCCTAGTAATAAATAGTTCTCATACAAAATAGTATTACAACTGAGAGCGCACGAATTCGATGCGTTGTCCTTTGATGTAATTTTCTAGACTTATTTAGGTTTAGTTTGTACGAGGCGGAGTAATTATCTCGAAGTATAACTTTAGCAGGACTTAGAAAAGTGTGAAGTAACCATGAATGGATTATAGATGATTGAACTGAGTAATGTTGTTGTCGTGGTGATGGGGTATGCTGGGCCATGCGTGGAGTAGTAGTGGACGAGACAGCATGTGAGTGTCGTGGGGGCGATTGGTGACAATGAATGCGCTGGAACAGATAGTTCTCCGCCCTTTTGCGATATAAATTAAAGATTACTTATATTACATAATGTGATGCCATAAATCAACAAACACTTTTATAAGCATTAGCTAATTAATGTTATGGGGCAGTTAAGACTGAGCGGTTAGACTGCTCGCCTCCCACCAAGGAGAACCGGGGATTGAACATTCCCGGCTGGGTAACTCCCGGATCTTCGCAAGGGGTAATCGTGCCGAACAATGCCACTGGTCGGCGGGTTTTCTCGGGGATCTCCCGTTTCCACCGCCCTTGCATTTCGGCGCTTCTGCATAGTCACCTCACTTCACCCTCATTGGCTCTCAAGACCTCGTTGTTAAAAGCCGCCCAAATCTCTCAGCTCAATTCCAATACATTTTCCTTATGCGTATTCGCATATCAAAATGCCCTGTCGGATTTTTTCCTTGTAAAGGTATCATTATACAGGATGGTCCGCCTAACGTAGACACCCCCAAAATTTCCGGAACGGTTGCAAATCAAGAAATGCGGTCTTCGCTAAATGAAATTACGCATGGAGACAAGTAATGTGCTGCAAAGTGGCTATTCGTAACACGTGTATGGACAGAAATAATTAAATCACATATAATTTTCCCCCTGGAAACATACATTTATTTCAATGGCATCTGAAAGTACGCGCAAGGAGGAATTCAGTAATATAGCATGTGCAATGGTAAGTAACACAGTAACGCCAAGAAATTATGTGCAAATAAAGTTAAGTTCGGTGGGCCAGTAGCATGGGGCAGTGGACCCTGTACTCACAGCTGTAAGCAAGCAACACGCGCCGTGACTCATCCTGGCGGGACGGTCAGGATTGGAAAATCAATTTTAATTTATTTTAAAACTCATGTTTTTTTGCTCTACAAGAACGCATTCTGGAAAATGCTGTGTGGGAAGCAGAAAGTGACCGGAACTGAAATTCTAAGTGATCAGAAAATAATTTTTCTCTATTTTTTTAAAAACTATTATTCCAACAATAAGTTACTTAAGAAAAAAACGCTAAGGTGATGTTAAAACTGACTATAAATGTAGGGCTAAAGTTTAAGTGCATTTTGCTTAAAACTTTGTTTTTGCATTATAAAAATTTGGAAACTGATGTGTCTGGAAGTTTAACGACATAAGGTTGAATTTTTTATTAGTAACTATTTCATTCCCACGTTAATTTACGGTTTATGGTGTTCCTAATAAGATCATTTTTTATTCTTACTTTACTTAGGAAGAAAAAGCTTGTTACATTGTAGGCTTTGTGTTCGGTGATCAGCGATGTGAATCAGGCTTAGAGTAAAGCAAAAACACAGTTTGTGAATCAGTTTCATACAGGGAAGATGATTGGGCACCGAGTCTCGCGGTGTACGGCACTTGGTCAAATACAGTCTTCCTGCGCAACATGTGCACACATCACAGACACCTTGCTGCTCGGCCAACAAGATGCTACTTAACCCGCATCACAACTACACAACTGCGAGGCAAGGAAATGCGGGGTGTGACGTACCTGGAGTGAACTTGACACCGAACCAGACACTCATCGGCATCACTCCGTGGTGGATGACGTGCAGGTTCGAGATGTGGTCGTTCTTCTTGCGCAGCACGAAGAAGATCTGCGAACAAGAGCGCTGCTACAGTCACGACAACCAACACACACTGAGCAGCTCGCACACACGCACACATGCCTGCTACGTGAGCGACCAAACTGCTGCAGCCACAAGCCACCTGGACTCATAGCACAGGGACAGCAACCAAGTGGGTTGTTGGTACAATCGAAATATTGTTAACGGAGATGTAATCGCAACAGAAGTGTATGTTGTGGTTCTGTCTGTGACTGTACCTGTCACTATAGTCTGTCTCACGAAAGAGTGTACTTTATGACAGTTATGAAAATAGTCTTGTGTACAATTATTTACATGGCGATATGTATTCTGTTGGCTTACTGGACAGGTTGAGAGTCAGCTGAACGTGTTTATGTAAACATCTGTGGCAGAGGGAGACGTACGGTATCCATGGAAACAGCTGTAGACAGAACCGCCTTCAGAACCGTCAAAAAGTGCACTCATCCGTGAGACAGACTATATACGTATATTTCATATAACAGAGCAGAGTGTTCTTCCTACAGAACAGACAGTTCATGAAATAGAACAACTTCACCAATATGTGGACAGTTCCTACAACATATGGAAATGTAATAAACTAACAGAACATTCTGTTGCTGGTAAATAAGTTTGGTTACTGCTGCCCGAAACCCTATTACATTGATAATTAATCTACGTCCTTCTCTGATACATTACGTACCTACTGTGCACAAGCCACTGTAGTGCCTTCAGGAGCTACACAAACCACAATAACTACACTTGCTTCAAGGCAAAGTCGGTTGTGGTTCTAGCAATAAAAATAATATGGAATTAAAATGATTTTCTATGGCTTTATTAAAGCATTCTAAACGCTCATTTACTTGAAGTTTGTGGTGAAACAATTCCTAACGCAGCGAGAGAGTGGCGCAGTTCTAACACTCTGGTCTCGCATTCAGGAGGATTCGGGTTTGATTCTCGGTACAGCCATCTTGTTTAAAGGGCATATGGCATGCCAAATCGATACACGGGATCCAGGAACGAAATCGTAGCCGAACGTTAGCCATGTTGGATGTAGATGACCTTGACCTTGACCCCATGACCTTAAATTACCTTGAACACAGAAAATTCCTAAAAATTCACAAAATCCCAAAAAAATTCCAAAAAATCTTTAAATATTTTAAATAATTATTTTAAAAATATATAAAATTAAAGTTTTAAATGTTTGGACTTAGAAGGGCGAGGGACTGGAACCGACCATCCGCCATGTTATGACGTCACCAAATCGCCATGTTGGATTCAGGTGAACTTGACCCTATAACCGTAACCTTAGATGACCTTGGAAACAAAAACTCGAGAAAACATAGTACAAATGGAATAACTTCATAAACGTCAGCGAGTACATTACATTACTGACTAAAACCATATTGGATCTAGTTGACCTTGACCTTTGACCTTTACCCAGTGAACTTAGACCTTCAACTCATCAAATAGTCGAAAATCCCAAAATTTCTTAATTTATAAAGAAATAATAAATCGTATTATTAGACATTTTTTTAAGAATTATTTTTAAAAACTTACGTTTCCGTATGTACCCCACAGCATTATGTATAGCAGACAACTGACCCCCGTCCAATTAATTACATTGTATTAATATTCACCTCACATTTCCAATTATTCTCATTGGTTAATTAGCCGGCAGGTCTCCACCCCCTCACATTTGACCATTCTGCAGAATGCACTCCACCCACCATATTCGTTTTTTCGTTAGGTGGCACTGATGACTTCGACCAACATGTTATATCTGGCCGCGCCTGCATCATCACTAACTGGTTGTCGCCAGTGCCAATTCTGTGATCGAGTTTTCACCTATGGTCAAATTACTCGTCACCACGAGAGAACGGCCTGCACAAAGAGTCCTTTTCGCGCGATGAAGCATTACGACATTGGTCCCATGCAGTTTATGCAGGGTGATACATTGAAAGAACATACCGAGATCTACAAGGTTGCGTCTACTAGGAGTCAGCAAGTGTTGCCGGCAGTACCTATTTCTGCATCGATTGGTACCGATTCGACAGGTGATTATGATGAGATAGGTAATGCTAAAGACGGAATGAGTGCAGTAGTGTCGATTTGTGTGGAATGTATACTTGCGAGAAATTCGCGTGAAGTTGATGGACCTCAAAATAAACGGCCATTGACTCTAAATACTAATGAGCATACAACTCCTGCTAAAAAAAAAAAAGTAAATTTAATATAGAACACAAAACAACGGATGAAGATGACCATGAAGAGAGCATTGATGAAAATGAACATGAAGCCAGTGATAGAGCTGAAGACGATGATGGCGATTTACGCGATGCACTGACATACCCCTCCAACACATTTGCTGCAACAAGCGACAAAAAGAAGGCAGAAGACGCCGAGAATACTGGCTACCTATTTCCTGAAGACCCGAATTAACTTGTTGATAGATTCAGATATTTCATTGACCCTCAAAAACTTGGGGATCTCACACATAAACGAGATATCTGCAATAATTATTAAACTGAAGGATTGGAGACATATCGCATGATGTGCTGAACTGCTTGCTTCTAAAATTGCATTTACAAAATAATAATAAATAATTATTTTAAAATAAAGGTTTTCTTTATTTTTGTGTGTCCTGTCCTTTTTTCTCTTACAATTTTAAGGTGGTGCTATGAGGAGTCGACTATTAACGGACATATCTGCATATAGAATAATAATAAAGACTTAAGTATAAAAATGCATGGATAGTTGACTGCATACAGAACATTAATTCTGTCGACATGTATAAATTTGGAGACAGTTGGCAAACGAATGTAATTTCTAAACACATGTTTGGTGNGAAACGGAAGGATTGATCGAAGGATCAGTCGAAGGATTGAGATTGATCGAAGGACTGGGATTTATTGAATGATTGACATGGATTGGCATGGATTGCTGTGGATTGCGAAGGATTGGCGTGGATTGGTGTGAACTGGTGTATAGATTGGTGTGGATAGTTGTAAATTGGTGTGGATCGTTGTAAATTGGTGTGGATTGGTGTGGATTGTTGTAGATTGGTGTGGATTGCTGATCGCGGTGCGGATTGCGGTGCTGACTGATGGAAAGATTGCCAGCTTAATCGAAATATTGATAAAAAATCTTTAATTAATTTTAAAATATTTTTTTGGAATTTTTTGGATTTAGAAAAAGTTTTTAAAATTTATTTTTGGTTTCAAGGTTATCCAATGTCATGAGCATGGGGTTAAGTTCCCAGATAAGATTTCAAGGTGAAGGTCATCCAGATATAACATGTTGGTCGGAGTCATCAGTGCCACCTAGGTGTTGAAAATGTAAACAAATTGCAAACGAAAAAACGAATATGGTGGGTGGAGTGCATTCTACAGAATGAGGAAAGATGAGGGGGGCGGAGGCCTGCCGACTAATTAACCAATGAGAAACATTGGAAATGTAAGGGGAATGTTAATACAATGTGATTGATTGGATGAGGGTCAGTCGTCTGCTGGACATGGTGCTGTGGGGAACCTTCGGAAATGTAAGTTTTTAAAAACAATAAAAAAAATTTCTAATGGTATTTTTTATATATTTTTAGGGACTTTCGGGGATTTTCGACAATTTTTAGCATTCAAGGTCAAAGGTCACAGGATAAAGGTTAAATGTCAAGTTAACCTAGTACAAGATGGCGGTAGTATTCAGTAACGTGATATGCTCGCTTAATTTAATGACTTTATTCACATTTTACTATTTTTTCTCGAGTTTTGTTTTCAAGGTCATCTAAGGTCATGATTATAGGGTGAAGGTCATGATTCAAGGACAGTTGGTTCGAACATGGCGGTTGGGTGACGTCATAACATGGTGGCTAGTCGGTTCTATTCCCTCGTCCTCTCTAAGCCCAAACCTTCTTAAATTTTAATTTTATAATTTTTTTAAAATAAATTTTTAAATAATTTTTTATAAATATTTGGGTACTAAAAAATTTTGGGAATTTTTTGGGATGTTTTTGGTTCAAGGTTACAAGGTCACGGAGTCAAGGTAATCTATTTCCAACATGGCGGCTTAAAATGGCTGACTGAAGCAAGATGGCTGATGGTCGTCTCCGATTCCGACCCTGGATCTCGTGTATCGATTTTGCATACCCTATACCTATATAACAAATATGGCCGCCATTGCTCTGCCCTCTAAAACGATCCCCCAAATCCTTCCGATATATCGAAAAGTGCCTTTCGAGGGATCGTTTTTGCAACTGGGGGGATCGGTGCTTTTTTGAGGGAAAAAGGGAAATTTAGAGGGAAATTTAGTAGATGTTGAGGGGTAAATGGCCGCCCGGGGACCGGAATGACGGAGCATGAATAGCTCCGACGCTCCGATCTCCCACTCCCATGTGCCGGAACGTACTAAATCATTCTACTTCCTTGGTTTCCCAAAATCTCTATGGAGGCGAATACTGGGATGTTTCCTTACTACAGACCATGGCAGATTCCTTCCCCGCTCCTGCTGCTCTGAGTAACTTGCTCCGTTTTGGAGTGATCTCTCTGTCGACGAGACATTCAGCTCTACTAACTTACCAATGTCCGTGCAACGCTGGAGTAGCCTCTGTAGGCATGCGGCATTACGACCGTGTGAAACAAAGTTGTGGACAAACCTGTAATGGCAGAGCTAGAACTTGCGGCGTTTACACGTCTTTGTTCTGGGTATTCACAAAACTGCAGGTGGCCAAACGTTTTTTGGTTTTGTAGCAATAAAAATAAAGCTGATATTCAAAAAATTATATTTCATTTGACGGTAAACAGCGACGATATCTCAAAAGTTGTAACACTTTAAAGACAAATAAACGACAAATATGTATTAAAAAATATGTTATACTAAAAACATTTCTAAAAGCAAGTGACCATAAAACAGCAAAGCGTACAATTACATACGAGAATCTGCGAATATCGGTTCCATGTCACACAATCAAGGAGACGGCTTGTCAGTGAATAGTTCAAAGTTAACTGATCAATCTTAAGAGCCCAGCTTAGTTTCTCCTAGCTGGCCCTAGTGTGTCCTTCAACATCCATAAGTAACATTTACTTGGTCACTATCTTATACGAGCTGCCCTATACCGACACTGACACACTGCTACTTATATGTTACTGTTGGGCCAGTTATTGCTTAAATCTGTACAAAAACAATAAATGAGCAGTTGCCCGCCAATATACTACTATTACACTTTCAACATACAACATCTGAACACCGCATCACCTCACATATTTTGTAGTCACCACTTCTCTACACACACGAATCTGTGTTTACATAAAATGCTAACAGTCAAGAGAGAATTTTTTCTTATGTGCTAAATCAATAATAAACTAGCGTTATTTAAAAAACTCGCTAATGCCCTGTGTTCTTTCGCTGTGAGGGTGGACTTGAATGTCTTATTCTCTTGTAATGTTAAAACACTAAGTATAGCAGTAGTTGGTAAACGGCATGGGTGAGTGACAGCCAACACACAGGAAACAAACCATGCTTGCACACTACAAACGACACTGTGCAGTCCAGCATGTTGACAAGTAAGTTAGTGGCACTTACAGATCTCAAGCTGTCTGATCTTTGAATGGTTCTTGCAGTGAGAGAGATTCAACTAACATTTATATTGGACATGAGCCTGGTTGTTTGCACAAATCTGCAAATGTGCCCTGAATACAAGAACAAACTTCAGTTAAAAAAATTGTTGCCATTGAATAAAACCTGCTGAGTTTGTCTGTATTGTATTTTTTTTTTTAAGTTTGTTTGCACGTGTCTTTTTTGCGGTCATTCTGTACGTCATATTTTTCCCTGCAGTATCGTCGACTTCCGGTGTAGACATCGGTTTTCAGCAACGTGCTCGTCAGTGTTATCTTCGTTGTATCATGTATAGTTATTTGAGGCTATATGTATTACTGTACTTTGTATTGTTCTCTATAACTCGTCGTTGTTTTTGTCTCGCCTTCTTTGCGTTAATTGCGGTATTATCAGTCCGTAATCCCCAAAACTGCGTACAGCATCCTGCCATACAATATACACAATTTATTTATATTTTCATCACAATTTTGTTTAATGTACAGTGTTTCGTGCAACCAAAGTCCTGCAGTGGCGTGTGTCCACGATCACATATTCATCCTGTGTTAGTACGGGTAATGCGACTGCAAGTACGGCGCCTTGTAGTACGGCAACTCGCACAGCCCAGCCGCAGTGTTGTTGCATGTCACAGGCGCTGCTCGCCCAGCCACTGCATGCGGACTGAATGTGTGGAGTCACAGCGAGTTTCAAACACACGTCACTCAATAACACGTACTACTGCGCATGTTGCCTACAAGCCACCCTGTGTCGCGGCACTCGTTATTTCGTGTGTACTAGGACACACGTGCAGTTGCGCATTCTCTTATAAATTCCTTCAAAACCCATTTTATATAGATTTTCCTTTCCCATAATCTGTTCTAGTAGAAACCTTTCTTATACTTCAAAATTATGTGCAATTTTGCAAATTTTTCCTGTTGAGAGGTTTTTACGGTGTATATGCCACTTTGCCTCCTCCCTTCGTAGTTCAGGTTAAGTTAGTATCGGAGGTAACCCCATGTCCCCAATCGCGGTCATGCATGCAACATCCCAGAAAAGTCACGATGCACGTGTTCTGTAGTTAGTCCTCTTCCTGTATGATTAGGCATATGGGGCCTAGCCCTTAGACGCACTTAGGTCTCGTCTCTACCTAGGATGTCCGATTCTACTCTCAATTTTGAAGCAAGTTAGAAAATATTCTACACTCACTCCACTGGTTCAGGTTTGAACGTAGGAGTGGTAGAGTTTTCACAGAATGTATATTTATTTTCGCAATTTTACAAGTGGGTGATTAATTTGTTTATTGGACGTTTAAAACATTTTTTTCCGAATCCCTTTATTTCTTTTCTAAAAAATATTTCAAAAGTAGACCTATTAACTTTTTTTTTTTTATATTTACAGTTGCTTTAATTGAAATTTTTGACTCTTATTTTGCGCCAGCAAGGAATTTAATTTTATTTAATTATGCTGATGATTCAGAGATTATTCTGCAATTTAATTTGCATGCTGACATACAGGGGAACCATTTGGGTTTCCTTCTTCTAGATCAAATTGGACCGCTGGTGTCCCTTGATGAGGCGTGTCAGTTTTAAACTCAGTGGCATCCGACGAAAATATATTGTGTAAAGTTGTTGTCGGCTGACGTAGCGTTATGTTCTTATTGTAGGCACGCTTGGAAGACGCCCAAAATAAAAAACAACAACTTTGTAAGTTGAAGGGAGAAAGACTAAATATTTTACTCATTTGTAACTCCAGAAAAGAAGTTAAAATGTGGCTGTAAGGATTAGTATAGCTAGAGCGTGTCGTTAAAGTCACGTGAATACGAGTATAAGATGTTAGATATATTGTTCTGCTACCAAGAGAGCACTGCATAGTTGTAGGAGAAGCCACGACATTGTGATGTTAAAGCTGGAATACACTGAGAATAGCCCTTTGCTCGTGCTTGTCAGGGACGACAGACTGAAGGAAGACTCACTGTGTCCAGGAACTCCGTGAACTTGGAGAAGTAGTACCACCAGCAGCCACGCGCCATCTGCGAACAAACAAGAGACATCAGTGCGATCACGTCACATGTCCGACTACAGAGATCCGGGGACAGACTCTGCTTGGGCGTGGCTTGTGAGATATCCTCATATAGGCCCTTCAACATTAACGGAGCACTTTTTTACATCAACCTTAGAAAAATGTCACTACCCCTACCAGCATATATTTTAACTGGCACACCGACTTACATGCGCCCAGTAAAGTTGGTAACGACGGAGGGGGAGTAGTTCCACGTCTTATCGCTGTATTAAAAGTGCTGGGTAAACATTTGTGAATACTGAACTCATTTGTTTTGCTTTCTTTTTTTAATCCTTATCATTATAAGAATAAGCAAATTTGTAACATTTTCACTTTTCTAGTAATTTCCCAGTTTCACTTGACCAACGCATGCAAAAAGCGACAATGTTAACGTTACATAAGTAGGAAGAATACGCAAGTGTTTCTTAAGCTGGGCTTTCAAAAGTTCTCAGTTTACGGTGGACAACCTGTATATGAGAAAGCCGCCTCGGCTTAGCTAGCACGGTGACAGAGGACCTGTGATCTCTGCTTAGATTTTCTAGTTGAGTATTGTATGACAAAGACAAAGTGTTAGTGAAGACAGTTAGTTCTACCACGTGTTATCTGACATTAACGTTCACTTGGTATGACTTATAAGCGATGCCTTAGCAGCCGTGAATATTTTTCATATCGTTGCGAGCTACCTGCTCGACACTCGATAAAGAGAGTAACTGGAATAAAAGAGAAACAACTATGTAATTAATAAAATGTGCAAAAAAAATCATTATTATTGTTATTTGGTGTTTTCGCATTGATGACGATATCAAATCGGAGGGCCATAGCACGTTGTTAGCACTTGTAATAACTTGAAAAATTATTATTTTTTACTATAAAATAAGTTTGTGTATGTTAAGGAAAGAAATAATTTAGGTAAGGTGGACTCTAACAAAACAATTTCGCTGTACTGTTGGTAACATGGTTTCTTCTCAAGGGAAAGCAGCAGTGTTTATAAAATATCGTTATTTGAGCAAGAACGTTGATACTCAGTTAACTCTTCACATCCTGCTACAGGACACTCGGTACATGACAACCACACGTTATTACTACAACTTGTGTGAAACTGTATCTGTATTCAACCTCTGCTGACGTTGTCCGATGTCGAAGAAATCTACATAATATAAGCGACACATCATTGCAACTGGATCAGGCGAACAGCACATAGCTGCAAAGAGGCAGAGCTGTTGATGATGACTTCCAAGCTTTGTCATGTTGATAGGGCGGTGTGTCTTAGTTGTGTGTGTAAGTGTGTGTACGTGACTTACTGTCAACGCACTGGCTGCTGGTCCCGGCATCAAGCACGAGTACCACTGCCTTACCTCTCAGCTGCTTCGTTTCTATACGTAGTGTATTTGTTAACGGCGCCAGACTAGCGCTGGACTAGCTGCTTCAACCACACTTGAGGCTCGCGTCTTGTTCCCTCGGCCAAACAGAGTAATGACGTACTCATGTTGGCGTATGGTGCCTGTGAGCTTATCTCATGGCTGCAACACACACCTTCCACGGCATATTGCCCAGTCATAGCAGCTAACGTCACCAGTATACTGCACGTAGTATGTGGGATGACTTAACAAAAATAATAACTCATCATCGCCTATCATTTCTTTATGGATTTTTAAATAACTGTGTGTATTCTGTTCATCCGTAAGTTTTCAACAGTTACTTACGAGTGAAATATTTATAATGTACTTTTCACAGGTAGAGTACCTCAGAATATGGAAGGAAAAAAAAACTAGTTAAATTGTTTTCATCACACTGCATTTAGAAATACAAAATGTAAACCTATATCATAAAAATACACGCTTGGATAGCAATTAATTATTTTTCTCTTTCCTTGGTGAACGAAAGCGTAGGTATACAAATATACTAAATAAATGAGAGGCCGCAGTGCGGTGAATATATAGATGAAACATAAAATAATATGTTATCTTATTTTAACTCTTGGAGGCTTGTACACATCTACTGACATTGTAGACAAGATTTTAATGAACATCTCAGAAACACCAGTTATGTTGACCTGTGTATTGCCACTTCCTGCCATCCTATTACTACTCTGCGCCAAACACTACTTCCTACCGTACTATTCTGTCTTTATTACTGGCTGGACATCAGGCAGCGGAGTGCTGACTTTACCGTCACTGTCAGTATGCAAGACGTATGTGACTTGACTTCCAAACCATAACAGTTATTGTCTTACTTTATAAAAGTACGCATCTAGCGGCAGCATTATTAAAGACTCGTTATTGTTATTAGAGATAACTTATTAAATGTGTCAGTAACTATGATGCATCCGGAAAAAGAAGAAATAATGTTTTGATTGCTCAGTCATAACCGAGCTTAGAGTGGGGTTTCAAAGTCTCTCACACTTCCAAGAAATTCCCGGGAGAAAATAGGCGTGCTGACCACGGACCACAAATGTGAGTCTGCAATCATCCTCTGGATTCTAGGAAAGCAGGAGTGAATAATGGAAGAACTGCTCAGCTCAACAGCACTCCCAACACGAGGAAATTCAAGTTCAGAGAAAAGGTTGTTATAAAAATGACTACATCCTGTTCTCAGTAATTTCAGGCTGTTACGTTGTTTACTGTCACTACATTACCGGAAAACAGGTTTGCTAGATAACTATTGTTTTGATAGTTCAGTGTCAACATGTTTGTGTTAAATTAGCCTTCACGTTAGTATGGCATCTGTCTTCCGCACTTCAAAAGTTTCTGGTTTAACTCAAAACTTGCTGAGGAACGAGGAGAATAAAGAGATGTTGCCGACAAACCACAGGCTTGTTTACGAAACTAGAAACCATTCATGGTGCTAACGGCTTGGCCATGACACCTAACATCAACAAATTACATTGGTCAACAATTAAGCTTCTAGGATATTGATGATGATGTCCTGCCGCGTACAGTAGGTACAACAACATTGTTGACTTAAATTGTACATATTTATGTACACTCGCAGCAGAAGGGGTAAAGGGTTTTAGGGTGACCTCCATTTTGATGTGTAGCATTTTCTGTTATACTCTGAGAATGCATAGTGTGTTCAGTATGATTGACCAACAGAGCACATGGAATTTTGCCGTAGGTACATATTCTGTTGCTGCTATGGTTTGACTGCTGCAAAGACCACCTGCGTAGTTGCCTGCACAATATCATAAATCGCAGTAACAAGTCGGAAAAACTGCCAACGCAATGTGTGCGTAACAATTTTAGAAGTTTGGGAAACTACCATTTACCCTTTGTCGTTCTAATATTTTGGTACGTGTGTTACAAAATACGAGGTGTAGCAAAATCTGATAAATCCAAAATGTGAGTATCATCCGTTCTCTTTAAGAAAGTGCACAAACATTCTCTTTTGACGTGTACAGTACAACAATTCTTCAGAAAACTTCTTAAACACTAATGTAAATTTGTAACTTATACACAAGGCAGGCTGAAAGTGTAGAGATTATACTATACGCAGGTAAGAACTTAACGACGCAGTTCACTCTTTCCCGAACAAATGCAAGAAAGCTACTATGGATATGTGAGAGAAAACTTTACAATTTACGTTGTCTCAATGCGTATACACGCATGTGTTAGATTCGCGAAGAGTTTCGTGTAGTGTGTGGAGAGCACAGCCAGTCGAGATGCAGCCCCCCCTCCCCTCACAACTTGCATCACTACTACGGCCATCTGAGACTCTCGCAGCAGCTTTGCAGCTTACAGCGGAGCGTGTGTTGGTAGCTGTGCATTTAAATCGCTACGGCGGCAGCGCTCATAGGCCACGATGAAGCAAGCTGATGTTAGTCTTGCTCACATGTCCACAGCATGCGTTAACGATTCACCTATATGAATACCAAAATCACATCTTCAAATGGCACCATAGACGTTTTTTAGCGTTTATTTCATAACTGTTAAAAACTTCAGTTTATTGATGGAGAGTCTTACGGAAATATGTAGTCAGTAGGCAGAAACGCGCTCCGTAGTGACATGAAACGTAATTAAGCTCCGTACACGTAACATATGGAACATTTCTGTTTTTCAAACAACTTCAGGTTTCGAGGGTGAACAATGTCGATGCTACACGAACTAGCACATCATCGTCCCTGCAGCAGTTAATGCATCACGTCACTTAGAACACGTTCTTTCAAACAGCAAACAGTAACCCGAGCTACATGCAGCTGCTAGCAACACAACAAACACTCCAACACTCCAAGAAACCGAGTTTCATACTTCACTTTGCTGTTAGTAACATGTTACAACTGACTTCTTGCATCAAGATGCGGTAGTAAACTGGCAACATTCGTGAACTTTGACCTCTATTTTCAAATCCCTCTACAAGAAAAAATGGTCTATACTCCACTCACGGTTACTTCCACCTTTTCTAAAGCCCTGCTACAGTTCTACTTCCAGGATATTCCTCCACCTCATAGAAACCAAGCTTAGATAGTTACACCAGAGGGCCAACGCACCGTATTCTTGCGCACTCAGATCATATTTTGCTAAAGAACTATTTCTTACTAGGCGTTACCAACACATCCATTTTCTCCCTGTTTTCATTTACATTAATAATAAATCAAAATATTGTAAATTATAGACAGAATATAAGTAAAAGTTAAATTTAACAAAACAATAAGGAACTTTTATGTTACAAGTATAAAATGGTTGCGATATATGCGTCATATTTAGGAAACAACCAAACACGTCATTGGGGTGAATTTTCAAGACTTGTTCCAAAAAGTGCAAAGAAAACTCGAATAAACTATAAATTCTCAAAAATTACTTTTGTACCAGTAAACACCCAAATAACCAAAGTCAAACTGTTATTCCAGTAATGTCTAGGTACTTGTAAGCAGGAAACACAAAAACCAAGTCGCAGATTAACGGGGAAGTTCCGTGGATTCAAGGAACGTTTTGTAAAATTCGCGGAAAGTCTGTTATTTATAGAAAAAAAGAGTCTGTAATATCAAGAAGATTTCTGTCTAAATGTTTACCAGTACTTTACCTCAGTTTCACGGCAATATTTTTAAACAGTGTTCCAATACAATGATGCTTTTATAGAAACCTTTGTAACGCACATGAACATGCCCTAGTTGCAGTGACCCTCGTATAGTAAAACTGCTGTGACATGTTGCAGCATGTAGATAATGTTATGAAGTTAGTAGCAGCCACGTGATCCTGACTGGCCAACAGATGAGATAAGAGGTTAAGTGTGCTACAGTTGTTCACGGTTAATTGAGCACTTTTGTAATCAACCTCTGACAAATGTCACTGCTCCTATCTGCGCATATTTTGATTATGCACTGACTGGCATGCGCCCAGTGAAGTTTGTAATCACGAAGGGAAATAAGTCACATGTCTTCGCGTTGAATCATAAATGTTAGGTAAACATTTGTGAATACTAAAAGCAATTTATTTTGATTTCTGTTTTTAGTGAATACACATGAAAGGATTAGCAAGTTTGTAAAATATGTACTTTTCGAACAATGTCACAGTTTCAGTTGACCGACACATGAATAATGTGATCAGGCCCAAGGCGATATAAACTTTGCAAATGGCGGAGGAATACACAACGTGAATACAAGCACATGTTAAGCAGAAGTGGTCAGTTTGCCGCGAAGAGCCTGCAGTGTGCAGAAGCTGGCATTGCGATACTCACCCTCATCGCCATAGGACTGGTGGAGTAGTCAACTGGCTGACAGCGGTAACTGTAGTGCGACGACCAGCCACTCGTCAGGCACTGCACACACACACACACACACGCTGTAACCACACTTGTGCCACTACAAACAAGCCCTCATTCTCCACTCTAGTGCATTCCTCTAACCACGGGACTAGGTACACTATTACAGCTCGTCTATGCGAAACGTTACATGCAAAACCATTATTTTTAATCTTCGTCAAACACTATTGAACTTAGATACTGATTATAAAAATAACATTACATTCCGCAATTTCAGCATAACCACATGTCATAAATGTTACTATTTTAGGAACACAGAAGTGAAAACTCGATCGCTTGAAAAATTGAGAAGGTATTCAATTTGAACCGAAGATGGCAAATGTGTGATCTACAATAAAGATAACTTTTTTTTTTTAACAATCTTAACCATAAAAAATTTGGCAACAAAATGTTAAAAGTTGCAGACCTATATGAAATATATGTCAGGATTTTACTGGCCAAGTTGATGCAAAGAAACGAAAAGTAAAAAGAGAAATAAAATTAAAACAATAAGAAATCTAAAAGAAAAATTCTGCCTTAAAACATGGAAGAAGAAGAAGGTGAAGTGTATTAGAAGGATGGGAGTGTATAGTGCGTAGGAGGTCTGTAATGTGCAGTAGGAATACAGTGTGTAGGAGTTAAGTAGAGGAATGAGAGGAGCGCGTGTTAGTGAAGAAGAAGGAAGTAGAGGAATGAGAGGAGCGCGTGTTAATGAGGAAGAAGGAAGTATGCTGGCGGGAAGACGGGCGGAAGGGAAGACAACTCACCTCGTGGAAGATCCACGCACTGAAGACGACCTGCGCCAGGTTGTAGACGATGAGCACGTTCTTGAGGTCGAAGGGCTTGCGGTTATCCATGAGGCGTGGTCCCAGCACCTTCACCACGTACACGTAGCTCAGGCAGATGGCGAGTGTCGGGAAGGGACTGCTCATGAGCAGCCAGTCATTCACTCGCGGGTCTGCAAGCACACGTCTCTGTGTCAGCTACCTTGGCTCGCCACCACACTTGCGTCCAACCCACCAACATACTAGCAACTACGCACTATTTAACTGATCAATATGTCGCACTGTATATGTCACGTCACTTTGCTTAGGACATGGTTGAATAGGCACTCCTCTCTCTCTCTCTCTCTCTCTCTCTCTATCTATCTCATGTACAGCCAGTAATGAAACACAGGGAAATGTCTAATGTAGTGGCAACAGTATTAATGTTACTACAACATTAATATTTTGTTATCTGTGAGCCGTCAGTAGCTAATGTTGCTGTTAATGTAACATACTGTTAGGCTATTAATGTTACCGTAACATTAAGTACTTTCGTGACAGCATTACCTTCTTACTGTACTGGCAACATTGAGGTGGCGTTTATGTTGAGGCAAAATAAATGTTGTGTTGCGGCAAGACAACTTTTGTGTTACGGCAAAACAACTTGTGTGTTAAGGCAAAACAAATTTTGTGTTGCATTGATGTTAACATTTTTGTTAGAAAAAAATTTGTATTGCTCTTTTACTTTAAATAAACATTGCAGTGTAAAATAAATTATGTACTACATTTATTTTGTCACAAATATAAGTATTACTAACAAAAAATAATAACGGCAGGCAGGGGAATGTAATCCAGGTGTGGAGTGCGTGACGCACACCACAGGACCTGACCAACTGCTCTGCCTTAACATATCTGTTACTGTTTCATATCGTGGGTGTTAAATAGAATTCAAACGACAAACTGCAGTTGTCTTTCGTAATGTGGAAATACTTTATGCTCTAGAAATATATGCCTTTCTGGCACACGTGGACTGCTTTGCAAGGCTCGAGAGCTGATCTAAGCTACTTTTAATTCTCAAACTATGCTTTAAAATTTAAAAAGAGTGGCTTTATTTTACGAGGTTATCGTTGTTCACTACTATCCGCCATTTTTACAAAACCAAGTCAGTGTAACCTTATGTCGGTTGGACATTTATGTAATGTCTCATTAACACAACATATTTTGTTCTTCCGGTTAATTTTAGCATTAAACAACTTTTGGTTGCGGTAACATTACATAAAGGCTTTGTTAACATTAACACTTCAACGGTATGTTTGTATTTCAGGTATATAAGACTTTGTAAATGGTTAACATTTAGTAACTTTGTCACAACATTATTAATGTTACTACAACATAAACAATTAAAGAAATACCTCAATAGTAATTTTTTTGTTACAGCAACATTAGAATTTTTTCGTTAATTAACTAATGAACTAATGACTAATGGCCGCATGGAAACAAATTGCGATATAATTTCCGTTTCGTGATACAAAATAATGTAGTGCTCCATTTTAAAGTGAGATAAAATTGACACTGCCACAAAGGTTATAATGTGGAAAAACGCAACAGTTTTCAGGTCAGCTATAGACAGCAAGCCATTACAATGTCGATAACCATTACAATGGGTGGTGCTCGCTTAAATTGTTTTTGGCACGATTTGAGTGACATACTGGATCGTTGCGATTACAAATCTGCATGGTGAACCTTGTAAGAAGACAAACACTTTAGATTTAATGAATGTGGTGATATTCTTCCAGTATTTGTAATCTCACAGCAGTGCGTCTGCTACAGGTACACACAGTTCTCACTGCATGGCCTACACCTGTGCAACAGCGACCAGGTACATGGCACATGTGTCTGTGGAACGAGATACTATGGTCAGCAAGGACTAACTGAAAAGGCACTTTAGAAATGCTATTGTAATTGAGTACTAGCTATACCAGGCAGGGTATCTACCTACGTGGCTAGACCTATAGCTGGTAACTTCAGGCTCACACTGGCGAGTGCGCTGTTGGAGTCCTTGCACGCTCAGAGCGTTGCAACCCAGGCGTTAAGTTTCAACACGACGTGGCAATGTGCACTGCACCGTCGGATTGAAGGGCGAAGATAGAAGGCGATGGCTGCAGCCAGAACCCCTCTTTGGCTATGTAGTATGATTGTAGGACAAATATCATTGAATATATGTGCGAGCCAGACGTTCCCGAGAAGATGCGTTGCGCCTCAGTGGGTCGTAATACGCTGCGACGCCGCTAGATGCCACTTAGTGTCGATAAAGGAACTAGTTAACACGTTATCGTTGCCACAGAAAGCTGCGTTTTTTTACGTTGTGCGTTGCTGTGAAGCTGTGTTCAAGCTATTTTCTAAGTTTTTTTTCGCGATTACCGCCAAGGTTGACTTAAAGGAACAAATAATTTGTATAAATCTTTTTTTCCCAACCATAAAGGCCGCAGCGGAGACATATCAAATGTTAAAACAAGCATTGGGTTCAGTTGAGAGGTTTTTTGTAGTTTCGCCTTGGCGAGAGGCGAGTAGTCTGGCTGGCCACTACACGACCGCGGCCCCTCACAAGCAGTGGAGTATGGGACTGTGCGACACAGAGTCAAACCTACGAGTAGTTCACGAAACTGAACGACAGAACGTCCTCGGGCGATGAACACTCCAAACTCCCTTCAGCTGGAATCACCTACGTAAATGTTGCAATTGTTCGTACAAATTTTCACGAACACCACCATTATATTAATGATCTTCGTGAAGCCCTTGTTTTGTCACTGTGATCTTGCAGGCGAGTTTCAACTGACAAACCAGGAGCACGCCACATCACAGCGGAATGTGTCATTTCTCAATAAATTACTAAAGATGAAACATGTATTTAAGGTTAAAACACCGAAACCATGAAGCAATTGTCTTAGTGGAAGTCAAGGAATTTGCCGATATTGAAGGAAACACATATACTCTATAGCAAATGAAAACGTTTATCCCTTTTTTTCCATCGAAGCGTCTATACACAAAGAACTTGTCACAAAAGGGCAGACAGTGTATGAGCGGTTATACTGTGGTATTCTGTGTCGNGGATGAGCGGTTATAATGTAGTATTCTGTGTCATATCAGAGAACGTATTCTGTGTCGTATCAGAGAACGTATTGGATGGAAACGTGCCGACATGTGGAGCAACAAATGGTGGGTGTTGCGTGAACAACGTACTGGCCCATTTATCGCTAGTTGGACGTCAGTTTCTGACTACCACGACCACGACTGTCGTTTGCCACCTCCCTTACTCTACGACTATGCCTTTTACAATTCTCTTGTATCCGAAAGTAAACATTAATACCAAAGGAAAAATGATTGAGATAGTATAGACTAAGAGGATAACGCTGGATACGTAAGAACCGGCAGATAAATAACCTCCATGAGTACTTCCAGGTACTAAATCGCGCTGACATCAGTTCATCAATGCAGGAGATGAAGCCAGTTAAGTTGTAACACAAGCGAACAATTTGTAATAACGAAATTCTGGATCTTTTTGTTCTCACTTCCTGAAGCTTACTGGCTTCCCGCCTGCGAGAGAATCCTTGTCCTCCATTTGACTCGTACAAGCTATTTACTCCTTCTGACCTAGTTTAACGAAACTAGGATCGTTTACACTTACAAAAGGTATTATTAGTCTCCAGAAGACGGGGTTGTTTGATCACGCGATGTCGACAAGTTTAGCACATGTTGAGAGTCTAGTTCTGTTGCAGGGCTGCTACCAGCTCACAGTCGTCCATTGCGCCTCGTCAACTGCGAGCAGAGCACGACAGCTAGTGAAGTGTGCGTGTGAGGGGAGCGTGGCTTGTCCTGGTAGTGAAGCGCATCTCCGCGCAGAACGAGTGCCAAGGCAGCCATCTCGCTGCAAGGTGCTAGAGCGTGAGGCGGGCTGAGCCCGCTGCTGCGGGTGTAAACGACCTCATTGAACGCACTGGCCGCGCGGTGCTCACGACAGTGTGGTAACGCGGGTAGCGATGTGAAGGCCCCGCCCGTCTCCGAGGAGACGGCGGAGTCCTCGCTACGTGCTGTCTTCCAGCTCTGACGCCGCTTCAAATACAGTGGCGGAACAGCCGATACACCGCGCACTCACAAACAGGTTTATTCCGGTCAATATGGCTGAAAATACATTTAGTCACCTCAACAAATATTTTGTTGGGTAAACATTACTTGAGAAGCAACAACATAAATTATGTCCATCTAAGAAAATACATGGCTAAATTAACAACACCTTTGTGTTGTACCAACAGAAATTAGACTGTCAACAAAATATTTAGTTGAATCAATTATATATATATATATATATATATATATAATTATATATGTATATATACACACACACACACATATATATATTCAGCCACTCATTTAATTGCCTTCGTTCGAAAATACATCTCGATAGATTGTTTTTATTATTTGTGGCAATTAAGATAGTAACAGTGTGTATTAGTGCATTTATCTACACTTTATAGTGGTATAAACATCCTACTAAAAAAAGTTAAACAAGAAACTAATAAAAGTAAAGGTATTAAACTTTAAATATTTATTTGCGCACGTTGTCCATTGAAACGCCTCAAATAGCCGCTACTTATTCCTGTCACAGTTATCTCAGTTTACTTTTGCAATTTGAATGTTAACGTAATATTTGTTTGTGTTATTTATTATTTGTTTGTGGCAGATATATTTTATTTACTCCAGCTCTAATTCACATTATTAATTGAAAGTGGTTTTGAACATCAAAAATCGTATTTTTATGTAATTATATTTGTAAATCTTTCTGTTTTCATTCACAGAGTTATTTTTATATGGGCCGCTTTGCATAGAGGAATTTTTTGATTGGTTGCTATGGTAACACAAGACGTATGTGTAAGATATGATGTAGCTGTCTCGTGATTGATGTGATGTTTGAAGGCGTCATTTAAGTATGAAGTGTTTAATGCTTTTTAGCCATCTTGGTTTTCCCGTCAGGCAGACGATGACCTAGTGGGTCGTCGGCTTGAGAGATATTTTATTTTTCTGGTTAATTGGCCGAGTCCCGCACAGAAATGCAGACTGCCGATAGGGCGAAGACGCGCGGCATCTCAAGAGGAACAATTTAAGTCTGAGCGCGTTACCTAAGCGGATTATATTTAAAGCCAAGTTTGAGCTACCGCGGATGCGTGTGGTACGGTAGAGACTTTAGAGACGTAGCTAAGGCTCGATAGCCTTTGTGGGGGAAGACTAAGGCCCACAACCAGCGGAACCAGCTACAGAAGATATCGAGAGATGTGACATCGATCAAGATTTTCGACACAGAGACTACGCCCGTAAAATAATTAATGATTTTTGAGAAACTAATCTGGCCTACATTACGCCATCTTGGATCATAATTTTTGTTAAAGAAGTTCTTATATCCCTATGGAGCCCTGAACTGAGGTCTCATGTTCTGCCAAATGAGTTGGTGCGAGAAAATTACTTATTAATTTAATTTACAAATTTTGAAATAATTTAAAGAAACTGAACCGACTTAATAACGTTTTTTATTTCAGTTAAGAAATACGTACGAGAGGGCTACACCCGTAGTTACGACCACACAAAGCATAGTGCATTTCGAAACCAATAGCGAGCCGCTACATAATACTTAGTACTTGCACAGGTATTCATTTAATTCATGATGTTTCAACCAGAATATTTATTTTTCAATTAAATCCATTTTACTTCCACTGACGCCTCTGTGAATAATCATTTGGTCAGTAGCTAGTGGCAGTTTTGGCTTTCCTTCCTTCCTCGTGTGTCTTGCGTGTTGTTCGTGGCCCACGGAGACTGTCTGTGGCATATGTTCCTGAACTGCAAACATCTGCGGTAAGATACAGATCTGTGGTAGGATCCAATGGGGTGTCTTTGTGTGTCACGTCGTTCTCTGTCTACTACACTAAATGTACATACCATTATTCGTACTGTACGCATGTAAAAACATTCTTTTTTTTTTAAACAGTAGTCACTTTAACTGAAGTTAGCAGGGAGCAGTGCTCAGGCGCAAACGACTTAGATTCGAATCTCGGTCAGGCTTGCAATGTTCTTTTATATCAACTGAAACTGTTTAATGAACGTAGAGCCAAACAAATCTTTGGTTGCACCAACAAAATAATTATGTTTCAACAATAAACTATTTAATTGCCCCTATTCAAACAATTAATTTGGCTGCACCAAACAAACTTTGTTCTATTCAACAGAACGTTTCTCTGAGTACGACCCGCAGCCGTGCACACTAGAGACACGGCGCCTCTGCGGGCAACACGACGTCCGCCAATCAGCGGCCGGTAACTACTGGCCAGCAGCACAGCCAATGGAAGGATATGTAGCAGAGCCCGCACAGCCAGTCCACGACGTGACAGGAGCCGCTACGCAATGCCGTCTCCGTGCACCTGTCTGCCACGCAATGGGCTGGTGCGGCGCTCTCTCTCGCACAGAGATTGCGGGACAGCGAGTGTTACCTGCCAACTTCAGTCGCCACGTCTGTTCGCGCTTTCTTCACACCTTTTCAATCAAACCTTTGAAAAAACACTCCATATATGTCTTATGTGTTTGGTTGTTTCCTATATATGCCGTGCATCACAAGCGTTTTATACTCGTGTTAATGTAAAATTATATTATTTTTGGTTAAATTGAACTTTTGTTTATATTTAATACATGAATTATAACGTTACGTTTATAATTTATATTAATGAAAGCAGGGAGAACATGGGCGTGCTGGTAACGTCTAATTATTACGCAGTGCACACGAATGCGGCGTGTTGTCCCTTTGGTGTAGTTTTCTAGTCTCGGTTGAGCTTTGTTTACATGGGGCGGATGAATATCCTGGAAGTAGAACTTTAGCAAAGCTTCAGGAAAGTGTCAAGTAACAGTCAGTGGACTATAGTTACTATAGTTATTATAGTTATTTAGGTGGACTCTGCTCATTGTAGTATTCTTTGCAATAAAATACTGGAGTGTGACTGTGTAGGGATACGGCCGCGTCAATACGTCTGGTCAGCGGGCAATATTTTATTCAGGTTTATTGGAATGTAATGAAAGCAAGGAAATCGACAGGAGACTTTCATGGCTTAAGTCAATAGATCTGTGCGAGATCTTTTCTTTGGCACCAAATTCAGCGCGCGGGTACATCGGAGTCATATAATACCCGGAAATTTCCACCCACGTGCAAAGTTTCCGCCAGTCGCCGCGGACCCCCCACCACGGCGCTAACTCAGGGCCACGTTCGCATAATAGTAGCAACCGTTGACAAAGAAACAAAAAATATTCTTGTTATCTCATTGTTCTCTTTGGCATTTTCAACTTTTTGTTCGTTTGACAGCTTATTCATATTTTCCATTATCAAATCTGACTTAATTACATAAAAGTAATCTCCTTGCTTGCAATCCACCTTACTGACAGTGCGTAAATCAATATTAGTTTGAAATGTATGCATTTTTGGCCAGGGTAATTTTTAAAAGGCTAATTTCAGAATGCGTCCCATTTAGTGCGAACGTGCCTTATGTAGGACTACCTGTTCTCGCGACAAGATTCGCGCGAAGGCCAGATGCCAACGTCCTGTGGCATAGGTGCAGTTTTCCTTTGGTCATTGGCCACGTGTATTTGTCGGGAGACAGCTCCTCGCCTGACTGGGCCAATCAGAGTTAGGGTAACTCCGACACTGAGTGTCAGTGTGCGGCCAGACACCTGCAAAGAGCGACAGTTAAAATCATCCAATCACGAAAGTGGATCTGAGCTCTAGTGTTTTGGAGGACAAGTAGTCATGAAATCGTTTCTATAAAAACAGGTAGCCCTAAACATATGTAGCTAGGATCTAGCGACAGGCCAAACCACAAACTTCCGCACGGTNAACATATGTAGCTAGGATCTAGCGACAGGCCAAACCACAAACTTCCGCACGGTTGCTATATCCTGGTTATTCTGCTCGCCCAGGAAGAACAAGGGATAACAGCAAACTGGTGATCAGAGAGGNCGAAAGTGGATCTGAGCTCTAGTGTTTTGGAGGTAAGTAGTCATGAAATCGTTTCTATAAAAACAGGTAGCCCTAACCATATGTAGCTAGGATCTAGCGACAGGCCAAACCACAAACTTCCACACGGTTGCTATATCCTGGTTATTCTGCTCGCCCAGGAAGAACAAGGGATAACAGCAAACTGGTGATCAGAGAGGNGCACGGTTGCTATATCCTGGTTATTCTGCTCGCCCAGGAAGAACAAGGGATAACAGCAAACTGGTGATCAGAGAGGGACCCTAACTCGGCTGGCTGGACCAGAATAGCGTTGGGTACTCACTGGAGTAACTACCAATCAACAAACAGCTCGGGCTTGAGTGTCCGAAGAAGTTTGGTGTCTACATTACACGTCACTGAATCTGCTACATTTTTGTACCACTCAAATAACAAGGGCTGCTGCTCTGGTTAGTGTGGTAAATGTGTTCTGTCACTTACAAATGACTGGTAATTATGTAACATATTTAATTTTCATTGACTGCCCGCAATGAAACAGCTATTTAGACGCCTGGTAGACCGGCAATACATTAAGCACTCATGTCGTAACTGAGGCGGGGGGCCGTCACAACTTAGAAAAGAATACACTACAACCACATACCATAGAACCGCACAAGACGAACATTCTAACGAAAACCAGTTCTGTGTTATATGATTCTAATGCACGACAGTTCTTAGATGTTTGTTTCTAATGTGTGATAGTTCTTAAGCGCGTGTTTCTATTGTACGTCCGTTCTAACATCTTTGTTTCAGCTGTATGGTCGTTCTAAATTGTGTGTTTCTTTTTTAAGGTCGTTCTAACATCCGTGGCTCTGTTGTATGATCGTTCTGTAATGTAAATTTCGGTTGTACGATGCTTTTTACGAATACGGTTCTGCAATATGTTGTTCTAAAATGTGTGTTTCTTTTGTACGATCGTTCTAACATTTGTGATTCTTTTGTATGATCGTTCTAGATTGTGAATTAGGTCGTGTGTGGTTTCTGTTTGTGGTTCTGCTTGGAGATTTTACATTCGATTTTTAAGGCAATGTTTTTGCAAGGTCTGTAGTGAACTGAGCCACAGACATTGCCACTACAGGTTAACCAGAGCCTCTGTTTGGAAATAGTGTTCTTCAAGAGAATATTTATCACCTACGACGAAATATTTCTGGTTTTCAGTGGATTGATTGTTATGGTTTCCTCGGCAGTGATTTACATACAAGCAAAATAAACAAGGACTAAATTATAAATTTAGCTCTTAAATTAATTCATCTGCTAATCTACAACCTAACTTGAACTTAGAAAAAAATTTCAATTTCTCAGAATTATTTGATAACGTTCACATAGTAAATTAATTTATTATATGGAGTAGACACTCAGTACTTTGAGTATTAGCACTTTTTTTTGTCGCATATTCTATGGCAAAATATAAACTTGACAAACATGCAAACGAATCCGCCGCTGCTTTAAAATAAAATGTTTCGAATAGTTTTCTAAGTTGTGACTCTTTATACGGATCGTAATTTGTTTTAATCACAAAACAGGCACGTTCACATGCTCTTCATTTTAAAATAGTATTCAAAATGTTTTGAAAATAATTGGGAATTTTTTTGTAAGCGAAGTGCAGACAACATGCTGCTTATCTATTCTGGCTCAATTGGTCAAAATATGTTGATATGTATTTTCTTAGTTATTTAGTACTGCAAATAATTTTTGTACACACCTATATATATCAGGTTCCATAGGTTATACCGATTTATTTCTGTACAATTATGGGCATTGGTTTGCTGGGAGATTTTTTTTTGTATAATCACAAACTTATTTAGACGACATAGTTGCATTTGTGCTGTGCAAGGTGACGTTATAGGACTATTCATATATATATATATAGATATATATATATATATATGGATCACATCAATGTCGCTGTGGACAAAATGGGAAAAAAAGAAAGCAATAACTAAAGCCAATGAATTGTTAGGTCGTAACAGCCACGTAGGTACATCGCAGTGATATTGGCAGCGCAGTACAAAAAACTGCCTAAAAATCCTTCGCGCAGCACTGCAACACTATTTAATAAAAAAATCCAACATACAGCACAATATTGAAAAGAAAGTCTGTAGGAATACAGATATAAATTAAGTATTTATTGGACAAGACCGTTCCAAACACCACACAGAAAACGCCTCACCAACTTTTTTCTCTCTCTCTAATACCTCTCTCGCAGTAACGAAATATGTACATCTCAATGTTTAAAATCAATACAATCAATAAATAAGAAAAACAGTAATTTAAAAAAAAAACCTAAAAATTTTATGACACGTCATTTAAAATTAAGAGGTTCTTATATAAACAAATTTTTTACCGGCAGGGTTAAAGTTATGTGAACCATTTTTATTGTACAATATTAAATTTTGTGTGTAGCAATGGATAACATGATCGACCGTGCTCTGTAGTGCGTCCATTCGGTGATCGCGTATTTTCTTCAAAATATTAATTAATAGTTTTAATCACATTTTCATTGTTTTTTTTCCGAACAAATGTATTAGAGCATAACACTACTGTATTCTGAATGTCTGCAAATTTCTTGAGAGAAAAGATGTTTTAAATCACGCGACTGCGTGTGATTATGGCGTTGGGCGACCTCCCGAGTTCTACTGTTTTTTGAAAGTTCACAGTAATCCTTGTAGCCTCGCACAGCAACTCGCGAAAACACAACTGCCACCGAGCCGCTGAACACCAGCGCTCGTCAGCAATATCGCAACCATAGCTGACGCAAGTGAAATATTGACCGGTGAACAGACCCGTAGCCAGGGAGCGGACGACGGACTGACGCCAGGCCACCCTAAATACGCTTTGGTCCCCTTACATTTAGAATGACTAATTATTGAGGTCATTATTTGGAAAGCTCATCTGCCAAGTGAGAAATCACACCTTCGATAATTTACACTAGCAAAACCAGTATCCCTCTCACTGACATTGATTTTGGTTTTGAATATTTCTTCCTACACGGACTTTCAAGTTTACAGAAGGTGGATCACACATATGTCCTAACTCGTTCATAGGAAAGACATTTGTTAGGTCATTTGACGAATGCATCCGTCAATATATTTCTAATGTCATAAGTACGACGACTAAACCTTAACGTATATGTTGATGTGTCATATCACACGCATGAGTTTATTTAAATGTTTATTTATATGAAGTACTTGGGCCAATAGCAGTGTTCTCAGACATATCATCTTGTATTCATTATTGTGTAACAAACTTGTGTAAGGGGTTTTAACTTCATCATGATCTGCTGTAACACATACGTATTTTCATAGGCGAACTGAACTAGCCGATAAAAACGAACGCTTCCATATGAAGCGTTTTGTAGAGTGGACATAATTTTATTCCCGAGACCTATATGTATATATGGCGTGCAGTTAATTCGAAGAGACTATTTCATTAGTGTCCCTCCTATAAACTCAGTTAGAAACTTGGCCGACTACACAAAAGTGAAACAAATTTTAACTCTACACATGCTGCAGTGTTATGTATTTATTGTTCTATAAGACGTGATGAGAGCACTGAACTAGGATGAATTTGTATTATGTTTTACATCGTCAAAGACAAGGAAACTTATGTATTAAATTTTGCTTATAACAATTAAAAGTAATTAGGACTTTTTACAGCTATATTTAAATTTAACTGTTTTAGGTAATATTTTAAGAAAAGTTTATAGGAACAATTTTTATACTTTTGTTTGGAAATTTCAGAAAGGCAAATGAAATTAGCGCCAATATAGGCCTTATTTTATCTGTTTCTATTTATACTTTAGCTTGAATAAATCAGTAAAATAAAAATTTGGTGAATAATCCATAGGCCATGAAAATATATGTTCTACGAAATTTTCTGTTTTTTGTTGACCGTAACTTAATAACTGCCTGTGAATGAAATTTGATCTCCCCAAAATTTAGTATAATTTATTATTATGTGTGTGTGCGCGTATGTTTATATATATACATACACATACACACATAAATATAAAGTATAAGGGACACTGGGCGGGCAGTCATGCCCCCCCCCCTCCTTCTTCCCAACCATAGCTTTAGGCCTAGCTACGGACCTGCAAGTCAGATCAGTAGTATCGGAACACAGCGAGGGCGTATCCTACTTTACGAAGGAACGATAGAGTTACGAAATAATTCTCCTATCTGAGTGCATGTGTGTGAGTGTGTGTCTGTGTGTGTATCCCCCTAACAACTTTTGAACACGTGAGCCACATTTCACCAAACTCGGTACACATATTGTACTTAACATCCAACTTTTATAGTTTTCGACCACGCCGGGTGATTATTTTCAAAATGGTGGCAATTTTAGTATGTAGGGTGCTTTGTATTATCTCGGAAACCATTTGATCGAGTTAAACTAAAATTTGTATGTCGACAGTGCATCACGTCCCCATTGAAATTAGAAATGGATAATGTTGCAGGACCGCCATTTTTAAAGAGAGCACTAAATGAAAAACAAATCTTTTAAACTATTTCGAAAACTGCTTAACCGATTATCGCCAAATTTAGCACGTAAGGAAAACTGTGGCAGGCCACGTAAACATGTGCGACCTAAACGGACATTGCTATTATTTTATAAATGCAGGCCATCTAAATACTTTATGTTTATTTACTATATCTACCGTACAGTTTGGCCAATTTCGACCACAATTTGTAAACTGAAAATAGCTAAAAAGTAGACAATTTTGTTCGCCATTTTGTAAGTAAGCGTTACATTGATTTCGACAATATACTTGTTTTAAAATCGTGGATTTACACTTATCTGATATGAGCAAAGTCGTGTTGCACACCAAATAGTAATAGCATGCTTGCCAAGCACTTGTGGTCTTTCAATCGAGTCTTCCACAATGCGCTCTCAATCTCGTTCCTAACGAATTATGGCTCCCGTCAGTCAAGGCCTTATTGTGAGGCATTATATACTTTCTCTTTCACTCGCTATTTGTTTCAATATTCTGCACATCAGAAAATGGCAAAGATTCAAAATTATATGTTAGTATTTTGTTACTAAGCCCAGTGAAATTAGAAAATGAGAATTACTTCGTACCCCAGACTGCGTTGTAACAACACAATTATTCACACTCATGCTCGAGAAGAATGTGTGTTGCGATTGTGCAGAGTCGCATACGTGCATCGTATGCATACTGTACGTGTGCTCTCAGGATTTCGTTTATTTATTTATGTGGTTCATCTTTTATAAAGTAATGCCAAATGCCAAAACAATTTTCCTTTGGAACTCAAAATTTGCAATAATTTAAAATTATTTTTCGAAGATATTTGTAATTATTTCGGTAATTTTGCGTGCCAGCAGAAAAAAAACGAAGATATGAAACATTAAATAGTGATAGTGGAAATCTCAAACCTTACCTAATATGTTGCATTTAGGTAAATTAAATTTTCAAATTGGGGCCGCAGAGTTGTACCAGTCAGACTACTCGCCTCCCACCAAGGTGAACCGAGTTCGATTCCCGGAAGGGGGGTGGAGGGTCGATCTCGGATTTTCGTACGTGAGAAACGTGATGGACAATGCCGCTGGTCAGCGCATTTTTTCGGGGGTTCCTGATTTCCCCAGCCTTGCATTCCGGCGCTGCTCCATGCTCACCTCGCTACACCCTTATCGGCTCTCGAGACCTCGATGTTAAGAGCCGCCCAAATCTCTCCACTCCACTATTATCTGAGTTTAGAAATAAACAACAGCTGTCGAATCATGAGTCAGTTCAGCACCTGATTCGGTCCGTTTGTTCGCCGGCCGGCGCGCTCCTTTCAACCGACAAAACGAAGTACACGGAGCGCCATGAGAAAATCGATGCGTTGGTAATGAAAAAAATATAACATACCACTAATGTTTTAAAAACGTTCTTAACAATCGCTTATTCTGTACTTCTTCCGGCCAGGCGCAATATGAAGCCACGACTAACGCCAGCCGCTAGGCAACTCATGTGTCAAACTGTACGTCTTTACCATCCTCTAATGTAATTGTAGTCATATGCTTAAAGAAACGTGGATTGTACTTGTAAGACGTGTTATATAATTGAATGTAACGTATGCTTGCCAGTGAATGGACCACTAAATACACATAAAGACAACAGATAAGAAATTACAACCAGTTTACGATCTTCGTACACGGCCGTCGGCAGCCAAGGAAAATACATACTCTTTGTGTTTCCACGACTCAGGTAAGAGCGAACTCTTAACAGTAGTTACTCTAAATTTAACAATTAACGACTTTATTTGTCAGCTCTCACGGAATACGTCATTGCCAAAAATTATCTGTTCTTTATGTACGTATTCCAGTAATTACCGTACTTTTCAATTATCACCAAATTTGATGAGGAATGTCTTAACGCTGGATCTAAATTTTTTAACCATGTTTCAACTATGTAATTAATTGAGAACCTCATCGAAGTTGTTTTAAGATGTTTGTGTAGTTCGATGTAGGCTAATTAGTTTTATCGATGAGTTTGTTTTGCAGCTGATCACTGCAAGAAAAATTTGACTCTAGGTACAAAAAATAGATAATCACAGAAAGATAAATATGTACGGAAAAAATAATTAAAGAAAATATACGAAGGTTACCGAATTTCATAAGAAACAACTTTAGTACGCAGTCATAACTACAAAAATACTACAGACTAAAGACAATTTTGAACGCATTTATGAATTTTAGATATTTTTCCATGGAAAAACGTTTTTTAAGGCCACTTGTGTTAATATTTTATTAAATTTTTGCACACGAGTAAATGACATTGATTGCTTAATTTTTACAGAAACGAGGGACTTAACTTATAATATATAATAATATTATGTCAATAACTTACTTTTGTTTTACGTGATTATTATTTGAATGTGTTTATGTTTTCAAGGCAAAGCACTCTATAGTCTATCCTGAGGATAGTAAACACATCAGCCACTATCTATAAGTCACAATTTAAGTCACGAACTTACCAATATTGAATTCGAAAATTTTTTCAGAGTTGGTACCTTAAGTCCTTGTAGCAAGAAGACTACCAAAACGGACATTTATAAGCAGAGTAGGGGTTTTTTTCTAGAGCAGATATTTCCACCTCATTCGCTAGGAAATGATAATAGTACACTGTTTGCAATCAAAAAGTGGTAGCGTATGATGTATTACGCGAAATAAGATTATTAACAACGGAATATGTTTCCAAGTAAGTAGGGTGTTATGGGGGGGGGGAGGTCAATTCGTCCTGTTGCTGCCATACCACTGAGCTACACGTTACGATACACGCACAAAAGTGTTGCTCCTGGCACTATTACCACAGCTCGTCACTAACGTTACTAGCTCTACTCTTCACACTCGTCATTACGCAGTAACTGCTACCGTTTACTTGACGAAAACTACATTACTTTCAATACGTACAAGGCCAAATCGGTTTACAGAAAACACTAAATAGTGAACTTTTTTAAATATCTTCTAACTTAATGTAAGTGTATCAAGGAGCTACACAACTACAGGTGTAAACACAATTTTTTTTTCGTGAAGTACGGTGATAGGTTGATCTAGAAAGAGAATATTGACTTCAGTAACTTAGTCAGAAGTTGTTATTACAAGTTAAATTAGTAAGGGGAGGACAAAGTCTAGAAACTAGTGGCCAGAATATTCCTAGTATCATTACTGGCAAATGTTTGCCCAATTTCTACTTGCGTTAGTGTTACGCCTTAGTCAAGGACTTGTGCCTACAATATGTACAAACTGAATGGTTTATAATAACGGTAACCTGCTTCGGCGTCGGTCCGTGGCATTTCTTAAGCGTTACAACAGTTATTTGCAATATTCGAAAAATTACGACGAAAAAAAATAATGCATCAGTTTTCGTGGTAGGAATAAAATTATAAAGTCCACAGCGACTGTTAGAAAGGGTGTGATTTCAAAAATAAAACTTATAAGCACGTACCATCAGCTGTTTCCTGAATGCTTACAAACATAGTGTCATCTGCATGGGCTTGTGAACGGACAGACGTTATAAACTGTGAGTTGTCTGTACTTTTAAAAACAATTTTTTGGAAAGTAGTTAGCAAGATGATTTTTGTAACAGTACATGTACATTAGAACAAATTTTACAACACATTATTGTGGAATCTGTAAACCTACAGTTGAATTTTAACGAGGTACTACTGCGGGCATCAAATTTATTATAAACATGGAGATACATACACGATGTTATTTGTTTTATGAACCAGTGTGTTATAAAAATGCAATGTCTAATTCAAAGAACGTTTGTTAAAGATACAAGGAATGTTTCCTGTGTGCAGGTACATAAAGTATCGTATAAGTGAAATGAAGTGTGCAGTTGTAGGCTACAAGAACACAAGAGCTGCAGTTACAAGGAGACAGGAGTGAAGTTAGAGACTCACCACTCTTGTTCTCCATGAGGTCGAGGTAGCCCACCACGATGTTCTTCACTAACTGCGCCATCGTACAGTCACCTGCAACAACAAGAACACAGGCTCGGTTAGCACTCACGCCGCAGACTGTACCAGACACACTGCTCACTCAGCACTTTTCACACATCCGCCCGCTGCTACAATGACTTGCAGCGAGTTATGTGAACTAGCTCCTTCTCAATACAAGTTTTACTTTTCGAGTAACACCAAGCGAAGGTGTTCTGTTTACAAACATCATCATAAAGATGAGTGTGGTAGTGCCACATCTATGTTTATACAGTAGTGTGGCTTGGCCTTAAGCTGTATGTTAATTATTAGGACATGGAAAGGGCTAGAAAAAGACATATTCAGAAATTATAAAAGCAACATTTTAACCTATAATATTACTAGACCTATTTTCCTTGCATAAGGGTTTTACATTAGGCATGTATTATGTAATACCAGGCTGAAACCAATGCTTCAATGAGCACACATATTAATGTAAACACAGCTTTTGTAGTAATGCGAAATACGCCTTCAGTACAAAATAATCTACACACAATGTACTATTATGTAGTATATATGCCATTAAAGAGCTGTGTTGTACGTCACGCAGAACCCAGCATATCACATATAATCTCACGGACACAGAAAATAAATAAAAAAGAGCCAGCCAAGGCTAGCTGTTGTCAACAAATATGCAAAAAACATACAGATGACCGTGCAGAATAACTAAAGTGCATTATGGCGCGGACAATGGGACAAGAAGAGCAGCACATACAGGTGTGTGTACCTATGTACAACAACAGTGGACGTCGCAGCGAAGAGTACACAGGGAGCTCAGCGGCTGCGATATCTTCCTCAGAACGAGTAAGTCGCGCAAGTGGTCTTTATCCCTGCCGGCTATGGTCGCCCACACACATTACGCAAGCACTGAGTCAGGCCCATCGCACGCAAGTGCGCACATAGCGCACAGAAAGCTTGTTCTTGATCGATACTGAACACTGCGCAGCTCAACGGCCAATTATATCATCTGCAGTCATTGATAAGCCGTGTTACTGTTCTAGGTCATGAATGGTCATATTTATATAGCGTAATACAAAACCTACAGTTCTGATAATGAAACAAGTGCTGCAGCGGGTTAAAGTACAGCACGCACCAAGAAATCCTCATTTTCAGTACCTGAATCATTAATTAAGGGCACTACCTACCGCAAACGTGGACACGACAACATTTGTTAAGACAAGCAACCACTTCCCATAGTTCACTATCAGCATAGCTGTATATGAACCAGCAAGGTATAAACGAGGAAATGTATTAAAAGAATAAGCAATGTAGAGTGAGCAAATGAGTAGAATTAATCCGTTGAGTCCCCGTGTCCGCTATTGTGGACACGTTGCATACGAGTGATATTTACGACCAGTGCTGTACACATCAGTCATCAGTAGGGACACCTGAGTTTCGCGAAAAGATTTCACGACCAGTTATATTTCATAAACTTTATCTCAGATCCACTTTCTTCATTGGATGGTTTCCGGGCTACAAGCACCAGATGTCTGCGCACGAATCACAAACGAACAGCATTGAAGCTACATAATTTTGATTGGCCAGTCAAGTAGGTAAATGCCTCCTCACAAAGACACGCCACCAATAAGCAAAGTAAAACTGCTGGTACGCCCGCGGGGCATTGAAATATAGCATGTGCGGAAATGTTTTCGCGAAATTCGGATGTCCCTAGTCATCAGTGCCAAGTCTTCCTTGAAAACAATCTGATTTGTGGAATTGTTTACACCTCTTTGACATGAATGGTTAATGCCAATATCATGGAGCGCGTAGCACGTTGTTCACGGGTTGCAAGACAAGAAATGAATACAAGTACAGCGCGTACGAAGACATCGCGTGATTGCAACACTTGAACGCAGAACGTAATGCGCGACCGAACAGGGCGATGGTAACAAATGCAATGATTCATGAACGAGGTGTGGAATGCTCACGCGCGAGATGTCGTGGCGATTCATTACATGTTTTCGTCCTCGTTCTGTGATTGGCTACTACGTGCTGCGATAAGTTCCTTATTGGCTGGGCTGCGAGCTGGCCAGTAGGTTACCAGGCGCTGATTGGTGACTGGCGGTACAAACAACTGTTTCACGCCAAGTGCTCTGTGGAGAAGTGTTGAAGAGTGCGTGTGCGATGCAGAGTCGCAGTGTGTGAGCAGCAGCGGCGAGAAGTAACGCGACGCGAGTGCTGCCAGGAGACGCCTGCCTTGCCGCTGTAGTCACGCAACTCTCTCAGTTAATGAAGACGCTTGCTTCTGAGGCGCCCACTGCGTTACACAAAGTTATGCTGCAGATATATATATGTGCTACAAGTCTCTGAACTCCTTTAAAACTTTCACACGCACTTTGATGCGTTCAGCCACACATTCATTTCCGGGCTCAAATGTTGCAATCATGTAATACTTTTGTATGCACTGTACTTGTGTTCATCACATGTCTTACAACCAGTACACAACGTGCCGTGTGCTCTATTAATAGAGCTAGTGATTTTTAGCGAAAAAAATATGTGTATACATGGTAGACTTCAATACTATAAGCACTCAAAACAGTTTGTATATTACCGTTGGTTGCTGTCTGCTTGAGAAGGCGTTTTCATATTTGACCGGGCCACTCAGAATTCGGAAACATATGAACAGCTCCTACGTGATTCGTATGCAGACAGTTAACACGTGTCGAAAACCAATTCAATCAAGGAAGGTAAACCACCTAACAGAGTTTGAAATATAACTTGTCTTGATATGTTTTCGTGAAATTTCACAACCCCATATCTATGATATTGCCATTAACCATCATATCAAACAGGTGTAGAAAATTCCACAAATCAGATTAGCCACAAGTATGACTGAAATTACAGGACAATTATGTTTTTCGTGTACAGTACCAGCGATAAATATCATTCACATGCAACATGTCCACAATCATGGACACGCTGACTGACCGGGTTAATTTGCTCTTTCCAGTGTTGCAAATAAGAATTTTGTATTTGTGTTTTAATTTAGGTGGCGAGACACTTGCTTGGTTATCACAACCAACTTTGTGTTTGTCTGTAGTAGTATGAACCACTTATAGCATGCAACAGCAGCTCAGATTACGAATGAGTGTAGACACAGAGTAACTAATAATACAGAGGACAAATGGCGGAGTGAACTGCGCACTCCAGTCACACACGCCAGAAATATGGCGGAACGTCGTTCACCAATCACCTCCTGGAGATTAACTTGCCAGACGGCAGTTTGATCAATACGAAGTATTCCATAACATGCACTAGCCAATCAGACGCAATGTCCATTCCCACAGATCCGTGAAGCCATTGAACGACCGAGTTCGCTCTCATCAAAGGAACTGCTACTGTATACTTATTCTGTGGTAAAGACCTGAGCAATTTTAGTTATTTCGTAGCTGCAGACTGAACTTGAGGACGCTGTATGCTCGTTTGAAGTGAAGAGAACAGATTTGGGCGGCTCTTAACATCGAGGTCCTGAGATCCGACGAGGGCGAAGCGAGGTGAGAATGGAGCAGCGCCGGAATGCAAGGGTGTGAAAAACAGGAGATCCTCGAGAAAACCCGCTGACCAAAGGTATCATGTGGCATGATTACCACATGCGAAAATCCGGGATTGACCCCGTGTAGATGGGAGGCAAGAAGACTAACCACTACACCACCGCGGCCCCTGATTGTTTGACTTTGTGCCATAGCCGACAACTTGGGTAGTACTTCCCAAATTACGCTTACAGTCAATAGTTAAAGCTGGAAGGTTGAGTAACAAGTGAAGCGGTCACGCAGGTAACGACACCGTATAGCCGCCGACGGCCAATGAAAACACGAATTGTGCTCAGACAGATACAGAACAGTCAAGTGTAGCACGTGACCATGTAATATCGCAACTTATGCGCGTGTCTACAAGTGAGTTACCCACAGAGATTTTCACTCGACACTGTACAGTACTGCGCCGTGTACAGTCCCACGCGACACGCACTCGTACACTGAGAGGCGTGTGCTCGACGATTTGTTTTCATTTCGTTTACTTACTTCTCTGCACTTCGTGTTATTGTTCCCAATCTCTTCGCTGTGTTTGTGACATAGAAAAGTTAAAGAATTGAAAATTATAACAAACATTGGGTTGTAGCAAGTGAAACGGATTAAGTAACCCAAGGGTGCCAGCCAAAGCAAGTAACAAGAAAAGCGGAACATAGGCAGTCGTTTCCCTGCATATAATTTATGCAGTGACAGAAAATAATCACGGACTCAGGGACTTGCTGGTGAAAATACACAGCCTCAGTACACTGGCTGCTGTCCTCGTGAGCAGCCAGTTTGACCAGAGCAGGTAGCATTGCCTTCCGTCCTTGTAACCTTCGCTACTCACACTCCTCCACATACAGTTACAAACGTAACGTAAATGAACACGTGCGAAGTATTCTTTGTCCTTAAAAAACTTTCGAAATGTTTCTATACGTAGCTATACATCATACTCAACTCGCATTTTACTTTTTTCCCCCAGTTTTGAACAGATCCAATTTTTTTTGTGACTGCTGACGGAAGGTTTGCATTGTTGCTATAGTCAACATTATTTATCGTGTTTCGTTTGTTTTCTATGTCGCTGTATCATACCCATATAAGACTGCAAATAGAAGCATGTGTAATGTTGGCGTGCCAGTTACGCCGCTGTGAGTGGACGGTGGCCAATCAGTATTCAGCTTGTGTCACCGGCTATAACCTGACCCACTGTAGTGCCTCCACTCCTCCTCTGTGTCGCAATGCATTGTTGTTCCCCTCCCCCCATCAAACTCCAGGCACCACGCTCCCCTGCCAAGGCAGCTGGCCACACGCGCTGCCGTCCTCCAGCATAGAGCAGACACTGCCCAGAGGCGGAGTGAGCCGACCGCCACATTGCTGATCAGTGTCACTCATTGACCATACATAGCGCTCTGTCTGAAGCCGATAAGAGTGACATTGCCACGCCAACACTGCTACGCTCAGGAGTATGAACTGGCGTGCCGTGTTGTCGTCGTACGATGGCTACCTCAAGCAGCGACTCTGTCATTCCATTGGTGGAAAGTGTGCGGCAAAGTTCAGCACAGACGCCTGTCGTAGCTACTCTCGTGCCTGGGTAGAACGTTACGGCAGTCTGCAAAAACAGTCTGGATGCTACAAAACAATACTTATAGCATGCGCGATATCTTGAAACTACCCGCTCGTGCTCGCCTGGGTTACATTCCATTAGTGTGTAAACATTGCGGGCATACACTAGTCTTGTTGAAAAGAGAGGCGACCGCCTTGAGCAGCCGGGACCAGAGAGTGCGCCGTGCCTGGCTTCTCCGTCGCAGCCCGACGTCTGCTCGCAGCTCATGTCGCTAACCAGTACACGCACGCGCACTACTCAGGCAATGAACACACTGCCCCTGCACGGCGAGCTGCACGCAATGCCAGCGCAACTTCTCCAACGCAGGAGGGGCGAGAATTTAGGCGACTCGTTTACACATGTTTGCTTCTCTTATATACTCCATTCGCGTGTTCTTCCTGCTTTTTGTATCAAACATTTGAAACATCACCCCATGTATTACGTCTATGGTTGTTTTCTAATAATTTTTTTTAACCATAAGCGCCTATCACCTGTGGTAACATAAAATAACACACAAATATCTTAAACTGAAGTTCTACTTATATCTTATCAATAAATTATGATGTTTAATTTATTATTAATACGAATATAGAAGGAGGTAATATAGCATGTTGGTAATACCCAGTTAGAAATAGTTCTCATACAAAATATTATTGAACTGAATGCGCGCGAATGCGGTGGGTTGTCCCTTTCGTGCAGTATTCTAGACTTGGTTAAACTTGGTTTGCATGCGGTGGAGGAATAGCTTGAAAGTAGATTTTAGCAGAATTTAAAAAAAGTTGTAAGAAACCACGAGTGGACTGTATCTACATAAGTGTACATGAGCGTGTGAAACCTAGCATACATGCCTCAGAACACGTCTTTGTTAATGGATTGACCTGTCTGCACAGCGCTGTGTAGTGTAGACCTTATTGTTTGTTTATTGCAGAGAGAAGAGACTGTACTTTGTTGCTCATGACTTGGAACCCATTGTTGCTGCTGTCAATCAGACACAAGAGCCTCGTACAGCCAATCAGAGACTAGGGACGACCACACCAAAGTAGCCGTCATGCCATTTCGCCTCTATGTACTTGTCTACTTTATGTCCACAGTACACTCCTGTTTGTACGTTTTACAAACTATCATGTGGAAACTGGCTGGCAATGATTTTCCTGTAACTTTGTATCTCTACATCGCATTTAAATGAAGAGGTTTGAAAGCCGATGAGGGTGAAGCGAGGTGAGTATGGAACAGCGCTGTATTGAAAGGCTGGGGGAAACGGGAAATACCCAAGAAAATATGTGGGAAAGTCCAGGAGCGACCCCACCGTGACTCGAACTCGGTTCTCCTAGGTGGGAGGTGGGTAGTCTGACCACTACATCACCGTGGCCCCTTCTATGCATTGTTCTATGAAACATACACTGTTTGTAATAAACTTAAAATTTGTAGTACCTACTTGCTTGTTAAATTTCAACATTAGTTTTACACATTCCACATTAAAGTTTTGTAAATGTTGCTCTAATTAACTTGCAATGTTACCAAAGTAATCTTGGCAACCGGTTACGAAAGAATTTTGTGTAAAAATGCAGAATTCTTTTACAGTATAGCGGCAAGTGCCATATACAGATTGCACTGAAAAAGATGATAAAACAGCTTTATATTTATGCACGGTGGGTATTTTTGTATGTATGTAGTTATTGTTCGAACACAGAGTAACTTATTGACTTGATAATCGTTGGGCGTCTGGTAACAGAGAGCGCCACGCGCAATCTAAGACTGAGACGTACTATAGTGCTCGCAGAAGCTGATGTTGGTGAGAATGTAGTAGCCGAGGAAGGGGGGGGAGGGGTTATGGGTGGCCAGCCAGCTCTCTGGAACTCACGCAAGAGGTGGGGTGATGCATGCAAGTAGAGCAGTGAGGTAACTGCAGGCTTTCACTGGCTGTCCGCGGAGCCTTTGCTGTTCACCCGCCCCGCCGTTGGACTACTGGCGTCTACCGGCCTGACGCCACTTTCAGCACAAGGGGACGCTCGACGGCAACAGTAGCTGAACTCTGCCAAATATGAGCATGTTAAGGCTCCCGTCTACCTGAACATATTTCCCACGTTTGACGCCGAGAAACGCGGGAGCTATAAGGACGGCATTGCCACGCTCATCAAGTGCGCCATCGCTGCTACGCGCAAGGCTCTCAACTGACATGCAGTGTTGTCGTCGTGCTGCGTGTATCTACGGGACTTAAATCGGCGACACTATCACTTTATTTGTGGAAAGTCTGTGGCAATTTTCGATAAAGGGTTCTTGTGAATTTTTGTATGTATCTGATGCGTGTAATATGAGTTGCATCGCAATAAAAACACCGCTTTTAGCTATGCTGGCGTGCTGTGAAATGGTGTTTCTAATGTGCACGATGTATTTTCTTAGAACAGTGCCTTGGTTGCAGGTTTAATAGTTTCGTGGGGAAACGTGTATTGCTAACATACTGCTACGCAGATGATGCGGAAGGTAGGCGGACCCCTTAACCAGTTCAGTCACCGTGAACACGTTGCACACGAATTATATTTATGACCAGTAGGTACTATACACAGCAAGGCTTCGGTGTTCAGTCTTCCTTGTGGCTAATCTGATTTGTAGAATTTTCCACATCTCTTTGACATGAATGGTTGATGTCAATCTCGTGGAGCACGCAGCACGTTGTCCACTGGTTGTAAGACAAATGTTGAACACAAGTACAACGCATACCAAAGAATTACGTGATTGCAACACTTGAACTTGGAAACTAATGTGTGGCCGAGCGGGTTAAGAAACATTTCTGTAAAAGTATACATTAAAAAAATATATTTTTCAATAGGTCACGCTACGTTCTGGTACCAACCAAATCTATACGATAATAACATGTTCATGATAACCGGTAGTAGGGATAATATGGTCTAACATGAGCAGATGGCTTGATCTCGGATGAAAGCAACACTTGGGAAATGCCAATGATGTATATTAGGTAGATATCTGCACAGCTGGCGTCATTATTTCATGTTGATTTTGCCACAGGACCACAACTAGCTTGAAACCCCATGGATGACTTTGAATCAATAGCGAACAACTAATTGTAAGATGGCTCTGATACTTCCAATCAAGTCAACGCGCAACTGAGTTCATGTAGCGCTACAAACCAATGAAAAACATTTGTGCCACATATTGGAATGCATGTAGGACATGAAGTGTAGTGTGCTGCCAGACGACGACGTGAATTCTGCACGTCCCCGACAGTACGATAAGTAAACACTGGACATGTACAAGCAAATGTTTAATAGCGAAAATATGCCTTACTGACACCAAAACACAGATCAGTGCAAAATTCGTGAGGTCCATCTGGAACAGATTACAACTGTGTCTTCTGAGGTCAACGCCTGAGCATACAACGGGTTACTCTAATGTGAAAATTTCTGAACACTGAAGGCACGCCGATATATTTTCACTACTAATTTATTTGTGTTTTGAAGTATGTTCTACTATCACTTAAAGCCATCAAAAACGCATTTTATGAACAGAGAACCATGTATTTGTTATTTGTAGACGCGGCGTGCCTCGCCGTGTGAAGTGACAGCTCACTTGAGTGCAATGTCTTCAGCGAGACTGGAGGAGGGGGAGGGGTGGGTGTTGAGGTCAAAGTGCGAGGTAGCGGCACGTCCAGCCTGAGGCACGCTTTCCTCACGTCACCTGGTCCTGTTGCATCACTCAGCAGAGAGAGAGAGAGAGAGAGAGAGAGAGAGAGAGCGGCTGGCTGTCTGGAGAAAGCGAGACTGACACTGACCTTCATTACGCACTCCGCAGTCACCCCACAAAGTGTAGCTGTGCGCACAGAACAGAGCCCGCCTACAGAAGCACAGCGGGGTCTGACATTCGCACCGCGCAGTCAGTACGAGAACTACACGTGACCACTGCAGCCGTTGGCAGCGACCTCTTGCACAAGTGACCGCCATCTCAGATATAGAGATTGCCCTCAGCAGTCTCAGTACGGACACTGTTTTTTTTCCACTGACTAACTGGGCTCCGTCACTCACAAGTGCACTTTCTGAAGCAGGGCTCAGCTCGAGGAGGGGACGGCTACGTATTTCTTGTTTCCATTACAGCTTGAGACGCGGAAGGAAGTATCGTGGACTGATGAGGCAACAAGCCAGACTCCACAATCCTCGGTGTTCTCGAGCCTCAGTTAGCTGCTACTCCGCGTGGTACTGGCTTCGGCGCTTGGTTGCTCGCATCTTCGCTACTAAGTCGTCCTGGGAGTGTCTGAATAACTGTCGTTATAACTAACGCACACTCAAATGCACGTGTGGCTGAAGTTTAACTTACCATTAAATGAACTCGCGAAATTTACACGAATGTGATTTAATGACACCAATATCTCACTTTTTATTTATAACGCAGTGTGAGTTATCTAATACCGATTATTGAATCTTAAAAATTCTTTACCTTCACTTTTCTTTAAGAAGGTTATGTTGTGCTGCGGCACATTTTTGCATAAATATTCTGCACGGTTCCTTGTAAGGAGAATATTCGCATGCGTATAAACAACTCTCAACAGCTTCACACCTGACGGACTGATTAACTAGTACCCAATATTCAACGAAGCATTTAGAATTAGGGGTTGGTTGATAGCTGCTTATAGAGAGAGGAAGGAAGGAAATAAAGAGACAGACAATGAAATATGATCAAAATGCAACTAAGAGTTTCAGCCTTGTGTATAAATAATGTTATTTCNCCCCCCTATAAACTGTCAACGCCCGTGTTCTGAAGTCGGCGTTGTGTCTGCTGTAGTTTCGCAGATTTCCAACCCTCGTCCCTTCTCCTGTGTTACCAGTTACAACGTAACAACGGCAGTCAAGTTGTAAGAAATTTCAGGAAGTCTTCATTTATGGCGTGTCGTGTCAAAAATTTTGCAGACATTCTGAAATAATATAACAGGTGAGAGAGAACAAAATAAATATGTTGCGCATTTTACCAGCTTTACATTTTCTATGCCAACTCTAAAACACGTGGGCAAGTATTCAATAGCTGAGGTACGTCGGCAGTTCTACTCGGAATTGTGTACCCTCCTTTCACTCCCACAGCCAATGGAAAACTTACACAGCGCTTGATAGTATCACCAGCAACCATCAACAAATGGCACTGGTCATGCCATACACTTCTGGCGCTAGAAATGCTGGTCTTGAAGCATTCACAAGTTCACGTGCACCAGTGGTCCAAGGGTAAAGTGGGAAAGAACAATAAGTTGTTTAAAATGATACTCTAATTGTTGATGGCCATCGAGACTGCAAGAATGTTTCGGAAAGCCACTGACAAGCTGAAGAAGGCCCGGCAGCAGCTCATTGTGGTGTCACGTGTTTGTAAATGTGAGAGAGACGAGAAATTGACATACAGAGTATGACGTAGCACCTGAGTTACTAAACTGTATACAAATGCTAAACAGTATGTTGGGATTGCGTATTCTACAACACCGGGTATAAGTACGCGCGGAATATTTCTGAGAATTAATTTGAGCACTAAACAGACACGGCCTGGAAGACTTTACGTCAATAACAAGCCTGCAAGAAAACAAGAGACACAATTATGGTCTCTGAGCCGGAAGAAAGAGGCTGAGGTTCGGAAAATTCGGAATTGACGAGCCGCAGGATTGTGCTGCTGCACACGTGCTCCTACGCGTGTTCTTTAACACTTCTTTCTGTTGTGCATAAATAATTTCGTGGCCATCGTAGACTATTGTTTATACGTTGCGAAGGAAGACTGTATTTGACCAGTACTGTGCACAGCGAGGCTCAATGTCCAGTAATCATCCCTGTGGCTAACTTATTGTAAACCATGCTACTTCTCTACGTTACTGCTAGTTCGCATCACAGAGCACCAGACACAAAGCCTGCAGCTTATAGCTTGTGGTAACATAACAAGTTATTTGTCAGCTTGAGTACAGCGCTACAGATAATTTAGTACTCGGTGCGCCTCAAACCGCAAGTTAGTGTGAGTCTGAAAATGTTAACGTCTGCATGTTGAAAATTCAGCACTTTATGACGTCACTTGTACATTGCAAGTAATCGCAGCCAATAATTTAGACGGCTACCGTGTGACTAGTACTGCTTGCTGGTGGTTGATATCCCCAAGTTTTTGGTTTTCATTCTAGTTGCCCTTTATATTACAGTATGGACACAGTGCATGTTTTCTATTGTTTCTGAGAACATTAAGTACCTAGTACAATTCCTCTCATTCATTTAATTCATTAGCAACTTTCTTAATATAGTTTGTGGTGTTGGCAAAATGAGTCTCCTTGGATTAAAGTCCTGATTGCCTTGCTTATGAAATCTCAACATGGACGAACCACTATAAAACTCCACTGTCGCTCAACACAACAAGCAGGCATGTGTTGTGTGTTCGCCTTGGATGTGTAAACAGAGATATACCCCGGACAAAGGTCCGTGCTACGTGATAGGGCGAGATTAATGACGCTCCTACGAGCTGCACATGTCTTGGGCGTGTGTGCCGCGAGAAGACATTAAGGCGTATGTGCAGTCGACCGGCGTACTTCTCAAGGTCGGCGGTGTCTTGTATCATTGTTCGCTCTCTGCCGTTCCTCTTCCGTCTCATCCATCCCTCATTCACTGCACGTGCGTCTGTTCCCTACCCAGAGTTGCCAACCGTCCCATTCCCGTCGACAATTTCCCAGCGTCAATGGTTATTATGACTTGTACTCGATGTGTTTGCTAGAACTTATATTATGTTTGATACGGGGTATGTATGTAAAGCATAACCACAATATTAAAGCTCCCGCCTACCTGGAGCTTTTATCCGCGTTTGAGGCCGAGAAGTGCGGGAGCGATAAGGCCAACACTACCACGAGCATCATGTGCCCGATCGCCGCTAAGCGCAAGGCTGTGAAGTGGCTTGCAGTGTTTACGCGACCCTATGTGTAGCTATGGGACTTTCAGTGGTGATCCTTTTATTTAATAGGTGGAAAATCTGTAGGAAAGTTCAATGCAGGGCTCTTGAGTAGTTTTGTATGGATTTAGTGCATATATTATGAGTACTCAAAAATTATGTTTCTGTTGTGCGTGACGTCTTGAAAGCACTCAACAGGCCTCGTCTGAAGTGCGTGTTCTTTTCGTAGGACAGCACATTGAACGCACAATCTGCGACGCAGTTCAAGCGCCAGGTAGGCGAGTCGTGTTCAAACAAACATGAAGGTGTCGACCTTTCCCTCACACGGCCAGAGTTAGCCTTCTGGAATGTGCCGAGCCGGTAACTGGTGACCTTGGAGGATCGCGGAAGATCAGCCTAGGTGGTTCAAGTACTGCCTGCTGGTTCTGAGGGTCAAGCCGGCCACACACCATCCTCAGCTCTCTTCAGATCGGCTTACACAAACATCCTCAGTGCGGTACAACCATGACTGCCCCACCCTCATCGCAACACTTTACAAAGCCCTGCTCTTTACTTACGTCTCCTACTAACTTTCAACTTTTCTTCTCTTGGCGTTTTTACCGAATGTGATTGTTTTCTTATAAGACTTTGCGGAGAAAGCTGGCATGTGCGAGTGCAACTCGGTCTACTTCACTATGAAAATGCTTCGCGCCTGAATTATGAACTTAAAGGAACATAATTCTTTAGTTTTTCTAGTAGAACCTTAACCTATGATGAACAAAGTTAAAATGTGTATGATAAAAAGGCCCTAACATGCATGTATTGAGTAGGAAATTTTGTTGCTTAAAGATGTTTGCAGGCTTTCGCGGCCATTGTCTTTGGAGCTATCTTGGCTTTCGATGTTGAGACGCTTCATTGTGGAAGCGTTCTCCGACGTCTCACTTCGCATTGCAGCAGGCATCATCAGAGCTGCAGTACACATGAGCAGCAGGTGAAAGTAGGGCTGTACTTTTTCACCTGCTGCTCTGTTGAATTGCAACTCTGATGATGCGTGCTGCAATGCGAGGCGAAAAGTTGGACAACACTTCCACAATGACGCGGCTCAACTTCGAAAGCCAAGATAGCTCTAATTTGTTGCTTACCTGGAAGCTGCATAATTTTATTTGGCAACCGACAACCAGGCTTTGGCGTGGTTTTTTTACATCCCCGGCAGCTAGGAACATCGGTAGGTGGATAATGTGGTTCACCTGTTTTAGGTTTACAACTGTACACCTGCCAGGTAAGGAGAGCTGTGTCACTGATGCCTTGTCAGAAAAGGTTTGACCCACAGGGATTTGTTCAGGTCAGAACCAAGGAAGATGAACCCGGGATCAATCGCAGAGTTTTGTATTTAATTCCAATTCCGTAATAATTTGTGGACATTAAGAAATGACAGAAAGTTGAAGAAGGGAAAGCGATAATAGAGCAAGTAGAAAAAGGCCAAACGCGCAATTTTAGTATATATGAAGGAGTCATTTATTATATTCCCTAAAAGTACAAGAAAATTATATGGGCTTCAAAAAACATAGGAGCAATATTACTAAAGTATTTTCATGAGACTCCCGTCGGAGGACATATGCAAAAGAGAAAGACATAACTGAAATAATAAAGAGGCAGTTTTACTGGAATTGTATAGGACAGGATGTGGATAATTTTGTAAAAAAAAAAAAAATTCAAGGAATGTCAGACGGCCAAACAACCACTGAATATTAAGATGGGTACTTATTCGGGTGAGGTCCTGCTTTGGCCCAGGCAAAAATATGTATGGATTTTTTTGGGTAGTTGCCCCGATTCATTAAAGAAATAATTGTTTGTTAATCCTAGTGGCTGGATTTTCACATTTCGTGTTAATGTTATGGTTTAAAGGTATGCTATGATGGTTACCTCGATTGCGCAGAAGTTAGAGATGAAGGTCGTTTAGGATTTTTGGTACATAGCAGCAGTTTGTGTGGGATAACTCTCCCTATTTCGTATCTCGAACGATGAAATATATTTGTTTTGAGTGGGGAGAGACACAAATTCACACGAGCGGATGAGCACAGACGTGAAAATACGTAACCACAGGAGTCAAGCAATACCGAACATAGGAGATTTTCCAAGTCTCTGTCATGCCGAACCACATAACACAGTATACAACTATGCGGTAAGGTTATGGCAAATACCCGTAAATCAAAGTATTGGTCGATTTCATCATTATTGGACACGTATATCGCCATATAGTGTATGCGAGGTGAGCTAGCAAGGCCTCAGTGGACGTGAGAGGCCAGCACACAGCAGGTGTGGTGCTGACGAAAGTCGTCGTGGAACTTGTTTAGCGACAGCAGTGGAGGTCAGGAAATTCCAGGCCAGGTTGTCTGAGGACTCCAAAACAGGTCGGTCCAGCGACCAGTTCCTGGGACTTGCCCACAGTAAAGCTCCAAGGTCAGCGGCCTTATCCCAGTCCGCAGTGTTGCCAACTCCGTCTCGCCTACTACAAATGCCGAAAATCACGATGCCAATTTGCTACAATAGCTCGACCGTGGACACACAACTGTTGAATGGTGCACGAGACACACTGACTTCACAGCTTGATGTCTCAGGGTTCAAAATCATTCACCTACGTCCGCGGACGTGCCCCAAGTTGTTACAAGAATAATATATTTGTTTGTTTTGTTTACATTTTAGCGCGCACAGATGATACAGGTATATAATGCTGTATTGATATCAAAACGTGAACACCGAGAAAAATTAGAAGCGCCACATTTACAACGAAATAATCGCCAGTGACAGTGTATGAAAGCTTACCTTTGGATGTCGGGACAAGCTGTTGCGTACCATGCTTAAGTGGACGCATACCTGCACCGATTAGAAGCGCGGGAGCGAAAGGACTTCACTGCCATGCTCGCCAAGTGCACCATCGCCACTAAGCGCAAGACTCTGGACTGGTGTACAACATTCTCGTCGTGCTGTGCATACCAATGGGACTTACAGCAGTTACCCTATCATTTTATTGATGGAAAATCTGTGGCAAGGTTCAATACAGGCCCTGAAGTATTTTTTTTATGTATATGAAGCATATATTTTGAGATACAGTGCTTTGAAATATACTTTTTAGCTGTATTGGAGTGCTCCGAAATGGTGTTGCTAATGTGTGTAAAGCTTTGAAAGAACTTAAAAGGTCTCATCTGAAGTATCTGCTCTTTTCGTAGATCAGCATATTAAACGCAAGTTTAATTGTTTTGTGAGAATACGTATATTTCAAACACTGCAATGCAGTTCAAGCGCCAGGTATGCGGGCACCTTAACACACATGCCACCAACTGTACTTGCAGTCGTGTGATCGTCCTTCGTCTGTCTGGAGGGTGAGAAGTATTCTGTCCGGGTGCAGACGCACTCTGTTGTCCTGGCTATGGATCGAATGTATGATCCTGCTCACCCATATCGCAAACTTGAAAGTAATCACATGTTGTCAAGGTGTGATCACACGATGGTACAGAATGCACCAATAGCTGATGGAAGGCGGAAACAAGATTTGTTTTCTTCATATGGAGGTAGCCGACAAGCTGTTTCTCGCCCAGAACAACTTACCAGCAGATGAAGTTTAGTACCTTAACCTTTCAGGTGAGTGTAAAGGCAGAAGAAGTTTGACTTTAGACTCTTCTGCTGTTTCTAAAGCTGTTGTTCGGACTTTCAGAAGGCGTACGTTCGGACACTCACTTACTTTTGATGGCTATCGTATGGTAAGATATTAGCCCGAATCCCTTGTAATATACATATAATAACTGTGACAACATGCTGATTGGACAAAAGGTAATGCAATCGGAATCACATATTTTGCAGGACTTTGTTGGAGTGGACATGCGGGGTTAGAGAAGAACTACTCATATGGAAGAGTGAAGATTGTAGGATGGGTTCTGTCGTATTATAACATAGTATAATGATATGGCTAAGGCTCAGGGAGACAGACTCGACTTCTTATATATAGTAGTATTGGCTGATATTACCATCCAGCAAGCGTGACGGGAAAATTACAATGTTTCCCGATGCTGTGACCTAGCACAGTTAAAACGTCCTTGATCATGCGAACAGTTAGGTAAAGTCCTACTCCTATACTGATATGGGTACAAAGATAGTAGAAGGTGATGCCAGGCTTGGATTTGTCCAGGAAACATTGTATTGACACTTCTTTTTCCATTACAGAACCACTGGGGAAATTTCATGGCGATAGGTAGTACTGGAAAAAACCAGCAACAGAACTAACAGCTAGGATAACTTTTAAGAGGAGTTTGATGGCGATTTCCTGCTTTATAAAGCAGAAATAATACATTTTCTGATTCTGGAAAATATACATGTTTGTGCACTCAACCAAATAAAGGGTTAAAATATTAATGATCGGACAGAAATATATCGACAGAGTTGTGTATACTGTAGCCTCAATACACTGTCTGCTGCTACAGTGAGTAGCCAGTTTCATCAGAACAGGTAGCATAGCATTCCATCCTATTTTCCTTACAGGCTTCTTACTGACTCACAGTTCTGCCGGGCATGCCTCATCAAATTTAATCATGTTGATGAAATGAATCTCGTATGTCTGTCATTTATGTCTAGTTTGTGATTAGAGCAACTAGCATCCCTATTAATGGGCGAAAAATAGGGAAGTTTGGCAGAAATGAAGTGGAAATACACAGCTGCAATGTGTAAGGAGCGAGAACAGCCAGCTGGTATGGAACACAGAATCTTAAGAATGCGGGTAAGACCGACTTGTGCCTCTGAGCAGTCACATGTTTAATGTCCACACACCACAGTGAAGGCTAGAGGTGTGAAAATGCCGACACGGATGAAGACAGGAAAGTGCTGCGACAATGACTCCCGGCCGAGACACCTACATCCTGACAGCAGAGTTGTTTGTGGGGCACATGCGTCTATCAACTCGGTGTGCTTGCAGATGTCTATCCGCAGTCAACAAGAAGGCAAGAGGTAAATTTTTACTTTCTTAAAATTACATAATGTGTAGTGACTGCAAAAGGAACAATGTTGAGCACATTTATATAGTTATCACATTTAGTCTGATGTGTATCTTAAAGAGCATGAACAGTCCCTAACTTTTGGTATCAGTGTCACTAATCGATCGTAACAAATCTGTAGCTGGCATTATTTGGTTTAAAATACTATTGTTTCAGAATGGCCCTGCATGCGCAGTTTAACCACCCTTCTGCTGCCAACAGTACACAGGTTAGGCATGTTACAAACTGCTAAAACACATGGTGTGTGCTCAACTTGAAGTTACCTCCCTTTCCTTATCAGAAACAACGGAAATCATCCATGGTGCTAAGCGATACAGGGAGTAAACAGGAACCACTGTAACAAATCAAGTATTTCATCCACAAGCAATAAGTGCTGTAGGTCACATGAGTGTTTGTGCATAGCATAAACTAGACGATTATGTAACATGCGCACACGTGTGCAAATCAAGCTCTTGCTCATTAGATCAAGTTCTTCATTAGGCTCGAAGATAACCAGTACACTTATTAATATTTTTGAGATAATTGCAGTACCTTTGACTCCTTGTTTGTAAGCAGAAGACATGGCAGAGACCTGCACAGGTGTAGCGTGGAAGTGGTTACAGGTTATTTGGATAACAGTGTTGCAACATCATTGTTGGGTTATATTACTACTACGGGCGAACGGGCGGTATTCTGATGATAATCAAAGTGGAGCAGCTAAGTCTGAGAGCTAGCGTAACGACCAAGAAAGTACCAAGGTGAGCTGCTGTACTAACTAGTTTGATTCTGCTTAATGGAATGGGGTCAGTTCACTTGGCGCGAAATGAGTGCCAAGGGAACTCGTTGACAGGCTTCTATAAAGTTGGTCACTCCACCTGTTATACCAACTGCACTGTTGAAATTATCCTTTCGACATTCGACAAAACAGTGTAACGAAACCATCGCTTCAAACAGGCTAGATGCGAAATGTCTATACATGTCTTTGAAGAGCTAGCATTGCACTGGATGTCGTATGTTGTCATCGCCACGCCTCTATGTCACTTAGAGCTCACCTGGCGCAACGACAAAGGTTTGTCCGCTGTGCTAGACGATCGGCCCTCTTCACACACACTGTAACACTAGTGGTACAAGTAGATGCTGCTTTTCACATTATCATGTTTAGACACATATGTTATGTTATGGCTAAATTTATGGGCCAAAATTATTTGAGCTTTTTTTTTTGTTGATTGATTCTTATTTACAATAACGAATAAAATTAAATAAATGTGTATACATAACTTTTAGAGCGAAGTAAAATGAATGACTCTGGCCATACATGAAATTCAAGAGAAGCTTGTTACTGATGAAATGCAGTATCCATAAGGGCACCTGTTTTTCGTTAAAAGATTTCACAACTACTTGTACTAGAAAACACTTCAACTAAGGTCCACTTTCGTGACTGAATAATTTGAATTTTTATGCATCTTAGCTATCTGCCCACTTTTCACGTAGGTTCACCTTATTACGATTGACTTTGTGCAAATGTACATGTTGGATATTGAATTAAAACGTGCGCACTATTTTCGTAATTAAAGGTTGCCCTATTCGTAATTATAGTTAGATTTCAAGATAAATTTTCCTAAGTACATTCCATCATAAAAATATAATTATAAACTTGTTAGCTGCCCAGTTACAATAGCTTTTATCGCATGGTACGGTGAAGCTCTATGGACGGAAACATTAGGCCAATCCATTTCAACACATGTTGTATTTTCCACTCGTGTACATTAAAGCTAATTTCGAAATTGGACAGCAGTTTGTTAGACAATTTTTGGAGGACTCTGCAAGCATGCAAATAGGGTGTATTTGATGGCCATGATCCATCTCTTGCAGCGCATACACAGGGGCGGGCCTTCGGGCCTGTGGTAGCACTCCACATGCACCACGAAGCATCTTGTGACGTTGAAAATGGCGGCACTCTCCACTGTTAGTGCTATGCAGTCTGTGGAACAACCGGGGCAGCAGTCAAAGATTAAATTTCAACAATGTGTACATTTGTGTATGTGCTTCTATTGTACTATTGTTGGACATGTCCCAGAAGACTTCCAACCTATAATGAACTTGCAAAGAAAACAAGTGCCGAATTTCGTGCTACCAAGTTTGCGGTTAAACTGAAGCAACAGCCAGTGAACTACTAACTGATGCTCGAATGTACAGAGACTTGTGGAGTCTGTCTGCTTAGTGAACATATCCGCGAAATTCCCAGTTCTCTACAGATGACTGTAACTGTAGAATGTTCTAGTCCCTGCTGAAGACTACTTACCATGCGGCCGAGAAGTGACAGTGTAATATTACTGTCAATATCCAGATGGTTAACAAAATAATGGAAACACCTGAGCGAGCATCATTGTGCAGCTCGCATTGGACTTTGGTTGCAGATACAGGTTGTTCTAGATGTTGATTGAGTTCTGACATCACTTGTGTCGCATTAGCTCTATAGTTCTTTGTGACGATCCTCTTCAGTGTTCGGCCATCCCGATTACCGAAGATTAGTTTTCGTCCATTATAACGCTTCGCTGATGTGTCTTGCCACGAGTTGTGCATGTCATCACCTTGGACACTGCACTGTTGCTCTCGATACACCTAATACACTGGCAGTCTTCAATACACTTGCTGCAACTAACCACGCTCCAACAATCTGCCCTCGTTGAAAGTCTGAGATGTCTCGCGTTTTGCTTCACCTACGTCTGGCCGATTGCACGTATGAATGCGTATTACACCGCCTAGCGTACTGCACACTAACGACCTTTATTGCAATAAAAAACGACAGTTGCAGTGCACGAATGATCAGTTTTACCACTTCACAAAGATGCTGTGTTCCTGAATATAGGTGTTTCCATTATTTCGATAGCCATATGCTACTACTGTACCACTTCATCCTGTTATGTACGAAAATCTGAAATGTAACTTAAGTCAGTAAGTACCACTTTTAACGTTACAACATGAATAAAACGTTAAGGCGTAATTAACTGAACATGCACCAGGCAGGGATACATTGAAATACACAAATTTCTAAACCGGTATTATGTCTCAAAGTCTGATGTGAACCGCGCATAGTTCCAGTTATAGATAGCAACTTATGGTGGCAAGACTTGACACTGCTCTGTTTTTCAACATCCTGTGTACACATGTCGTTACTCTCTGTCGTCTTGAGTGCCTCTAGTTCACTGAGGCGATGAGAATATTAGTCGTCCAGTACTAAACATTTGTTATTCGCCTGAAGATACTTATTTGTTGGTGCCAACGACTGTCTTTACTTATAGCATTACCGCAATGACTTCCTGCAGCATTCCAGTGAAGAAAAACTACTGACGGTCTCGGCACTGCAGTAATATCCCAACTACTTGGTTTGTGTTCCACAGCTTATACAACTCCGATTGTGAATATCTTCGATAATTTACCCGGATATTTCTCCTGCAAAACGGCACCAGCATCAAAAACACATTTATCTAATTCCTGACATAAAATTACTGAGCGAAACGCCACAGTAGTAAATCACTATACCAACATTCGGGAGGACATTGGTTCCAATCCCGGTCTGGCTATCCTGACTTAGGTTTTCATGGTTTCCCGAAATCACTCCATGCGAATACTGGTCTCATACACTGGTTCCATTTTCAGTAGTTCCTTAAATGTACACTCGTTTGGTGTTATCTTGCACGCAGTTCGATTCGCGAATATTTTCTGCCTCTATACTACCGGTAAGCAACACATTATTCCCATATAAATGATAAAATTAGGGATTAAGATATGTGTCTCCTGGAACTTCGGATATAAAAACGATTTTAGTAGTTGCAGCTGTACTAATTTCTGCTGTGCTGCGTGAGCCAATCACAACGTCGTTTCATATCTTGGAGAATTTCTCGTGACCATTCGCAGAACTACACGTGGTTCGTTGTTTACTGTGCAGTCCTCCATGTTGTCTTCTTTCAGTCAGCGTGTATACTCCACCGTGTGTAAAATTTAACTGTGCGCTGACCTAATCAATATAATTCTTATGTCGATGAAATTAGCTATGTTATTATACCAAGCTGAATTAAACTAACGACTACGCTGGGGCACATTGTATATAGTCCGTTGTAAGAGTGCTTGCATTTGAGTTACTGTATCAGCACAAATCCTGAATATCTCGTATACTACATTATTGACGACTCTTATGTTCACAAAGCCACTGCACTTCGATCCTGGGAAGACATATCAGATGGAGGTCTTCAGTTTCGGCTGGACATGTTTGCAAACATCACAGTCGGTGTTTAGTTTGGGAGAAGCAGATATCCCGAGAGACGTGTCCCACGTGAAAACAGGAAGTTGGTGCAACAGACAGATATGACAATCTGCCAGTTGTTCTGCAAGCGTTAGTGTATTCACTCTCTGGTTGCTGACTTGCTGACTGGAGACGATAGTCTGCTCACTTCTTGGAGGGAGTATACTGCAGAGTGAGCATTACATGTGCACAGTAACAGACTTCCGAGGGTTGACACTGGTTGGTAGGTCAACAGCGAGGTCATTAAATTAAATTAAAAGTAGCTGAGAGGGAACAGGGCAACAATCGGCCATAACCTGTAGTAATGAACCGTCCCAGCATTCAATTCAACAACTGCAATATACTAGATTATCCTTGTTGAAGAACAGAACACTTTTGGGGACAACTGCGCTTGGAAGGCGAACACAATAAAATATTCTAGATGTTTGTAGTGTGAACAATACTTAGAGGTCCGTGAATTTTGCAAATACGTTTGGCGATATAAGTTTCAAAATATTAGTAACGAACAGGAAGAAATACCGTGACCATATCAGGTTTAACCCAGACCAAAGAAATAACCACGTTTCGCTGTGACGTCAGCCTATGGATAAACAACAGTAGCCAAACTGTATATAGTAGTGAGGAGAGGAGACTGGCTCCCGGTGATCTCACAAAATTCGCTAACGTCTACCAATAAGAACTAGTTGTTGATGGTTGATGTTATGCCTAAGCTGTTTGCTTCGTTGCATTCTACTACCTGTATTACCTAGTGTCATTGAAGTTTCTGATTAGTGTTGAAAGTTACAGAATAATTGTAAACCAACCAAGCACAGGTACAGCTCCCACCCAAAATTCTATCAAAGCTCAACACGCACAATATTGCAGTAGTGGTAGCAAAAGTGCTGAACTTGTCGGTTCAGTGCTGTCAATGATAATTATTAATATTCATTATAATTAGAGATGTGTCAAATTCGCCAGTTGCATGACCTGTAGACTAGGTTTCACAGTCTGTATGTCAATTGTGAATTGATTGCTTGCTGTCACAATGGAAGGAGATGATTGGGCGTAATGCGTGGACCTACTACAAAAGTTGCGTGAACGCACGAGTTTTTGAATCGTAGCTTGCCACTATGAATCCGCGAATTGTTCACGTGTCTACATACAGTACAGTGGGGGTGTTGTGAGTAACGCTGTAGCTACTTACGTGCACTTGATCTTCCCTGTGAGAACTACTGGTTGCCGTATTCTTCCACGCTCTTCGTTCACACAGCTGGTGGACCTGAAAGCACAAGGATACAATAGTTAGATTGAATTGAACCTCTGATAAATTTTACTTTATTTATTTATTTTTCCTGCTTTTTTGAGGGAGGCTTACAAACTAGAAGCTATTCACGGTTAAGTGAGCAGTTTTTAAGGCCCTCCCAACAGGCATTAGGATTAATCACTAATAAATATATTTTACTGTAGCCTTAGATGTTAACTTACAGAGTGGTTAGATGTATACACTGCGTTTACTAGTTACATGGAGATGTTTATATTAAAAAGTGACGGGAAGAAAGAAATTGGCAGAAAGAAAAAATCTAGCAGGGCCATGAACATTTTTTTATTTGCTGTAAATAGCCTATATATCTGTGTAAAGATAAATTAAAAACTGGCGTTATCACTTAGCGACAGTTATATACCGTTCACAGTAAAGTCAGCACTTTAGAAAGTCTCACTTGATATATATTTTCACTCTAATGTTGTGTCCTTTCGCCAGATGTAGAATATACGCAGCCATGGCTTTATTCATGCACCAGTCAAGTGTAATTGTTAAGAACAATGTGTTACTTATGTGATACTTTGTGTTTTAATGTGCACATAGCAATAAAACGCCACCTTGATATGCTGTTAATACACTGGTGGAAGATGGAAAATGGGACGCAATAGTCCGACATGAATGAAAGGTTTTATGTGTAGCCTCCTTTAGCGACGATGCAGTCCTGCGGATAGTAAAAGTGTTTGTTAGTGCCATTATTAATGTTTAATAATGGTATAAACATCCTAATAAGATAAGTTCAACAGTAAACTGTAAAGTAAGGCTGAAAAACTTGAAATATTTATTTTCTCACGTTATTCAGTGTTTGAAATATATGTATTTAAAACATTCATATTTCATCGGTTATCACTTTAGCTAAGGCGTAGCGCCAAGCGTGGTTGATCTAAGTTCTAATCTTGATCGGGACTCCGATTTTTTTTATATTAATCGAAACTGTTTAATGTCCCTAGAGCCAAACAAATCTTTGGTTGTATCAACCCAATCTTTGTTTGGGGCAACCAAATAAAAGCATAATAATTGGGTTACAACAAGAAAATATTTCACTGCCAGTATTCAAACAATTAATTTGGTTGCGCCAAACAAACTTTGTTTTATTCAACAAAACATTTTCCTCAGTGTAATTGTGTCGTAAACACAGTTCATTTTGCCTGGCATTCATAACTGCGCAAGCAATAAACACTTTACAACAGCGCGAAAGCTTCGTAAGCAGACCAGGCAGAGGGGAAACGGCGGCAAGCCGGGGTGAAATGAAACTGCGAAGACTATCCTGTTATCGGATCATAACGCGAATGTTGCAGGTCTGTAAAAGTTTGAAAAAACGCAATTAACCGGGATTTGAACCCAGAGTCTCGTACTCACAGCAGTCATTCTAACAGTAGGTCACGGCCAGAACGACGATGGGGGAGGCGGAGAACCCCGAGAAAACTCCAAAACCACGACGGTGTCCGACACATTACCAACATGGGACCCCCTGCCCAGTCGCCGAGGATTTGCATCGAACTTGTGATGCCAGTTCGAGCAAACTGAGCCAATCTTGGGTCCACTGGGTTAAGAAAGTAAACGAAAATTACTTTGTTCAATCGCAAAAAAAAATTCCCTTGATTTTACAAAGAGATACTAAATACAAGCAACCGTTATGCGATATCGAACTCTGTAACAGAGAGAGAATTTCGCAAAAGGAATTAAGTAAAAAATCACAAAGGAAACGAGGCAAAAGAGCAGAACCGAAAATCAAACGAGCAAACCACAAGGGCATTACATACACATACATTAAACTAGCTGTAGAACAAGGCAGCACAGACAACCGTGTTTCGGGAACTGATCTATTTCTGGTCTTCAGCACACATAGATAGACTTTAGGCATCCATTGAGTGACGTCACTTTGTCACGAACATAAATATATTACAATACCATAATTACTGTTTCGATGTGTATGAGGAACCCTGCTAACACCAGTTTCATTATTAGCCCGGTATTTACCCTTTTAGACTCTGTTATAATATGTGCGGTTTCACACGACATGAATTAGACACAATTTTAGATCATCACAACGTATGATCTGGAGACTTTGTGTTCAGTTATATTAAAATGAACCAGTTCTAATTTAGAGCAGTAGCATGACTTATGACTCAGTTCCTCACTGAGCCTTGCACTGTACCGCACCGGTCGAAAATAACCTTGTACAACAAGTGCACAGTTGTGTAAATCACGTCAGGATGTGGTAAGCCAACTTAATTGTAAATACACGCCCTGTGTTTAAGTCCATATATACAACTTTCCCTCGAGTAGGAACACCTGATTTTCCGGGGGGAAAACTGATTATTTGTTAATTAAACCACTGAATTACGGATCAGTTTTCTTTTTGAGGGAATTTATGTGTTAGGCGTTTGAGGTTGTTTGCCAGTGTATCACAGCCGTTCAGTATCGGAGTAAGATACTTCAGATTGGTCTTGTCAAGTATGGTAAGTAGCGAGGATATTAGAGACTTGGCAAGTTGTTCAGAGAAGTAGGAACTGAGGAGTAATCTGCTATGTTCTGTAGCAAGGAACCATCCCAGTATTGGCCTGCAGAGTGATTTCGAGAAAGCATGGTCGACCGGAAATTGCACCGGTGTCCTCCAGAATGCGAGTTCCCCACAGTGCCACCTCGCTTGGTGAGAAAGGGAGGAGATCGTAATTCTAGTTGTATCTTCTGACTCAGCGACGCCACACAGTAGATAACTATACAGAGGTGAAACAGCCTCCTATACCGCAAACTCCAGTAGCACACGCCAATAACATGGCGTCAATGGCCAGCAACATATTGGAACGCTGTTCGTCAATCAGCGGTTGGTAACCTACTTGTCAGCCGGCAGTCCAGCCAATAGGGAACCTTCCGCAGCACGCGGTTGCCAATCAGACACAAGGCCCGTTCTAAGAGGCTCACGCAGATTATAAGTAAGCTGAGCATTCCCTGCTTAAAAACCATTTGTATGTACATTGTGTTAAATTAACATTGCCCTGGGCATCATCACGTTATTCGTGCCTCGGTAAAAGGAAACTAAAATTATTATAAAATAAAATATTTTACAAATTTGCTAATTTTTAGACTTATATGCATTTAAAAAACATGAAATAAAATTAATGATTTTAGTATTCACGAACGTTTTCGTAACACTATTAATTGAAAGTTAAAACATGGGAACTACTTTCCCTCCATCGTTGCCAACTTTACTGGGCGCGTGGTGGTCTGTGTGCCTGGTAAAATATGTAGGTAGGAGCAGGGACATTTTTCTATGGTTGATTTCAAAAGTGCTTACTTTACCGCGAACAGCATTTATCACAGAGTGTACGTCGAACATGAAAGGAAGCGTTACGCCATTTCGCCTTAGTGCACTTGTCTCACGTGTGGCGGTGTGACTGCAGACTTTCCCCACACACGCGCGCACTTCTCAACTTTGCCACATTGACTTCCCCGGACACGCGCTTCAACACTTCGCACTTCGCTCATAGCCACTGCTGGCTATTGCCAGCTACAAGCGAGTGGCCTACATCCAACAGTGCAGGGATACCACTTATGTTGGCTGTGTATTGCCACTTACCACACTACTACTCTTTCATAGTGAACTGTACTACCTTCATTACTGGAGAATCGTACTAGATTCGGAATAAAACTCGTAACAGATATCGGGACCAACAAAATATTGTTTGTGTTTGATGTACTGTTAGCAGCTAGCTGTTCGTGAAACTGCGGAATACGGACGAGACAAAAAAAGATGTCTCCCACAGGCGAGGGCCTCACTGTATGCTATTTTGTGCTGTTTACTGTGCAGATAATAAACACCCTGAACACGCCAGCTGTATGCCGTTATGGCTGGCATTTATTTGCATTCCCTCGCTTCTAAAACCTACTGCATAACAATGTTCTATTTAGTTCTGAAGTCTGGCAAGTAAGTAGCATAATATGGGAAACACATCCCTAAAAAAATATCGCAAAAACTTGAAAATACCGATTGACCACAATATACTGAATAAGTTTGATAAGCTGATATGCGCTCTTTATTCTCTTCACTGTTGTTATAGGAAGTCGAGAAAACTGTTACGCCTTTGAACATACCGTGCCAATAACAACCATTCACTGGCACAACAACTGAGCTCTCTCTATACAAGTGAACAATAGGCATGGCAAAGTCATAAGCAACCGCCAATGAAAAGTACAGCTATTCACCAACACTTGCAGATGTTTCACGTTTAGCTTCTTGCGAACGATAATTATGCTACGTAATTTTGCCTAGTGTTGAAAGTATTAAATCCAATTGCCGTGCAAAGTCCTAGTTATAAGAAAATGTGACTGAGATGGTAAACGGTATATGCAAACCGTTGCGTCCATTTGAGTATCTGTATAAAAATATATTTAATTTGTGAAACGTATTGTTGATAAGCTGTTGGGTGCTGTTGGAAAATTCTGGTAAAAAGTTTGAAGCAATAAAAGTACTTTCATGTGAAGTATGTTTTCAAGAGCAAAGAAACTGCCGTACAAGCGTACTCCAGTATTGTTTTAAGGATAAAAGTGTTGAATCGTTCAGATACGCATTTATTAATGAGCTCAAGTGTTGCGACCACGTAATATGTTGGTGTGTGCTGCAAATGCGTGAAGCGAGCTTCTTGCAACCTGTGCATAACTCACGCGGTGCTCAGTGATTATTAGCCCCAACCATTCATTAATCAAAGTTGCAGAAAACTCCACAATTCAGAAGCTCCAGAGGAGATCGCTAACTGCATCAAGCCAGGATACCTCAGTGTATACAGTACCGGCCACGAGTACCCTTCACGTCCATCATCGTTCATAGTGTTGCACGTGTAAGTCATACATGGTCACTTATGTACATCCCAGTACACATCAGAGGAATCAGTGTCCTTACTGCAGGTAAATGAGTTGTAGACCTTGCTATTGCACTACGTTATCAATGTTACGTAACACTGAAAACCAAGCCAACAACTTATTGTTGTGGTTAGCAAACAGGATATGTGCTTGCTTAAGTGGCTTTGTAAGGGTGGACAGACAAATCTAGGCGACATCCGAGTTTCACGAAAATATGTCATGACTAGTATTTCAAAACACTTTAGCTCACGCCCACTTTACGTGACTGGGTCACAGAGTATAGTCCATTCCCGGTTACGTTCAACTATTCTGAAGGCGCGTTAAAGCTCTGCTATCGGGATATTCCTCTGCCTCATGCAAATAAAGCTTAAATAAATCTAGAAAACTACACCAAAGTTACCACGCACCGCATTCGTGCGCATTCAATGTAATAATATTTTACATAAAAACTTTTTCTTACCAGGCATTACCAACACACCTACTATCTCCCAGGTTTTATTTATATAAATTTTAAATACAATGTTAGCATATAATTTACCGATATATATAAGTGAAAGCTAAATTTATCAGGAAACAAGATGCTTTTATGTTAGCAGAAGTATAAAACGCTTGTGGCAGCCTGTCAAGAAAGAGAAAGGTGAGTTTGTCATTTTCAAGTATGAAGATGTTGCTGATAAAATAAAGAGTTTTAGTTCAGATTCAGTTGTTCTATCTGCAATGCAAAGATCTACAAAGTCTTGGAAGTGGCCTAAACCTGTTGACACTTTGGTGTACAGTTAGGAGGAAGTGTTGGGATCCATCAATCCTCCAAAGCCAATCAATAATCATAGCTATTTCTCAGTACCTTAGCTGGAACATCTTTGGTCGTTGCAATGTTTTGTGCTTGTTTTGTTGTTTTGTGGCTAGGTCTATGTATAATGTGACTGAGATGTGTTTCAAAAACAGTGTTTTTACTACTCTTTTATTTTATTTGTACCAACTAGGTGCATTTATTTACAGTGTTGATGTTTCTTAACCTTGTGAGTTAGGTAACTTACAATTGTTTTCATTATAATAAGTTTTATTATGTTGATTGAACGCAAAACTCCATTTCCTGTAGCAACAAGTAACGTAAATGTTATGCTTTAATATAAGTGCTAAAACAGTGGTGTTTAATTAAAGCCGCGTATTCACTACGGTGTAATGTAACATGTTGGAATACAATTTTATTCCCAGGAAAAAAAACACCCGCCACTTTACGTTAACTTTTTTCCTGTTAAAGTACGTCTTAGAAGAGTCACTTTTTTTTTCCTGTGCAGTTTCCTTATGGGAAAAGAGAAAAAGTACAAAGTGGCACCTGTAGTTGAATTCTTTTTCTTACACAGTGTGTAATAATATCCCACTGTTACAGATCTCATTTGTCATGCATTAAGCTTCCTGTGAACGCACACCGCTGTCTTGAGAACGGCCGTTGCAGTGCTTCCTTATAACCAGGCACGATCTTGAGAAGTTTAGTATTTTTTACTAGTGATTTTCGTGAAATAGGTTAGTTTCCAGAAGGCAGAGATAACGTGCAAGCAGCTAGAGACGTGAGGTGGAGGTTGCACTGTGTTGCTGACTCGACAGCGGAGTGTTATTGTGTCAACGTGAGCCGGTTCTCTGACCCACATAACGTGGACTGGCCAGGAATGCGCTAGCTACTGCACATCGCCTTGCTTCCTCGCCCACGCCACACACTAGTAGCCAGTAGCCAGGCCGGGCCGTCTTTCCTTGCTTGTACTCTTGCAACCGCTACAAAACTACTGCCATGGTGTTCAGTACGTCCTCGAGTGCACAAGGAAACCGAACTAGTACAGCCGTGCACCTATTTAGCCGTTGACTGAAAACAAAGGCGGAGACTGCACAGCATGAAAACAAACTTCGCACACATTAACCTTGAGGGGCCATGTGGTGTAGTGGTCAGACTACGCGCCTCCAACCTAGGCGAACCTGGTTCGATTCCCGGTTGTGTCGCTCCCTGATTTTCGCTCGTGGACATCGTGCTGGATAATGCCACTGGTCGGCCGGTTTCATCGGGGATCTCCCGTTTCTCCTGCCCTTGCATTCTAACGCTGCTCCATTCTTACCTCACTTCACCCTCATTGGCTGAAGAGCCGCCCAAATCTCTTCAATCTCCACCTTAACCTTGCTTTGCGTGCTTAAATATTTTAATGTGCGTCGCATACGTAACGTAGCTCAACCTTCCTGAAAACAACACAAATGCATCTTCTATGTCTACACTAATTATGATACTTTTTAGTTGTCAACGTACAGTGACGTGGAGAACGTCAATACCAGCAATTCGCGACAAAGTGAAATGAGCGCATGAAGCATGTGTACTCCAGACGACGTGCAGTTGATGCACGAGATTGGCCGGCAGTAGAGTGACGTAGGATGCACGCACACAGGCTCGCCTCTACACAGGCAACTAAACAACTTATCTGTAAGTACAGGTCTGTATACACTTGTGCAGTCCCAACCTGCGTCTCAAGTCAAAGGATACACTGATTATTGCACGTGATGGTGCCGTTATAACCTCCCGTGTCCCAGGTCAAAGCATTCACAAGATTGAATTTTCATCGCGAGCTGTGTCTTATAATGATAGCAGAATTCAGATACTTCCACGCACACTTGTGGAATGTTTACTCTGTAAATGTAAGCAATGGACGGTGAAGGTGAGTTTACTCAAGAGGAACGTGGCAAAACTACTTAATGCTGTTTGCATTCCGCCTGAACTAATTAATATTAAGGATGGAAATATAAAAACGCCAAGATCAAAGGAAATATCTGGATGTTTGGTCACAAGGTTATTTAAAATCGAATAATTATTTCTTAAATACAAATAAACATTCAAAAATTCTATCTCGCCAACACTAAATATCAGTATCAAAATCACAACCACGCAACAACAAATATAATGTTTGTTTGTCTAGCGTTCTGAATTGACTCCGGCCTGGTGTCAGATACTGGAAGCCCACTGTCCGACAACGCGATTGTAGACGATAGTCTGACTGCACTATCGTGACGTCACTTACCACTGGGATTGGGAACGTCCTCCAACACAAGCACTACCCATTGAAGACGAGCGTCAACAAGGATGGAATGCCGGTCGCTGAGATACAGGAACGTGGAGTTGTCCTAGAGAATGTATGTCGAGGAGTGCTGAAGTGTGGCGTGTTGGGTAGCCGTGGGAAGACAGCGGCTGGCTGCTTGTGTGGACGTCATTATCAGCCTACGCTCAGCGGGATATAGATACCACAACCATGAGACTCCGACCATGGGAATTGCTCAGTCACGCCCCTTTCACACAGCCTGTCAAGGTACCCTGGCCGCCTGTGAAGTCCGAGCACCGGCATTTTACAGTTTCATTCTCAGATCAATTTATCTTCTTAGACGATGCAATTAAACTGAACGCGCGTTAGGCAGTAGAAACTACTCTAATAGACTCCGTGAGGCGAATAAAGTCACTTGCTTCAGTACGTGTTAGGCGACAAATATCTTCAGTTGCAATAAGTGAATTAATTATTTTACTTGTAATTCAATGTGTCAACATAACATTTCAGTTAATAGTTTTCAGTTAGTGTTGATTTCCATAGAATCAGTACAGTTCTGATTTTACATTATGTCAACCTGCAAATTGCTCAGCGGTTTTATTTCTAGTATAGAAAGAATTAAATGTCAAACGTACAACTGCGGGTATTTTGAAAGTTCATTGTGCCAGGCTAGGTACCGGTGATTCACACCTGTACACCCCTGGAAAGACCCTGATGTAGTGTTGAATATTATAGAATGGAGAGACTGATTTATGTGTGACCTAGTTGAAATTTTGAAAATAAAAAACGTTCAACATTATTTTAAAATACCGAGAGGATACCTTCAGCACAACAATCAGGTAATTGTTCTGCGGCTATTGCATCAGAAGCAGAACGTTCTGACTTTTTTGTTTCGTACTCCAGCCTTGAAGCCGATACAATGTTTGGAAAGCTTGGATTTGTTAGCTATCTACTTGTTTAATGCATGAACTAAGGCGTCAATGGTTCTTTTCGGGTGCGATAAGAGTGAGTGAAGATATATGGGCGGCTCTTATCATCGAGGTCTTAAAAGCCTATGAACGTGAAGTGAGGTGAGTATGGAGCAGCGCCGGAATGAAAAGGCGGGAGAAACGGGAGATCCCCGAGGAAAACCGCCGACCAGCGGCATCGTTCGGCACGATTCCCACATGCGAAAATCCGGGAGCAACCCCGCCGGGAATCAAACCCGGTTTATCTAGGTGGGAGGCTAGTAGTGTGAAGTTACTTACTTTACGTCCTAGTAGAAGCATAAAGTTTAAACTACTCTTTAACATTTTTTCGAGTATTTAACACATCATAGTTTGCTTGTTGTTCGAAGGGAAATGGAGTACAAATCTGTGTACACCGTTGTAAACTTGGATGATGCAGTCCATTACCCTGTGGAGTTCATGAAAAGTATTACCTTTCTGGTCTATCGCCGCAAAAGATTCTCCTTTAGGTTGGGGACCCATTAATGTAACCGCCAAAACGCTGCAATAGCACCAGTCTCCAAGTGAAGGCTTGGCAAACAGATGTAATTGATGTCACAACCTTCACTGGTTATGCACGGGGGTAATAAGTTTTCGTTACGCGCATATCACTCATTCCATCCGAGTACTCTTTCGAATCTAAGAGATTGCAACTCCCCCTCAAGACTAGAAGGGCAGCTCTACGTGTCCTGCTCTAGAGTAAGCTTACCTAGCAACTGGGAATCCTATCACTTGGGGGCAGAACCACTAATGTGGTGTACAGAGGTCCTGCGGTAAAATAAATTAGTAACTGCTTCGTATAGTACACGCGGGCGAAGACGCAGACAGAATACTAGTCATTGTACACGCGCGCTGAGACTGTACTAAATGGTAAAGTTGTTTCGCATACATGCATGGTAGTTCCTACGTTGGTTCAGAAAAACTGCAAATGCTTAGTGAAGTTCTCTACAGCGTATATAGTCTATTCGCGGTTTATTTACACTTTTTAGATAAAACCGTTGAAAAATTACCTTACGTATGACGTGCTTGATTTTTTCCTAAATATTTTGTGTAGCACAAGGGTTAATGTAAAAATATATTATTTTTGATTAATTCACATTTTTACTTTTATTTTATTTTTAAATTATGATATTTTATTTATAATTAATAAGAATATAAATGGTAAGAAAACAGGTGTGTTGGTATTTCCTGGGAGGAAATAGTTCTTATGCGGTATATTATTACAATGAGTGCGCACTAATGCCGTGTGTAGTCACTTTGGTGTAATTTTCTAGACGTAGCTAAGCTTTATTTGCACGAGGCGGAGGCATGCCCTGAGAGTACAACTTGAGCCGGGTTTCAGAAAAATGTGAAGAAACCGTGAATAGGCTATATGCGCGGGCACACCTTAGCATTAATAAGCAGACACATTATTATTTCGCGTTACGGCTGCACCGAGCTAGACTGCACAGTTCTCTACACACTGCAGCAGAAGTCACTCGTACATTGTCTGCCGCCACAGACAGAACTCATTCTCCTGTTACACCCGGACACGGAGTGAACACACCAGAGTGATGTTTACTATTGGATGTGAGTCCTGCAGGGCGTGTCGAATGAGTGGAGGTACGACACACGTGACACTGACATACACCTGAGTGCCGTCTAATATGGCACTGAATCATGACGAGAAACGAGTATATCTGTATCACGTTATAAGAAAAAATTCACGCATTAATTCAATGGTGACGTAAATTACAAACACGTGTTCCTCCCGGTTACTTTTGCAAATGGAGCACAATTTATGAGCTCGTCTAACAGGACTACAAGTCAGGTACAAGCCCGTAAACAAACATGCACGGAATGCCAAGCCACCTGTTGTGAGGTAAAAATGGTCACTCACAAGGACATTAGCCGTTAGATGAACAGGTGTTCCGACTCGTTGCCACGTGTTTCGCATACTGCTTCTTTGCTGGAAATCTACTTACGGTAAACCGGTTCCAGCCGATCTTCGCCACGTCCACCTTCCTGAAACCTCTTTGGGAAGATGTCCCTAATTCCAGAAATACACTCATTTGCAAAAAAAATAATAATACCATGAAGAATTGCGCGAGTTGAACAAATGTTGACATACAGTATCGTTATAGCCTAATGTGTGTCCCATTTGCGTTTAATGCTGTTTGCTTGCTCGTGTGTGTCACTAGGGGCCATACATCATTCATAGCTCCAAGACACCGAATAAGGCCTTGGTAGCAGTGTGAGCCACACAACCAAGTTCAGTGAACATACAGTATGCCCGGACGGCGCATTTGACAAGCCTTTGCCCAGCTGGGCGAGTTAAAGAGAGGCCGCATTGTCGGAGTTCGAGAGGCAGGTTGGACGTGTTGGCGCATTGATAGCCACTTGAACTGCTCTGCCTACACTGTAAGTCGGTGCTGGACGCAAAGGGAGAAGGAGGGTACACACAGCCGTCGAGAAGGCTTGGGTCGACCCCAGCGAACCACCAGCAGGGAGGATCGTTTCATCATGCGACAGGATGCAAGCACTCCACTGGCGTCGTTGCGCACCATCCAGGGCCATGTCACGGCAGCTGGGGATACGCCTGTGTCCACCAGTACCATATACAGGCGGTTATCAGAGCAAGATCTTCCTTCGCGGCGTCCCTTACGACGTCTACCATTACGACCTGAGCATCGCCGAACACGTGTGACCTTCTATGGGGAACAGGCAGCACGGCAGCTTGCTGATTGGCGACGAATCACGGTTCTGTCTGGTGCAGCGCGTCTGGCCGTGTGCGCGAGATCAGATTACGACTGCGCGTGACTCTCGTTTACTTCTGTAATGGGACTCGTATACACTTCTTTAAGTACGTTTTTGTCTTTATAGTTTTTTGATGCGTCTATCAGTCTCGTCTACAAATTGGGATATTTCGGGCTTATTTGTATGTGTGTTTGACGTATGAGCAAGTGGAGAATGTACCATTCTTTTTTTTTCATATGTCTTAGTTTCACAGCATCAAAAAGTATATTTGGTTTCACCAGAATTAATAAAAAATGTTGTATTTGATTTTTATAAAAAAAACACAGGTGGAGTTCGAACAAGCATTTATTTACAAAAAAGTTCGTACATAGAATTAATTTTCTAGCATTCGAAAGGGATTAACACAACTCTAAAATCCCATGGCCTCCATAATGTACGGGCTGCAATATGCTCTAATTTTTTTCGCACTTGTGAATTTTTTCCCTTTATGTCTCGACGAGGTTGGAGGGTGGTGAATGAGAGCTGTATGCGAGTGTATTTGCTGGAATTCGTATTGTGGTATAAATCTGCATGGTGGACTAGCATCTCGGGTTTAAAACCGTGTTTTAGCTAACGTAATTCGTTAATAGTGAATACTGTTGGCACCTGTACTGGATTAGAGGTCACACATATACATACACATGTTCGCATGTCACTTTTCATGTGGCTTAAGTCACGTAGGAGCTGTGATGGGACTCTGGAGGGGTGGGCGGGGATGTTTTACCGAGGATCATATATATCTCTTAATGGAGCTATCGCACGGGAATGTATGACAACGCAGTAATTTTGTTGGCTGAATGTAACAGTTTTTTATGATTTTTTACTTTTGGTGGGTTTACCTTACGCTAGCGGCTTCTCACGGTATATAATCCCCCTCTCCCCGCAAAAACTTACTATACATACGTTATTTGCTTGTATAAAGTGTATTATATCTGGACACTGGGAGCTAGAAATAACGTTGCACACGGAGTAACCATATGGATATTATTTTCCCGTTGCTTAAATTTCCTAACGTACTGATTTTAAACTTGGGAGGAAATGTTTTTTAATCATGAGCATCTATGACTTGTTGAGGGGGAATGTACAGTGTCCTTCACTTTGCATGTCACATACCGTGGGGTAGCAATGTGGTTTTAACTCTGTTTTTGGGTTTTATTGAACCGTGNACTTGGGACAAAATGTTATTTTATGATGAGCGTCTATGCCTCGATGAGGGGAAATGCATGGGATCCTTCACGGTGCATATCGCTTACCGGGGGTTAGCAAAGCGATTAAAATTTTTTTTTTGTATCGCGAGCCATGCTTACTTTTCAGAAAGCTGCATAAAGCATCTGCAAACGGTGCATAATTTTTCCAACATAAAATTTTAACAAATGTTTTGCTGAAGGGGGAAAGCATGTTTTTTTTAGACGGGAAGGGGCACTCGGTGATAGATTTTTGTTAATATTTACACCGAAACACGCTCTTTGTAAGCTTCTTTCTCGTGATGTATATTTCCAATATGAAGTTTTACAGTATTTTCTTTGTCTTACCTTTCGATTTGAATACCTTAATTTCGTTGAATGGGGCAAGTTTTGCAAATCTGCGTTCGGGCGATAAATTAAATTTTATTCGTGGTGTGTTTATGTGGAGAGCCAACAGCCATTTTTTATCCAATTCGAGCTAAACTTGTGCAAATATCCCTTGAATACCCGCTCTCGTTGTGGTGGCATAGTTCTTTAGACTGTGTTGGAATGCAGTTTGGACCTCCACGAAACCATTGTGATTAACCAACCCAGGCCCTGCCACGATTCTTGGACGTGATGGTAGCTGGCACGATGGTGGATACTCATCCTAAACCCTTGGTTTTGTGGGAAGTACACTCGTACACTGCTGTAAAGGAGGCTGTACACGACGTATTCTGGCAGGTGAAGGTCCTACAGCTACGCAGGTTTTGCATGCCTCTGAATCTGCAAGTTATCGCGCCTAGCAAATGCCATGCCACAGTTTACACACTTATATGTCACTCGATCTGCATTATTCGAACATCCATACTTTTCGTATCACCAAACAGATTTGGTGAATGCAAACGAAGTGTTACAGTAGTGGCATGGGTACTGAGGTAACGCATTTGCAAATTTGATCGGTGGTAAATATATAAATTTAAAAAAAATACTAAGTTCTAGGGCAGCATTTTATTAGGTTACATATTCCTCCAGAGACTAACGGGCCCAAACCGATACTCCAAATTTGAGCATATTTGTTATTTCGCGGTAAAATATATGCGTATTACGTGCACGCTTGATAATATCCTGCGACCTGATGTAATTAAATATCTGAACTTACCAGTCATAATGCTAGAAGACGAGGGGTGAGAGAGCGGTCTGTCACCTCTGACATAAGAAGATAAATTGTGCAGAGGGTCGATATTGTTCCCATTATATACTTTCCTCACACCAGCACGCTCTGGCGGACAATGTTGAAAACAAGAGTGGTAGTGGTAAGAGATTAAGTGACGGTGAATAATTGCTCGGACTAAAGTGGTGGGGTAAGGGGAAACAATAAATACTCAATTTCAATGGTACTTTAATTAGCATTAATATGAAAAATTACAAATTTTATAATCGGTCGTAAATTTTTCAATACAAAAAATTTTTTAATAAAATAAATTATGAATGCAAGTATATTGATAATTGAAAAAAAAAAAATTTTTAGTAATAGGATGAAAAATTACAGATTTTCCTATGTATATGAATATTAGTGGCGACAGCTCAACTCGTGATGAAACGAGACAATAACGCCACCAATGCGTTAAAAATAGAATCCAATATGGAAGGTGCCGTCAGTGCCACCTATACTTTAAAAACAATCAAATATGACTGCCACTTGGTGGCTAAATAAGTAGCTAGTCTGGTGACGAAATCAAGAAAATAGCGCCACCTAGGTGTTGAAAATGTAAACAAATGACGAACGAAACAACCACCAAGAAGGCTGCATTCGACGCAATGAGCAAAGGTGAGGTGAGTGTTGGCGAGGAGATAAGAGGACGGTTCGAGCGAACGTATCTAATTGGTCGAACGAAGGTGAGTAATTAGTTAATGGGAATCATTGGTTGGGGATCGAGCGAATGTATCTAATTGGGTGAACGAAAATGAGTAATTGGTGGTGGTGAGGAAATTGGGCAATTAAATATATTGGAAGGGAAGAGTGGTGGGGTCAGTCGTCTGCTGAACGTGGTTCTGAGAAGACCTCCGAAAATGTTTTTAAATAATTTTTTTTATAATAAATTTTTTTAAAAATGTTTTGTATGCTTATAATACATTTAGAATATTTTTATAAAATTTTTAAATACGTATTTATTTTTATTAAAAATTTGGGATTTTTGCAAATTTTTTGGTTTTTCAAGATCAAAGGTTACCGGTGTCAAGGTCAAAGGTCAAGGTAAAGTTCAACGACATCCAACATGGTGGACAAGATGGCCGCCGGGGAACCAGAATGACAGATCATGAACAGCTCTGAGTTCCGACGCCGATGTGCCCGATCCGCCATAATCATTCTACTTCCGTCCTTGTTTTCTTGAAGGCATAGGCGCAACTAAGGAGGAGAATGTGAATTAGGCCCCATACCTCCCCCCTCCCAACACTTCACACACACTCTAACAAACCAAAAATTATGTTTAGGCAAAAACACAAGTACCTATGGAAAATAATTTCCGCTATAAATAAATTTCTGAACTATGAATTTTAGCTGTTAATGTATTGTTTTGTGTCCATGTATCCCACAGAGTTTATGAGACTGCCAGCAGTGACATGTGACATTCTGTTGTCAAAAGTAATTGTGAAGAAGTTAAATTTTTTTTTAATCGTTTGATACCAAATGATAATTTAAGTTTCCACATATTTTACATGGAACCAAAATGAAACATCCAACAAGATGGCTCAAAGATCAAAAGTTGTGATACCTATTAAGAATAAAATAATACCAATTTGCAGGTTTCTAATAATGAAGTTACTGCAGTACTGAATGGCTGCGATACGCAGACAAGCGCCAACGACGCGTACTAGTTAACACAGTACAGTCACGAAAGTGGACGCGAGCTAAAGTGCGTTGAAGTACAAGCAAACAGGAACTATTTTCGCGAGTATCGGCTGTCACTTGTCATCACAGATGGACGAAGTAGCTTGGGAAGTGGTGCCAAGAGAGGTGTGTGTCTGTGTAAAGGAAGGGAGGACTGTGTCTTTTCTTAAAATACGTACTTTTTGTATTTGCAGAAATTCGAACTAAAACCTTCCCTTCGAGAAGCGAGATTATTAATATTTAGTTCTGTTTTTACAGGCACTGTGAAAAACATTGTAAAATATTTAAACATTGGCCAAAGAAAAAAGAATTCCGTATATGGATGATTTACCTTAATAGTTTTCATTAAAATAATTTATTTGTTATTACATCGGGCATTCTGATTGGTTGAAAGTTCAGCCGTACGCATATAGAAGTTGAAAGTAGAGCTACACTGCCTCTCTCTTCTACGTAAGTACGCTAAGTGTGAATGTGATTGCATGCATGTACACACGCAGTGTTCAACTTTTATTTGTACGCACGTACGCTACTTGGAGGTTGTGAATCCATGTTAGAAGGGGACTGGCGGAGAGTGTGTGGACCCTGGGCTCTGTGCGCCACTGACAGCAGGCAGCAGGGAGGACAAGGTGAGTGGCGTTACTGTGTCGCTACAGAGAAGACACTAGCAGCTTCCTGGAAGTGCCTGTCTGTTTCCTGGACAATCTCCAGGCCTCGTGAGACAATGTGGGTGGCCAGTCGTGTCACCATTGTCAGCTCTCCAGCTCTGTACTGAGAGGCAAGCAGCTCCGCCTGTCACCTGCGCACTGCTACGTCGTATGCACATTCACCGGCACTCAACACAACTCGCCTACGTCCAGCACTGCACCAACACCACTGCTGTTAAGTCTCTCTACTCACACTCTACACCGGACACTCCTTCCTATCGTACTGTACTTTGGTCGATACACACACTTATCATTTCGCGTTACAAATCTATACTTATTTATATGGCACACAAGTATACGCTAGTTTCGCGTGTGTTATTGNCCTTCATCCCTTCATTAGACTGCTGGAAGCTTCCAAGATACATAATTTTTTTTTTTTTTTTTTTTTTTTTTTTTTGCAAATTTTGTTGTGAGCTAAACATGAGACTGTAACAATTTTCATAGTGGAAAATAAATCAGCTGTATGCATGCAAATATGTTGTTAGCTGGTATTAAAGGGTGGGTAGAGGTCCGGCATAAAGTACATAATGTCAGAAAATTGTGTTGCTGGTGCGAGGTGACAGAAGCTATGAGACGCTAGCAGGGGCTGGCGGAGTGTGTGTTGGCCTTGAGTCCGCACGACAGTGGCGTGTGTGGAGGGGAGGTCTAGCGAGCCTGTGTGTGCCTCACCAGCCTAACTGCCTCATTACAGGCACTCACGTCTATACACACTCCCACTTCCTGTGTACACCGAGCCACTCGCTGTCCTGCCTCCTTACCTCAGTCAGCAAAGGCTTGTGTACCCAAGACTTGCTACAGCTACCTGCACCTACACATGCCGAGTTCACGCGGAAGTATTTCTCGCCACGTGCACAAA